>JARFIW010001279.1:1347500-1947500 GCA_036346225.1 Platerodrilus igneus | reverse complement strand
CAGCTCCCAATGAAATGGGAAACAGTGTTAACAGAGAGATACGGTTTGAAAGTTAACAAGAATAAAACTATAGCACTAGCACGTAAAGGTGGAGTGAATAAATCAAAAACCAGAATACAAATAGGAAACGGGAACCTACATTAGGAAAATATTGCTGAAAACATATGTGTAAAGCAGAGCACTGTACGGTCGTGAAACGTGGACAGTAGGAGAAGCGGATCGGAAAAAGATAGAAGTCTTTGAAATATGGTTCTGCAGACGTATGATGGAAATATCATGAACAAACAAAGCTAACAACAAAGAGGTTCTCAAAATGGTAGGGGAAGAAAGAAATATGTGGAAAACAATAGAAAATGGGAGCGATGGAGATAGAAACCTATAAGGCCTCGGAATATATTGAATAAAAAAAAAAAAGGTAAAGTTTAAATTGGAAGAAGGAAAGATTATGTGGAACAGGAAATGACAATTGATGAATAGAAACAACGGGGCACTCGAAATTCCAGGAGGAAAAAAGAGAATAAAGGAATTGATTTAAACCTTGGATGTAAAAACCAAGGGTTGGAAATTCCCCAAATGTTTTGGCGAAAGGATAAGGGACTTGTTAACGGTGGGGTACCTAGGTTGTTATTTTGGTAATTAAACTGATTGGTTATTTTAAAACAAAGGGGGTTAAAATTTTAAAAAAGGGCAAAGGGTTTTTTAACAAGAAAAAGCGTGGTGTTTGAAGCAACAAACTGAAACAAGGGAAAATTGTGAAAACATTTTTAAAGATGGGGGAATCAAAGTAAAAGGACAGCTTTTTAAAAAAAACAAAAAAGATTTAAAATTTTTGGACCAAAGCTTCAAATACCGAGAAAAATTTTTTTCAGTTGCCCCATTTTCGAAAAATTTTTACCCTCTTTCATCGAAAAAATTTTCTTTTTATTTTCGAGATAAACCTTTTTTTTCAATTAAAAAATTTTTTTAACCAATTTTTGACCCAAATTTTTTTTTTGCCTTTCAAACCCTACGACAAAATTTAAATTAGCGAAAAAAGCCACAGAGGCAAACAACCCAAAATTTTTTTTAAAAAAAAACTTTTTTTAAAACCAAAAAATTTTTGGCCAAAAAAAGCCCCAACTCAAATTTTTCATCAAACACAAAAATTTTTTTACCTTGCACTTTTGATCCCTTTTTTAAAATCTAAAGTTTCAGTGAAGAATTTTCAAACAGGCCCCCAAATTAATTTTCCCAAATTACTTTTTTTAAAAAACCACTTTTCTTTTTTAAAATCGAAAAATTTTTGGGCAATCAAAAAAGCCCCAATTTAAAACTTTCAAACCCCCCCATTTTTTTTTACCACACTTTACCTTTTTTTTGTATTAATTTTTTCTTTGAATTTGAACCAAAAGAAATACCCCAAAACAGCCCCAAACTTTAAATTTTTTTTCGTATCCAAATTTTCCGAAATTAAAACCGGGAAAAGTCCTTTTAAAATAACAAAAACTTTTAAAATTTTTTTTTAAAAACCATTTAAAAACGGGCAAAAAAGGTTTTCATAAAACTTCCCAAATTCCAAATTTTGGAAAATAAAAAAAGGGGAAAAAAACAAAAGTAAAGGGAAATGTTAAACAAAAATTAAAATTTTGGTTTTAAACCTTTTTTTTCGGAAAAAAAAAAAAGTAATTTTTTTCTTTAAATTTTAAAGGGCGCAAAAGAACACAATTTTTTCGATCCAAAGAACCCCAAACCAAAATTTTCCCGGTTTTCAAAACCCAAACAGTTGTTTACGGGAAACCTTTAAACCCGGGTTTTTTTTTTTAAACCCCAAAAGCAAAACCACCCAATTTTTATATTTTTTTTTAAAAACCCCATTTAAAAAACCCTTTTAATTTTTAAATTTTTTTGCCCTGTTTTACTTTTTTTGGGTTTTTTTGTAACAGCCAAAGGAATTTCTCATTTAAACCCCGGTTTTAAACCCTTTAAAATTTTTTTCCCAAATTTAAAAACAAACCGTTGATGTCTCCCCAAAATAACCCAAAACCCTTTTCCCCGTTTTTTTAAAAACCAAAACCGAAAATTGTTTCATTTTCAACCCTTTTAATCAATTTGGGAAAATTTAAAATTCCAACACAAAAATTTTAAAGAATCCCTTTAAAAAATTTAATTGTTCCCCCTTTACTTTTTAAAATTTTTCGTCATTTTTAAAAAATTTTTAAAACAAAGTTTCACATTTTAATGTTTTTTGGGCCAAAAAAATTTAATGGAAATCACTGAAACATTTAAAATAAATTTAAATTTTCAATCCCAAAAAAATTTCTTTAAAAATTTTCAAAACCCCATTTTTAATAAAGGGCCCGCCCCAAATTTAAATTGTCCAATTGTAATTAAAACCCAATTTTAGAGAACCATTTAATAACCGACGGAAATTGAATTTAATTTTAAAGCCTTTTTCCAAGGGAAAAAGGGCCCAAACATAAAAATAACTTATGGGAAAAATTAAATAAAACCAACCCTTTTAGGGGATAAAAAAACCTTTAAATTTTAACCTGGGTTTTTAAACATCCAAATTTTAACAAAAAACCTCTTTAATTTAAATTTAACCCGCAAACGAATAACACTAACATCTCCCCTATCCCGTTGGGAAACCCAAAAAGGGTTGAACCGGAAAAGGATTTAAATAGGGTTTTTTAAAACCACAACCCATTTTTTAAATTAAAAAAAACCCGCATTTTTTAATTTAAACTCGAAGATTTTTTTTTTGGGCTAAATTAATTTTCAAATGGATCGAATCCGAAACCTATAAATTCATTAACAAAACCCGCCCTTTTGTAACCCCGGGAACCCTTTAAATTTGAATTTTCCTGTTGAAAATACGTCTTTAAAAATTAAAAAGACCCAAAAAAAAGAAACACCCAAATTTTTGGGATAAAGAAAAAAAATTTTTATTGGGAAAAATTAAAATTTATGAAACAAAAGTTAAAAAAAAAATAATTTACGGACGGGTTTCGAAAATTTTAATTTATTAAATAAGCAAACAAAAAATTTAGGAAAGGAATCATTGTTTCAAAGGAACCCGGAAAATTGCATTTCCCCAAAGTTAAAAACAAACAAATTTATAATTTGAAAAGGGGTTAAACCAAAAAATTTTTTCAACGTGGAAAATAAAACTTCCCATTTTAAAATTGAAAAAAAAACAAATTCAAAACTTTTTTTATTTAAAAAATTTTTAGTAAATTGATTTGATAAAAGATACAAAACCAACATTTTATTTTAATTTAACCCCTTTTAAAAAATAAAAAACCCTTTGACCAATAAGGGAAATTTAAAAATGATTCCACATGCAAATTAAAAAACAAAACTAATTGATTTTCTTTATTTTAAAAAAGATTTTAAAACAAATTTTAAAAAAGTTGTTTTATCCCAACGCCCCGAAAACGATTTTAAAAAGAAAAAATTTTCCACACATTTTTATACGTTTTAAATTTTTTTCAACAAAATTTGATTTGTTTATTTTAAATAAAAATTTGAATTTTTAAAACGTTTTAACATTTTAAAAAAACAAAAAAATCCAGTTAATCCCATTGTTAGTACTTTGAAAAATTCAAACGTATTTTAATTTTAAAAAAAAAAGCTAATAATTAAAAATAAAAATTTTCTTTACAAAACATTTTGGTTAAATTTTTTTTAAAATTTTAAAATTACCATTTGAATTTCCAAATTTTATAAACCCACCCGAAAACATCCGATTCCAAAACCCAGCCAGGTGTTTCCCTCGAATGAAATTTTTCCTTCTATCGAAACTTGCCCATTTCTCTTTACTGAAAATTTTTTCTTCCCCTTAAATTTTTTATATTGTTTTTGCCAAATCAACAAAAAAACCGCACCTTTATTCCTTTTCGGATTGAATTACCCGGGGAGAGAAAACAAATTTTCTATGAAAAACAACATTTCAAAAATGCGGACTTTAAAATAATTATTTTGTTGACCTCAGTCTCGATAAACGTTATTATTTTTGTTTGGTCATTTTTCAAACTTTTCCAAACATCTTTCCAAAAATTTAAACCCCTTTTTTCTTTTGTTATTTTTCCATAAAAGGGGTTTTTAAATTTTTTTCTTAAACTAAATTTCGTTTAATGGAGATGAAATTTTTGTTTAACGGGAATTTTAAATTTTTTTTTTAAAAACCCCTTTTTAAAATTTTTTAACCCTTTTTGGGTTTTTTTAAAAATTTTAAAATTTTTGGGGAATTAAAAATTTTTACGAAATTTTTTTTTCCCCCAAATTTAAAAAATTTAAATTTTTTTACCCCCCCAAAAAATTTTTTTCCCCCTTTTTAAGGGAGGGGCCCCCCTTTTTCTTTCTTTTTTTGGAACTTTTCAAAATTTTTAAAAACCGAACAATTTTTTGGGGAAAAAAACCTTTTTTTCCCCCCAAAACCCAAAAAAAACAACCCGGGAAAAAAGGGGATAAAAAAAAAAATTTAAGCCCTTTTCCAAAAAAATTTTTTAAAAAAAAATCAAAATTTTTTTTTCGGGTTTTTATAAAAAAAATTTGGGTTTTTGGAAAACCTTAAAAATTTTTTTTTTTATTGCCTGTCTTTTTTATGGGTTTCCAGATTGGGGGGTTTTTTTTTATTGTTTAAATTTTAGGGTTCTTGGGGTTTTATTTGAAAAAATTTTTATAAAAATTTAAGTTAATAAAGAATTTGAAAGAATCAAACTATGGCCCAAACAAAAAAACGAAAACCTGGGGATACCCAAAAAAAAACCCACAAACCAAATTAATTTAAAGTTAAAATTAAAAAATGAAAATTTTTAACCAATAAAATTTAAAAATTTCTTCTTTTAAAATTTTTAAAAATTTTTCCCAAAATTGGGGTTTTTGGGATTTTTTTTTCCCCCAAAATTTTTATTTAAAATTTGTTTCAAGGGTTTCCAAAAGTTTTTCCCTTTTTTTAAACCAAGTTTAAAATTGGAATTTAAAGGGGGAAAAAATGGTTTTACCCCACCCCTTTTTCTTGGGCTAAAGGGAAAATTTTTTTTTTTTAAAAGGGGGTTTTAAAATTAAGGATAAAAATTTTTCCGGATTTAAATTTAAATTTTGATTTTTAAAAAGGGTTTTAATTTTAAAACATAATTTATAATTTTTAAAGATTTAAAAGTTTTTAAAAACAGAAAAATTTTTTTAAAAAGATCAAAGAAATCCCGGGTTTTTTTTAATAAAAAAAAAAACGAAAATTTTGGAATCAAAAAAAAAAACACCCCCCAAAAAAAAATTTCCCCGTTTTAAAATTTCCTTCAAAAAATAAAAACCCCTTTAAAAAATAAACCAACCAAAAACCTTTTAAAATTTGAAGAAAAGAAAAATTTTAAAAAATTTAAACCTTTAAGATTTAATTTTAAAATTGTTAAAATTAAAAAAATAAAAAAAAAATTTTTTTGGTAAAAGGGTTAACAAATTTTTAAATTTAAAAGCCCGGTAAAATTTTTAAGAATAATTTTCGTTTCCCCCCGGCCCAATGTTTTTTGGGGGTTTTTAAAAATGAAAAGGTTTGGGCAAAAATTTTTTAAACTTTTTTTGGGGGTTTGAAAGGGGTTTAAAAAAAAAAAAAAGTTTTGGTAAAAATAAAATTTTGGGTTTAACCCGGTTTAAAGTTTTTGGAAATTTTTTTTTAAAAATTTTTTTGAAAAATTTTTTTTTAAAAAATTTAAAAAATTTTAAAATTTGAATTTTTAATAGAAAAATTTTTTTTAACTTTTTATGAAAAAATTTTGGGTTAAAATTTTTAAAGGAAAGGAAATTTTTTTTTTAAAAGAATTTTTAAAAAAAAAATTTTAAAAATTATCAAAATTTTATTTAAAAAAAATAAATTTTAATTTTTTTTTGATTAAAAATAAAAATAAAAAAAAAGGGAAAAAAAATTTAAAAAATTTTTTTGTTAAAATTTAAAATCCTTAAATCTATAAATTTTACCCAAATAACTTGTTTCAAATACTTTTTAAACAATTTGGTTTTTAAACATAAATTATAATAACTATTATTATTTCTTTTAATTCATCAGGGAATTCTGTAGGAATCACCTTTATATCTTCCCCAAAATTAACAAAACTCTAATTAAGTACCCTTTCCTTTTCTTTTAAATATTGCATGGTTGAGAAGTCGAGTCCCCAAAAGTGCCTAAAGTTCCTTTTAAAATATAAACCCCATCTGCAACACTTCCTAAAAATTTTTTTAAAAAAACCTTCCAATTTCATACTTTTTGCGCAATTCCAACAAATTAAATTTAAAAACTTCCTAAAACTTGGGAAAATTGTTAATTTGTCCTTAATTAACCCTTTAAATCAAATTTGAATGGTCCCGAATAAAAATTGTAAAGTCTTTTTTAAATTAAAGTCGACTAAAAAACAAGGCTAAGACATACAACCAAATTTTTTAGAATATATCAGTTAATAATTTAAAATGAAGCCCTTTCTATAGTTAAATTAAGTATTAATTTCCTTTTGGTTTAATTTTGTATTGGGATTACAATTAAAATTTTAACAATTCAAACTAAAAAATTTTTTGGTTTAACTCTTTAACGAGTAAACTTAAAATCAAAGGGTTTTGTTATATTTTAATTTTACAAAATGGCTTTGTTAATAATTTTAAAAGCTAAATTAATTTCACCCCGGAAAATTCTTCAATTTATAGGTTCACCAGGGTTTTCCAAAAGAAACGATGGTTTGAAATAATTAAAATAATTTAAACTGTTGAAAATTTTTGAAATGTAAGGGTTTGTTTAAAAATTCCGAGGGTTTGAGCCTAGGAAAAAATAATAATTGAAATCTTCAATGGAAAAAAACGCAAGGTTTTTGTTTAATAATTTAAAAATGGGGGTTTAAATACTCAGGAAAACCCACTTAAAACAATTAAGATCCTTTTCCGCAAGAGCAAAACGAATTTAAAAGGGAGCTGCCAGCCACCAGGAAAAGGGGACCTGTTCCACTTATCTCAAAGTATGTGGTTTGAAAAATTAAAATTAAAGATGGACTTGTTTACTTAAATGTTGCATACCCAATTAAATTCAACCCTGTTTAACAACCCCAAGGTTAGGGAACCTTCAAATTTCACCACCAAATTTAAAGTTGGGATTTAAGGGGCAACCCCTCCAAGTTTTTGCTTAGGGTATTGTCTATTTAGTAAATTCTCACGTTAAGAAAGTGCTTTTCTGGTTTCTTCGAATTTTGTGGGGAAAAGAAAATTTTTCCCTGGAAAAGGTTTCCCAATTTAAAAATTTTAAATTGGGTTGGAACCTTTTTTGGAATTTTTGGGAAAAATTTTTAAAAAAATTTTTAAAATTTGGGGGAAAAAAATTTTAGGGGAATCGTCCGAAGTTGACAATTTAAATTTTCGGTTTTGGGCTTTTAAAATTTTCCCAAGTTTTAAAAGGGGAACCCCTTTTTCGAAATTTTTTTTATTTTGGAAATGGAAAAAGGGGTTTAAAATAAAGGGAACATAAAATTTTCTTGAAAGGCCCCCTTTTTAAAACGTTTAATTTTTTATTTTTTTAATTGGGAAAATAAAACAAAAACTGGCAAAATTTTGGAAATTTAAAACCAGTTTTCCCAATTTGGGTTAAAAGGGTTTAGGAGTTTCAAATTTATTGGGGGAAAAAAAAAATTGGGAAAGGGTTGTTTAAAGGGTTGAAACTTTTTAAAAGAGGTTTAAACCCCTTTTTTGTTTGTTTTGGGGAAAAAAATTTTAAAAATTTGGGCTTTTTAAAAATTTTGTGGGGTTTTGGACCAGTTTTGGGAAAATTTTAAAATTTTAAAATATTAAGTTTTAATTCGGGTTTTCCGCCCAGTTTTTTTGGGAAAAAAACTCCGGGGAAAAATTAAAAAAAAAACCCTTTAAAAATAAAGAAAACCCAAAAGGGTTTGGGAAAACCAAACTTTAAACCTAAATTTAAACTTTCCTTTAAAAAATAATTTGGGTAAAAGGTGGGGTTTTTAAACCTAAAATTTTTTTTTTATACCCTTTGTATTTCCCATGCTGGATTTTTGATTTTTCAAAAAATTTAAGGGTTTATTTAATTTGGGTTTAAATTTTCCCAACCTTTAACCTTTTCCCGGGAAAGGGTTTAAATTTGTTCTTGGATTTTTTTCCCAAAATATTTTAAACCCAAAAAAAATTTTAATTGGTTTTTAAAAGGGCCTTTTTAAAAAGTTTTAAAAAAACTTTTTTAAACCCTTTAAAGGGTTTTTGGGAAAGGGGAACCCTTGTCCCTTTGCGGCCTTTTTTGGGGTAAATAAATTTAGGAGGGTTTAAACAATTAATTTTAAAATTTTTTTGCTGACAAAATTTAAAAAGGGGCCCGGGTAAAAAATTTAAATTTGGGGGGGTTTTGACCGAAATTTAACGCCCCTAAAAATTCCAAAAATTTATTTCCAAAATTTCTAAATTTAAAAAGGGGTATTTTATTTCTTTTTTGGGGAATTTTTGGGTTTAAATTTTAAAACTCACTTTTAAAGGTTATTGGAAAATAAAATTTTTTAAAACAAAATTTGCATTTAATTAAAAAATAAAAAAGGGGAAAAATTTTTAAAATTGGGTTTTGGAAATTAAGGAAAAATTAAAATTTTAAAAATTTTTTAATTAAACAAAAACCCGGGTTTTTTGGGAAAAATTTGGGAAAAGGGGAAATTTATTTTTAAAACAAAATAAAAGGGTTTAGCTTTAAATTAACTTTGAAGGGTTTTTAAATTGTTTAGATTTTTGTTTAAAAAAAATTTGGGTTTTGAGCTAAAAAAATTTGAAAAATGGGCCTAAAAATCAAAATGGGGAGTTTGGGGGGAATCTAAAAACCTAAATTCGGGGCAGAAAATTCTTATTATTGAACCAAAAAGATGGTTTATCTCGAAAGATGCGTTGGCTAGACAAAGAAAAGTATTTGTTAGTTTTGCTTATAAAGCAAAGAGCAAAATTTAGAGGTTTGAGAGCTTAAAGTGTAACTTTGCAGGGCTTGGTCCTGTTTTAAATCTGTTTACAGATTCGGATTCTACATAAAATTCTAGACTAACAAGATGTATTGCATGTATAAAAAATTTATAAGAACGATCAAAAGTCGCTACAGGTAAGAAATCTTAAAATTGGGGTAGCTCCCTTGGGGGTGATGATATCTGAAAAATTCTTAGAGATTCGGGTAGCTGAGAAAATTCTAATATTAATTGATACCAAACAAGATGGGTTTATCTCGAAAGATGCATTGGCTAGACAAAGAAAAGTATTTGTTAGTTTTGCTTATAAAGCAAAGAGTAAAATGTAGAGGTTTGGGAGCTTTAAAGGGGTAACTTCGCAAGGCGTGGCCCGATTTTAAATCTGTTTGCATATTCGGGTTGTGAATAAAATTCTAAGCTAATTTAATGTATCGCATGACTAAAAAAATGTTTAAGGATTGTCAGAAATCGCAGCAGGTAAGAAATCTTAAAATGGGGGTAGCTCTCTGGGGGATGGCGCAATCTAAAAAATTCCTAAAGATTCGGGTAGCTGAGAAAATTCTAATATTAATTGATACCAAACAAGATAGGTTTATCTCGAAAGATGCATTGGCTAGACGAAGAAAACTATTTGGTTCAGATGAAAGATAAAAAAATGGCTAGTCGAAGAAAACTTTTTGGTTCAGATGTGGGAGGAAATGAGGATGCTCATTTATCTCGAAACATAAAAAATTTAAGATATATTTATCTCGAAAGATGAAAAATGGTTAGTCGAAGAAAACTTTTTGGTCCAGATGTGTGGGGAAATGAGGGATTCTGGGGGAAATGAGGCGGTGGGTTTCTTGATTTTACCCTACTATAGTATGAGTAGGCGGTGTCTAAAAGTATGTAGACTTAGCACTGTTATGTTTAATATGCACAAGCAAACAAATAAAATAAAGTTCATAAGTACACAGATATACAAGTAAAATAGTTAAAATGAACAGTTTACGCATTTCGAAGAACTTCGGAAGTGTTCGGTTATCTTTGGTAATTTCGGATGGCTTCGTGGTTGCTCGTGGAACCAAGTAGGAACTTAGTTACTAAGTAAACGAATATATACACAATTCAGAGAGGTCCAGAGGTCTTCGATAGTCTTCGAAACGCTTCGGAAGGCCTCGGGATTTCTTGGTGAATCTGAGTGAGGGCTCGACTAACGATAGTTAGAAAGTATTTATAGTTTGAAGAGGTTCAGACGTCTTCGGCGGTATTCGGAACTCTTCGGAGAGCTTCGTGTTTTACTTGTGGGACAACGTGAAGTTATAAAGAATATGATCTGAACATAAAAACTATACATTGAATATATAAATATACATTATTAAGGGGTTCAGAAGTCTTTGGTAGGCTTCGGAATTCTTCGGAAAACCTCAGTATTTACTTGTGAGGTTGAGTAAGAACTTGAATAGCAATAACTGGAAAGTATTTATAGTTTGAAAAGGTCCAGACGTTTTCGGCGGTCTTCGAGACTCTTCGGAAGGCTTCGTGTTTTACTTGTGGGACAACGTGAAGTTATAAAGAATTATGATATAAACACAAGAACTATACATTGAATATATATACAATATTAAGAGGGTTCAGATCGGTGGACTTTGGAAAGCGTCTGGACTCGTGATGCCCTAGGCTTCGTCGAGTGTGTTGTCACTGAACTCTACGGGAGTGCTATCCCGGAGGTACAGTTCACAGACGCATTCGGCCTCACCACGATAAACGACCTCTCGAGACATCACCGTGGGGGCGACTGGGATGGATTCTCGCCGCAGCCCTTGTGAGTACTGAAGATGGTCGGGTGATAGCGGCAGGGGTGACAGGAGCTTCAGTAGCGGTAGGGTGTCTCGAAAGGCACGTCGGAGAGCGTTCTGCATCTGCTTCCGGTTGGCCTGGTGGGTGGAATGGGGTTTCTTGCCCATACGTAATTGACTACTGATCTACGGAACGAATTAATGCGGCGTGCCCCAGGTACGATGCCTGGTAGCGTAACTGGTCAGAATTAAGCAGGCTATGCGGAGCACTGCTATACGTGATTTACGATACTGAACTATCGCGACGTGCCCCAGGTGCGACGACGGGCAGCGTAACTGGTCAGAAATTAAGCAGGCTGGGGAGCACTGCTTGCTGAAGTGGTAGACACACTATGGTGAGCACTAAGTCTGCTGAATTCTGCTGGATTCGCAAATCGTATTTATATGCTTTCTTCCCCTATGCAGGGTATGTTGAAAAAAGGTTAGTGGAATGGGCATCCGGGCATTCAATACATTTGCTACTTTTAGGGTAGCACAAAAAATGAGTTGGAGATTTCAATTTTCTAGGCCTTTGTTCTATGTTCAGCACGTGTACTTTGATATAGGGTAACAAAGCCTTTGAAATGTGGTGCTACAGACGTATGGTGAGGATATGATGGACAGACAAAGTTAAGAACAAAGAAATACTAGAAAGGTAGGAAAGAAAGAAATATGTGGAAAACGGGGTAAAAATTTTAGAGATATGATGATGGACACATACTAGGCGCGAAGGAATAGAGCGGAATGTATTAGAGGCAGAGAAAGAAAAAGTAAGGGAGAGGTAGACCTAGATTAGACTACTGCACACAGATAGTGAAGGATGTAGGGTGTGAGAATTTCAGGAAAATGTGTAGGTTGGCTCAGAATACAAAACCATGTAGGGATGCGTTTAACCTGTTCTAGGACTGAGACTAATGATGATGATGATATTTAATAAGTTTATATATGATTTTCGCTCACACAGAAGTGTATCTATTCCGAAATCTGTTTAGTAGCAAATTTTTTGCTTAATATTTAGTGTAATTAAGGTGGCGCACAAATATTCTGTGCCATTATAGTTACAGGAATTGGTGACAATACTTTATTACGTAGTTCATGTACATAATTCGATGCGAGCAACAATAAACCCCTGAAATCTCACTTAAATATTTCGTTGCCGGAGGATTCCATTGATGCATAGCTCCCGCATTGTTAACCAACCAAACCAAATTAAATTAGTATAAAAGTGATGACGTCATGTATTGATTAACACGATGCCCCTAATGTGTGTCAAAGTTACTCCTTTCCAAATAATACACGGTCGGTATGTGTATTTCAAGAACGTTTTTTATATATCATAACTCCATTCTCCAACACAAACACTTCCTAATTAAAATTGCAGTTACTACAGCTTAGATATAAAGCTTAAATATATGTTGCCGTTCGGAGCGGTGAATGTATACAGTAGTGACGCCAACCGTGAAATACGAAACAGCTGTTTTACACGCTCTTGTATCTCTGTCTTACATCAAGGTTTCCAAAGAGCGTTCTTATTGCGCTCTATAACCAACGATGACTAGGGCATTTGTATACTTCAGCGTGTTCGTTGTTTATCTTCGTTTTACGCGAAAGAGATCGACAGTCTGTCTTTAGGTAGAACTAAGTCACGATGCGACGGCAGGTTTTACGTTACAACGTACAAAAAGTTGGTCTTGGTCATGTTCTTCGATTTCGATTACAATTCTTATATTATCACTGCCATCAAACGCGTATGTTAATTCCAGAAGTTACCATCAGCAGTCATGCTACTACATTTACGCGGTTTTTTTAGTACTAAATAGCTATTAAGCTAATTGGCAGTGGATTTTTTGCATATTCAGCATCCGATATGTTGAATACACAAGCAGCGTTAATATGCAGTGTTTTCAAAGAGCAAAAACCGCAGAAAGTAATTTTTCGTAGCAACTAGACCGGAGGTCTTGAAACTTTTTTGTATTGTCGACCATGTGCAAATTTTTTCTGTTTTGGATTGACCTCATGCTTCACCAATCTTGAATTGGTACAAATTCATCAATTTTAATGTGTTTTTGATAGTTGGAACAGTACTACTCTCACTTTTACAGGTTTAACTGTATAGTGGAAGAATTAAAAAGACAATACATGTTTTGATGGATACAACCAATTTACTATCTACTTCAATACAACAAACATATATTCTAAAAATCCGGAAGAAAATCTAGCAACAAAAAGTGTTGATAAACATGAATCTATTCGAAATATGAATCATTGTGCATGCCTAAAAGAAACAGTGGATGCTAATATCACTCCACTATCTCCTCATATGAAAGCTAAACAAAAAGATAAAAGAATACGGAAAGGATAAAACCAAATGAAGGACACAAATTTACTAGATGAAACTCCCAATAAAAAAATCAAACTCAAATCGATCTTCAAATACTAAAAGCAAAATATGCAAAGATAAGTGGAGAAAAGACAATTTACAAAAAGGGGAATCTTCTATTGAATTTCGAGGTGATGATAGACGCCCAGCTGCCTTCTTGGAAATGCATAAGCTATCTGACTTCTTCAAACATTTTTTTACGGATAAATTGTATTCTGAAATAACAGAACCGTCCAATTTATACACAATTCAAATTTCACCAGACCATCCAGAAAATTTGACTTTAGTGGATATAAAAATATAAGGTGCGCGAAGTTAGCCGCAACATTTTTGAATTATTCAAAAATATTTATGTCATAATTAGGCACCAATTAGGCGCTATTTTGCGCCTCTAAAACTAAATTTTGCGCCGTCTTGGCAAACAAGTTATTAATAAAATAAGATTTTTCCGGCCAAGTTCACGAAGCCGCACTTTATTTCAATTTTCAGAAAATCTTTATTCCATAATTTAGCGCCAATTAGTCGCCATTTTGCGCCGTTGGAACGAAATTTTGCGCCCTCCTGCGTAACAAGTTATTTGAAAAAAATCTATTTTTGTGAACTACCTAAATTGCGAAGTTGGCCGCGACTTTTTTGAATTTTGAAAAAAAAATTGTACCACAATTAAGAGGTAATTAGGTGCCATTTTGCGCCGTTGAAACAAAATTTTGCGCCCTTCCGTGTAAGAAGTTATTTAAAAAAAACTATTTCTCCAAACTACCCAAAATCGTGAAGTTGGCCGCGACTTTTTTGAATTTTGAAAACATATTTGTACCAAAATTGAGCGGTAATTAGGCGCCATTTTGCGCCGTCGAAACAAAATTTTGCGCACCCCGTGTAACAATTTATTTGAAGAAAACTGTTTCTCTGGCTATCTTAGTTGAGAGATAATTGTATTATTTTAAACGTTACATACAAGGAATTTGCTATAGAGAATATTATTGTAGTCTAAAAAAATAAATACATTATAACTAGGGGTGGGCGATACGGATTTTGCGTATCGAATATCGATACACATTCTATATCGATATGTTTCGATACATATCGATACGTATCGATGCGTATCAATACGCATCGATGCGTATCGATACGCATCAATGCGCATCGGTGTGTATCGATACGTATCGTTTCGTATCGATGCGTATCGGTACGTATAGATATAAATAGCGATTGGTATCGGAACGTTTAGATTAAATATACGTATCGAGACGTAGCGATAAGTATCGGTACGAATCGATACGCATCGATAATTTATCTACTCTTTCTTTGCGAAAAAAATCACAGATCGTTTAAAAATAATGTATTTATTGACAATTCGATCTTTCACCTAAGATTGTTTGTTATCAAAACAATGAAAGTTTCAAGTTTAACATTTGTGACATAGCTGGGCAATACGGGATTTTGCGTATCGAATATCGATGCGTATCGATTCATATCGATTATCGATATTTATTTTTCACTGTATCGGAGAGGTCGATACGGGGTTCCCATCGATACGTATCGATACGCCGACCCAGCCCTAATTATAACCAGTGGCGTCTTGCATTTTGCTGAGTATACAAGATTTATTTAAGTATAATATAGAGTGAAGAATTAAATAAATAAAAGTGAAATACAATTCGCTGCTGACTTTCACAAAATCTCAGTTAGTGATATTAAAATCGGCATTTAGGATCTTAGTCGTAAATAATAAAATACTTGGTATAAATCAAAATATGAATGAATATACAGTTCGGAAAAATGTTTTTTTTTTTCAAATAACTTGTTACACAGGAGGGCGCAAAATTTCGCATCAACGGCGCAAAATGGCGCCTAATTACCGTTTAAATTTGGTACAAAAACTTTTTCAAAATTCAAAAATGTCGCGGCCAACTTCACAAAGGCGTCGCCGTGGATCAATGTAGTAAGCGTAAGACTACGGATCCCAAGGTCCCGGGTTCAAATCCCGATACGGCCGACTGCTTGAAAAATGACAGGTGAGCATTTTTCATAAAAATTACGCCCTCGTTCGGATGAGAGGTTAAATGGAGGTCCCGTGTGTGAGTGTTGTCACGCACGTTAAAGATCCCTACCTTGCCTGGAACGGCAAGGGTTCGGCAAAATTCTAAATTTCCAGGCAACAAAAAACTCGCCTCCTGGCCAATGTAGTACCTACGGGTGGAGCATTGGAAATGTAAATGAACGACCATCTTCACGAGGCGTCGCCGTGGATCAATGTAGTAAGCGTAAGACTACGGATCCCAAGGTCCCGGGTTTAAATCCCGTCACGGCCGACTACTTGAAAAATGGCAGGTGAGCATTTTTCACAAATATTACGCCCTCGTTCGGATGAGAGGTTAAATGGAGGTCCCGTGTGTGAGTGTTGTCACGCACGTTAAAGATCCCTACCTTGCCTGGAACGGCAAGGGTTCGGCAAAATTTTAAATTTCCAGGCAACAAAAAACTCGCCTCCTGGCCAATGTAGTACCTTCGGGTGGAGCATTGGAAATGTAAATGAACGGCCAACTTCACGCTTTTAGGTAGTTCGAAAAAATAGTTTTTTTCAAATAACTTGTTACACAGGAAAGCGCAAAATGTCGCCCAAACACCGCTTAATTACGGTACAAAAACTTTTTCAAAATTCAAAAAGTCGAGTCCAACTTCACGATTTTGGGTAGTTTGGAAAAATTGGTTTTTTTAAATAACTTCTTACACAGAAGGGCGCAAAATTTTGTTTAAACGGCGCAAAAGGGCGCCTAATTACTGCTTAAATTTGGTATAAAATTTTGTTCAAAATTCAAAAAAGTCGCGGCATTTCACGCTTTTAGGTAGTTCGGCAAAAATTTTTTCCAAATAACTTGTTACACAGGAGGGCGCAAAATTTCGTTTCAACGGCTCAAAATGGCGCCTAAATACTGCTTTATTGTGGTATAAAAATGTTTTCAAAATTCCAAAAAGTCGCGTCCAATTTCACGATTTTGGGTAGTTTGGAGAAATAGTTTTTTAAATAACTTCTTGCACAGAAGAGCGCAAAATTTTGTTTCAACGGCGTAAAATGGTGCCTAATTACCGCTTAAATTTGGTATAAAATTTTGTTCAAAATTCAAATAAGTCGCGGCCAACTTCACGCTTTTAGGTAGAGTTCGGAAAAATAGTTTTTTCAAATAACTTGTTACACAGGAGGGCGCAAAATTTCGTTTTAACAGCGCAAAATGGCGCCTAATTGGCGCTAAATTATGGAATAAGGATTTTCTGAAAATTGAAAAAAGTGCGACTTCGTGAACTTGGCCAGAAAAATCTTATTTTATTAATAACTTGTTTCCCAAGACGGCGCAAAATTTAGTTTTAGAGGCGCAAAATGGCGGCTAATTATGACAGTAATATTTTTAATAAAATTAAAAATTTTGCGGCTAACTTCACGCACCTAAAAATATATAGGTGATTAGGTATTGATGTCTGCCGTACAACTTCCAAGTATCCGGAACTATTGGTGTAAATCAATTGGTATAAAATTATCACGCAAATTATGCCTCAAAAACATTTCGAAAATATTCGTAAAGTTTTACGTTTCAATGACAATACTCATATGACAACGCACAATGATGCAAACCATGATCGATAGTAATAAAATGTGTCCAATTATCAACTATTTATTGGAACCATTTCAAACTGCCATATGAACGTGACATATCAGTTGATGAGCAAATCTGTTCGACTAAATCAAGAAGTTATTTGAAGCAATTTATGCCAGCAAAACCCAATAAATGTGGTTGCAAGTTTTTGGTAATGTTAGGAGGTTCGGGATATACATATAATTTTGAGGTTTACACTGATGAGAACAGGCCCGATACACAATCAAATCTTGAAGCTAGCGCTAATGTTGTCACAAGACTACACCAAGAATTACCTGAAAAAAATAACCATTGAGTTTATTTTGACAATTACTACACTACATTTGCTCTTATAGTACATCTTGCTCAAAAAGGTATTCAGGCCTTAGGCACAGTTCGCAGAAACCGGCTACCAAATTATGAATTACCAGACATTGAAAAATCACCAAGAGAGAGTATGTATGAATACATAACTACGGTTGACACTATTGATATAACATCTGTCGTCTGGAACAATAACAAAGACGTAACCCTTCTGTCAAACTTTTGTGGAGTGTTACCAGTACAACAGGTCCAACGATATGATAAAACGTACGCGAAAAAGGTCGCAGTAGATTGTCCAAAACCGGTAAAGGAATACAATCTACATATTGGCGGGGTTAACCTAACAGATTGTCTTATTGGCAGATTTAAAATTACAATAAAATCAAAGAAGTGGTATTTTTGAATATTCTACCACCTTATAGAAGTGTCATTAGTGAATGCTTGGCTACTGTATAAGCGCATATATGTAGGGGTGGGCGATACGGGATTTTGCGTATCGAATATCGATACATATTCTATATCGATATGTATCGATATATCGAATATCGATATATATCGATACGTATCGATATATATCGATACGTATCGATACGTATCGATACGTATCGATACGTATCGATGCGTATCGATACGTATCGATACGTATCGATGAGTATCGATATGTATCGATGCGTATCGGTGCGTATAGATACATATCGATTCGTATCGATGCGTATCGATACGTATCGATACGTATCGATACGTATAGATTCGTATCGATGCATATCGATACGTATATTTACGTAGCGGTACGTATAGATATATATAGCGATTCGTATCGGAACGTTTAGATGTGTAGATTAAGTATACATATCGAGACGTAGCGCTACCTATCTGTACGAATCGATACGCATCTATAAATTTTTCTACTCTTACTTTGGGAATAAAATCACAAGATCGTTTTAAAATAATATATTTACTGACAATTCGATTTTCACTTAATATTGTTTGTTATCAAAATAATTCAAGTTTCAAGTTTAATATTTGTGACATAAGTATGTATATAGGGGTGGGCGATACGGGATTTTGCGTATCGAATATTGATACATATTCTATATCGAATATCGATACCTATCGATACGTATCGATGCGTATCGATACGTATCGATGCGTATCGATACGTATCGATGCGTATCGATACATATCGATACGTATCGATACATATCGATACGTATCGATACATATCGAGTATCGATATATCGATATTAATTTTTTGCTGTATCGGGGGGGTCGATACGGGGGTCGTATCGATAAGTATCGATATATCGATACGCCGACCCAGCCCTACATATATGCTCAATCTAAAAGCACATGAAGGATACGAACATTATCAAACTTTCGTGTTCAAGTTGCTATGAACTTAAGAGGAATGGCCGGTTTACGAGTTACCAAAATACGAGGACGGAGATCAAATCTTGAGCAGGAATTACAAAATAGAAAACGACGCCATCCGCCAATCTGGCTGAGCAGACGTCTACGATGCAAACTATTAAAATGTATAGGCTATACGCACGTTATGTGCAAGACTCCATGTTTTAATACACGTAAAAACTGTTTTAAGCAATTTCACCAATAAATGAAACAAAACTACAATACGTATTGTTATATTCCTCAGATCAGATAATGTATACCATGTAGCATACATACAACATTTTGGATTTAGAGGGTAACTCAGCATACATCCTCTATATGTAAAATGCTACATAAGTGCAACCTTACAAAATTTACAAATAAATAAACAAAATTACAACGATAAATTTGTTTACTATTTTTTCGAATTCTGTGCATAAATTTGCATAATCTACATTTTTCAGAAAAATTTAAAAGATTTTGCGCAGTAAAGGGTTTATGGCAACTCTTTATACTTAGCTTCAACTAGATTGGGTTTAAGCTTAAATCTTACTGATCGTTGGTTTCTAATCTGCTTTCTTTTTTTCTTCTAAAAGTATAAAAAAGAAAGCAGATAAGAAACCAATGGACAACCGCGCTGAAAACCCTTTCCACGAGGTGTACGAAAATGGAAAAGCTATCAGAAACTTTCTGGTATTAAACCATAATGCAGGATAAGTAATAGGCATATCTGGCTAAAGTCAAAAGTGCTGATATTCCTTTCTGAACTGTATCTAAATTCTTAGTTGGCGCTTATTTTGATCAGTTCTACGTGTAATATAACTCCGTTTCTGCAATATCACCGTATGGACCGATAATCCACTATGGTATTTCCATAGTCAAAGATCCCCAAACCTAGTTTCAAAGTATGTGTGAAGTATATTTAAATATTGAACGTAGGGTGAAACCTCGTCATTCTAACAGTTTGTCTGTCATAAATTCGGAACTGAAAAAATTCGCGCCGTTCAATATTTTGATTAATTAGCACATGAAAAAATCTGTTAAAGAAACAATGTCCACAACATAGTTATTATGGAAGCCGAGCTTAAATTCAAAAATGTAAGAAAAAAGAACGGATAAAGGCACTTCACCTTTGTAAACGATAAAGATTCCCACAAGGCTTTTCAGAAAAAGTAAAATGAATTGCTGAAAGACATCGGGAAAATTTTTGATACTAAGGAATTAGAAGCAGAATGAAATAATATTAAATTCAGTTTAGACAAGGCGGTCAGAGATGTTCTGGGTTATAAACAATAAAAAATAAAAAACCATGGGTCAAAGAATATTATGAATTTAAAAGACCAGACGAAGCAGAAAAACAGGCATAAAACCATCGAATGGGAAATTTTTCGCAAATGCAGGAAAGCTAAAGAACAATGGACTGAGGAAAAGTTCAAAAAGATACAAACTAAGACGAAAATAAGAAAGACCAGCGAGGAAAACAAACTAATCAAAATAAACTTTAGGAATATAAAACCGTGTAACAAAAATATAAAAGGGACAGAAGGAGACACCATTATAGAAAATTTTGAAAAAGTGAATAGATGGCAAGAAAATACAGGAAATTTATGTACAGGATAGGAACTAGAAGTACTAGAACGTGAATCAGACAATGAAAATGATGACTTGAGATAACCTATACTTAGAGAAGAGTTTGAACTGGCATTAAAGGATCTCAAAAATAATAGGGCACCGGGTATAGATAAGATGCAAGGAGAAACTCTAAAAGCTGCTAAACATACAGTAACAGAACGTCTCGTCCAACTTATGAGCTATATGTATGAGACAGGCGCGATACCCAAAGATTTCAAACGTAACACCATAGGCACTATACCAAGAAAGGAGAGGTACACACACGTGTCAAAAATATTAACTAGAATTGTAAAAAGACGAATGGAAAAACGAGCTGAAGAAATACTAGCAGAAGATCAATTTGGGTTTAGGCGAAACAGGGAACACGGGGGGATAAAAAAGGGCTGAAGAAATATCAGGAAAAGATCAATTTGTGTATAGGCGAAACAGGGAAATATCAGAAGCGATTTTGGTATTAATGGTGAAAATGGAGAAAGCAATGGAAAAGCAGAGGGTGTGTATATACCGTTTGTAGATCTGGAAAAAGCGTTGGACCATGTAAAATGGAAAAAAACGTTCGGAATACTCGAAAAGATTAGCTATAGATATAACTATATAAGGAGCAAACAGCGGTAATAGAATATGGGAAAGGGGCGACACAGGGATGTGCACTATACCCGTTATTTTTAGCTTCTATATCGAAGAGGCAATTAATGCTGCCAAATGCAAAAAGACTGTAACAGTTCGATTTCCCTCTGCTAAATTAACGCATAAAAATTATGTGTTGTGTTATAAAACTTTTAAATTTACTTTTATAATTCGATATAAATCGTACTTCTACCATTAATACAAAATTAAAAACAAAGTATCATAATTTCGTAACACCCCAATTATTGTCCTTCTTTATTTTTAATCATATAGTAAATAAAGTGCATAGTTATAAATGTCCAGTTAGTACTGTAAAATTTCTACAACGTATCTTCAAGGTGATATCGTATAGCGTGTTTAAGCGCACCTGCTTGCAAAGGCTATTGTCGACGAGCCGAATCAGTCGGCTTTTGATCATTACAACGTCAATATGTTTAAATTCATATCTAAAGCTGACCTGGGAGTCGCAATTTAGTTTCGATAAATACATCGATCCGATTGCTTAGAAACTCATCATGCGGAATACTAAAGTACATAAGAACTGATGGACTAAAAATAAATAAAGCAACACTGAAGTACAAAAAAACTGATGGACTAAAAAAACATAAAGTAACACTAAAGTACAGAAGAAATAACGTTTAATAACTGAAGCAAAAATGGTCGAGCTAGACTGTTAAATTTTTACTGCGTATAAGATAAATACGTTCCTTATATTTCAACATGGAAATTTTGATTTAATCCGGAAGCAATACTTAGAGCTGACTAATGGTTGTAGGAAGTTTATGTAATTGCGTATAAAGCGACTTACAATGTGGATCTAGTTTACGAGGCGTTGTTATAACGATGTAGACAGCAGCTTTTTCATCTGTTTGTCCAATGTTGGTTGTCCATGCGTGGGTTGAACTAGTTTGTTAAATGGTCCAAGCAGCCAAGCCTGACGTCAAGGTGGTAGTGATTTCCATTTGTGAGGCAATCATCTGTTTGACGTTTAACGTCATGTACAAATCTAACCTTGGTAGTTTGAACCCATGGAAACTAATATTTTTGTGATTAATATTTAATTATGAATTTAAATTTTCCAACGTTGCTTCTTATCAAAATTTATGCTTTATAAAATTGTCTAGGTAACAAAAGCTTTATGAATTTGCATTATGAATAATATAGTCATGTACTTGTTATACACGATTACTATTTAACAAAGTTTAACTTTACTAATTTGAAAGATCTTATTACCAACTTATTTTGTATGTATGTGAGTCGTTTTGTCAGTACTGAAAAGATGACATAAAAAATCTAATGATTATGTTAATTACATTTATATTGCCTATTTGCTTTAGAGGCTTTTTCTTTTTATTTAAATTGTCCAAGATTAATAATAAATATAAAAATTAATCGAATATTCAGAAACTTATAATAATTATCTGTCAAACTAAAACAGAAATAATTTTCAGTTAATATATGTGTACATACTTAACAGTCTTAATTTCTTTATAAATTTAAACAAAGTTAATTACACTCTTAGAAGCACTTAAGCAATAGTATTTATTTTATCCATGCTTATTACTGGATTCTATGAACTACATATAAACCACATGTGCATAAACTTAATAAGTAGAGTGTCCATGCACTATTACACAAAAGAAAGAAATCATAGATGTACAAAATCTGTCTGATTTATTAATTTTATTTTGAGGCGGAAATTGCTGTCTCTAATATTATTTTATGTATTTTATTTATTTCACAATAAACGTAGTACCATCTAAAAATACAAAATCTTGTATCTTAACAACAGAATATACTGGTTGAGGTTCCTGTATTTTTCTTAGCGATATTTCTTGTTTCTACACACTATCTAAGTACAGTGGCGCCCTACCCATCCGTATTTAATTAACGACCCCCCTGATAGTCTCTCTAAACCGCTGTAGATAGAGTTCAGAGCTAGTGCGGAAGTCTTCAAAAGTCAATTGTATCAATACGGATAAAACAACATCTTCTGCGCGACTTTTGTAAGAAAAAATAAACATCCTTTTTAGAAAGTTTCACTAACGCTCAGTATAGTGAGGCTGTAATGTTTTAAGACGTTTGGAATTATTATGCAGGGACAGACGATTGATGTGTTAGATTAGCAGATGATATAGCAGTATTAGCATCTATCAAAGAAGTTAGAGGCAGCTCTTAATGAAATGGAAAATTCTGACAGAGAGATACTGTATGAAAAATAACAAAAATACAACTAAAGTACTAGTATGTAAAGGAGGGAGAAAATAAGCCAAAAACTAGAATACAAATAAAAAACGAGACCTAGCAGGAGATTAACGTTTTCTACTACCTAGGAAGCCCATTAACGCAAAATGAGAAAAGTGCAAAAGATATAAAATAAAGATTAATACAACACTGTGCTGCAATAATTCAGAGACAACAGGCTTGGAAACAAGAAACAATTTGATGAAAGCATATGTGTGGAGAACATCATTGTACGATTGTGAAACGCGGAAAGCAGGAAACACGTACAGGAAGAGATAGAAACGAGCCTTTGAAATGTACTGCTACAGATGTATAAAGAAGATATCATGGACAGACAAAGTTAAGAAAAAAGATTGTAGAAATGATAGGAGAAGGAAGAAAGATGTGGAAAACTGTAAAAAATACGAAAGATAAGATGATAAGACACATACTAAGACACGAAGAAATAGTGTGGAATATATTAGAAGCAGAGATAAGAAAAAAGAGAGGTACAGGTAAACCTAGATCAGACTATTGCACACAAATAATGAAAGATGACGGCTGTGGAAATTTCAGATGAATATGTACGTCAGCTCAGAATAGAAATCAATAAAGGTACGCCTCCAACCAGTTCCACGGCGGAAAACTTATTAATGCAAAAAGTAGTTGTATTTACACCCGATGATTATCATAGCAACTACAGGCGTTGGTTTTATAATATTCACTTTACAATATTCACTTGCACGGACTAGCAAAATCCATCACCTTGAAAAGGTACTCTCCCAAGGTGTGGTTCATGCGCTCTACCATACCATACGATTACGGATGCAATTGTGTTGTTCGGGTCTTGCTGGAGAATGGAGGAGGTTGAGGGATGTTGGAGGACGGAGGAGGTTGATAGATGATGTAAAAAGAACGTGGAAGTTCTGTTTGACCTCTACGGTGTTCTGCAGCCAACCATACAATTTATTTGCAACAGTAGCATCTGTCAAAATTATGCAATAAAAATGGGTTTTACTTTGAATGGAAAGAGTTTTGAGTTAATGTTGAGATTAACAGGGTAATTCTACAAATTGTACCAGGATGGCGTGGGAGAAAAGCAATAGTGGATCATTATGTTCGTTATAGTGTATTGGGGAAATTATGTGTACTTATAGGGCAACTTTGAAAGGTAGTTGAAGTAGAGGTAGATGAAAGGTCTATGTATTAGCTATATGAGGATTAAAGAGGTGTGAAAGATGATTGAGGTAGAGGACGATTAAGGTGAAGGGCGATTAAGGTAGGAGCAAGGTTGATGAGGAAGAAGATTGAGTTGTGGAGGATAATAGAGGATGGAGTAAGGTTGATGTGTGGAGGACGGAAGAGGTAAGAGGATGATGAAGGACGGAGAAAGTTGGAGGAGAACGAAGGAGGTTGCAAGAGGATAGAGAGGGGGGTTGGAGGGTGGAGGAAGTTGGAAGATCGAGGAAGGAGGAGGCTGAAGAATGATAGAGAACGTACGAGGTTTAGGAAGACGCAAGAGATTGAACGACGATGAAGAATGTGAGAAGAACGTAGGAAGGAGGATGAGTGAGGACGGTGTAGGATTGAATGTAAGCGAGGACGGAGGAAGTTGGAGGATTATGGAGGACGGAGGAGGTTGGAGGATAATAGAGAACGGGGGAGGTTGGAGGATGATAGAGGACAAAAGAGGTAAGAGTATGATGGATGACGGAGGAGGTAGGCGGATGATAGAGAACGGGGGAACCGAAGAAGTAGGACAGCGCCAGAATCCCAAAAATGCTCTACTGATAAAGATGTCATGAACAGACAAAGTTAAGAACAAAGAGGTTCTATAAATAGTAGGGGAATAAAGATATGTGGAAAACAGTAAAAAAATAGGAGAGATAGGATGATAGAACACGTTCTAAAGCATGACAGAACAGTGTAGAATATATTTAAAAAAAGAAGTAAAAGAGAGGTGGTGGTAAACCTAGATTAAACGTTTGCACACAAACAGCGAAAGATGTAAACTGTGGGAATTTCAGGAAAGATTGGAGGTATTAACCAGCTCCAGGAATGAAGACCTAATGATGATAAAGATAGGACACACTGAACAACTCGTTTCCTGCCCGTTCAGTATCCTTCGCAGGTCTGTTAAGATAGATTCGTGATTCTGGTCCTTCAACATTTTTTCTAAGGCTATAAACCAGTCACGAATATACTGTTCGCTAACAGCAGATAGAGCTTACCCTAATCCTTCAGCTTCTCTTAGATTCAAATCAGAATAGCTACTTAAAAACCCGGTATATCATTTATGTCTTGGTTTATCGTGTTTGAAAGATATTTGCCTATTTTATGTGGTTACAAATTTAGCAACCGTATTGATTAGATATTGCTTTTTCTAAGAAAGTCCTCGTTTTGCTAGTTCTTTTAGTCAATCAGCTAACGCATTCTTTGTGTGGAATCAGGATAGTCGGTGGGCCCAATTCTCGTAAGTTTCAAGTTATTCTACCTTGGGTTCTGTTTAAAATTGTTATTTTTGGAACATTATGTCGTCGCGATGCTGCTCTTATGGATATTGCAGTTTTTACTGCATCAAGTGCATTGAAAAAAGCTACGGAACATTGATGAATCGGCCCTTATATATAATAGAAGCCATGAAATTTAAGGCACTATTTAGAATGGTAGATCAGGAATAGGTCTTTCAAAATCTCAACGACCTGCGCAGAAATCTCAAATATTACTGACAAAACTAAAGACCAAGATGAAAATATAATTTTAAAATCGATATTACCATATGAATATTTTAGATACATTTTTCATACTAAAAAATATTTGTGGGCGTCATAACTTTTACAAATTCCTTTATTTCGCAACTGCTACTAATAAAGCAAACATATATCGATAATAATCAATTAAATAATCCCTATAGCAGCAAGAAAAGTAGTCCAAAGTCTACATAAGATGAATTTGAAGAAGAAATTGTGCGCACAATTATTTATCGATTTCCGAATACACACCATAAACAACCTACAATGCAGGCTGTATTTGAAGCTTTCAAATCTGAAGGAATTTATTTTTGTGTAAAAATCAATTCGTTTAGACGATTGCTGCATAAAATGGGGTTTCGTTGAAAGAAGTGCCAAGACAATCGTAAAGTTTTAATTGAAAAACCAGAAATCCGAGCAAAACGAGTCGATTTTTTACGAAAACTACAACAATATCGATCAGAAGGAAGAAATATTATATATTGTGATAAAACTTACCTGCACAGTTCACCTACTGTATCGAAGTCGTGGGACGATGGTTCAAATCAATGTTCAAAAACACCATTAGTTAAAGGGAAACGTTTAATTATTATACATGGTGATGGCAAAAAAATTTTTGTTCCGAATGGATTGCTAATTTTTAAGTCTGGACTTAAAACTGGTGATTATCACGATGAAACGAATCATAGAAATTTCTGTAAATGGTTACAAGATAAATTATTATAAAACCTTGAACCAAACTCTGTGTTAGTGATGGATAATGCATCATATCATAATGAGACCGAGGAACCAAATCCAACTACGGCTTAGAAAAAAGAAGACATGAGGTGTTGGCTACTGAAAAGAAACATACCTTTTGAGCTTAAAGATACAAAATCAAAACTTTATGCAAACATTAACCTACATAAGCCTCCTTGCAAGCAATATGTTGATAAAATTTTAGCCGAACATGGTCATACAGTGTTGCGATTGCCCCATATCATCCTAAACTCAACCCCACTGAAAAAATTTGGCAATGGTAAAAAATCATGTTGCTGCAAATAACACAACTTTTAAATTAGAGGATGTATGGAAGTTGGCTGAAAATAAATTCAATACCGTTGGTCATCATCGCCATCATTTTATTATCGACCTTACTTAAGGTCGGTTTGACGCAGCTCTAACTTCTTTTCTATTCTGTGCTAATCTAAAAAGCTCTACATACCCTTCACAACCTCAATTTCTAATAATTTGACTAATATAGTTTGGTCTAGGTCTTCCAATATCCTTCTATCTTTTTCCTATCCAGCTGGCTCTACATAGATATTAGCAACCTGATGGTTGTTAAAGAACTCTAACATGTTTACATGATTACCATTTATAATGAAATGAAATATAACCTGGTTATCCGCTTCAAAAAGGAAAAGTGTTAAATTATATGGTAAGGCTTAAGCAACGAATCGCTGCCAACATGCCAGACCGCTACCTAATTGTGAGTTATGCCATGGTGACGTTTATTAGATTATGTTATGGTAAGGCTTAAGCAACGAAACGCTACCAACATGCCAGACAGCTAACCAATTGTGAGTCATGTCCTGGTGACATTTGGTTAACTGATTTTTATTTTTCTTTTTGTTTTGTTTTGGTCATCAAGAATGGGTAAATTTTTGTTCTCGTGTAGAGAAAACAGAAAAGAATACCTTAGTAGGGAATATGTAATAGACGACATATCATCATCATCATTAGGTCTGCAGTCCTAGAACTGGTTGGACGCGTACCCTCATTGTTTTAGTCTGAAGCAACCTACACATTTCCCTGAAATTTGCAGTCTGCATGTATCACTATCTGTGTGCGAAAATCTGATCTCGGTCTACCTCTACATTCTTTTCCTATCTCTGCTTGTAGTATATCCCGTACTATTCCCTAAAAATGCATTAGAACGTATCCTGTCCTATTTCTCCTATTTTTTTGTTTTCCACAGATATCTTTATTCTTCTACTATTTCTACAACCCATTTGTTATTAACTTTGTCTGTCCATGCTACCATCTTCTTACATCTGAAGCACAACATTCCAGAGGGCTTCTATCTCTTTCTGTCTGCTTTTCCTACTGCCCCTATTTTATAGATGTACTGTGCTGTGCTCCACACTATGCTTTGAACAGTTTTCTTCTTGTATGTATGTTCGATATCTTTGAACATTGCTGCTGTTCTTTCGTGTTTGATGCAGTTCGGTCACCTTCTATTGTTTTACAGTTATATACCATGTTTCCTCGATATTCAGCGCTATGTGAAGGGGTGTAAGCAGCCTTTGGTGGCCAAGTTCCCCCAGCACCTGAACCTTTGTTGAATTAATAGTTTTTCCGATTTATACTTTCGCACAGTCAACATTACTTGCAAATATTTCACAACCAACACCTGTAGTTGTTTAAGACGACATAGAAGAACTAATAATAAATGTTAACAACGATAGTGATTCTTCAGACTTCAGTTTGCCTGATGATGATAGTGATGATGATTTTGGTTGCTAACCATTACAGTAACGTGCAATATGATTGAATATGCTAAAATGCATTTTCAATTTGTTTGTAGTGCATATTGTTATTCATTTAAAGAAGCAACATTATTGTATTACTTAATAATATTAATAACTAATATTTTACTTCGGTTGCTACGTGCAGCGACGTAGTCAACAAAAAGACAGCAAAGAAGAAAGAAAGAGAATTTGACCGGGCTCAGTCGGTGCGTGGGCGAAGTATAATACCTACAAAAATTAAATAAGGCCTGAAATAAAAATAAATTATTAACCGCTCCGTATAATCTGTAGGGGAAATCCCCACCTGCAGTTATACCTAAATAAAAAAAACAACAAAGGAAATAACACATTAACAAAAGAACTCTAATTAGCATAAAAAGAAAAAGAAACATTATAATGAGCATTAACCCGGTTTAAGTAAGTGAAAATAAACCATATATATTAGTATTTGCTAGCTAGTGTATTTGTATTCACAATTTCGTTTAGTAATCATTATATTATAATACCTCCCATAGGCTCTGATAATGATAACATATAACCAACAATTACAACTACAATGGCAATAACGTCTTCCAATGTGCCAGCAAGTTTTTATCCCATTCCCGCATTAATAGATAGTAAAGTTAAGCGTAATATAGTAACCCGATGGCAATAGATCCCAGTATCATAAATCATTTTCGTACATACAACTAAGTCGAGACCTGTATGAGCCCCAAACAATAAAATCTAAGTGGACAGGGTCTCAACACAGGCAGGAAAGAATAACTCAGCCACGTCTCTACGGTGTTGGATCTCTCGTTCGCTCCTCAAACCGGAACGGGCCAGATGGACCTGAGAACCCGTAACGGGTGCAGCCTTCTATACCCCAAGAAGCGGCAATTCAATGGACTATCGTGTCCCCCACAGGAAGCTAGAATGATTACGAAAAATATTTATTTATTTACACCGACAAGTACGGGTTTATAAAACCATCAATACTTACCACGCTGTAAGGAGTGCACAAAATTTTCATAAAGAAAAACGGAACGAAGAATCTAGCAATTACGACGAGTGATTTTTAACATTTTGAAAAGAAAGTGAACATAAATTCGTTTAATTAAACAACCAGAGTTCCAAATCATATTGTGGTTAACAAAGCGTGATTAGGAAACTTGGAAATACGCTTTTATCGAATAGTACGCGATCTTAGTTTGACGAGTCTTTAATCCATAGAGGAAGCAATTATACGTTATCGGAATGTTTAACAAATTAAAGGATACCTAAAACAAGGTATTGACTTATTTAAATTTTATCATAAACTTGTCGTTTCCAAGCAAATAGATTTGAGTTAAACAATTATTGTAAAGCGGGCTTATGAACAGGTAAAATATACAAGATGTTGATGAAGGATTTAAGAATAGCAATGGAATTGATTTAAGTGAAAAAACAAATTAAAGGGAAAAGGAGTAAATTATCCCGAAAATAAACGCAACAGGGTGTCATCTAAATAATATATTCAAGGTTTTATTAAATTTATTTTAAATTATTGGACGAGTTGTATGAAAATTTCATTCATAGTGTCTAAAGTAATTATCATGACTATATAATGTAGATAGCTCAGAGTGAAGTTCAAGCAGTGTATACAATTACTATTTCGCCCAAACTGTTTTAAGTTGAGTGTTTATTTAACTGAAACATTTGTATAAAAATAACTTTTTGTACTACAGTTACTTTTGCTATCCAAGCCTACAATCTACAATGTCTCCATAACTATGAATTTCTTCTCTATTGTTAAAACCATGCTTGATGCTACCAATAGTTTTTCACGATTCAAACAATAAACTACCTATATTCCAAGTTTTATTTTTAATTGATTGTTCTAATTAAAATCTTTGAAGTTCCGTAGAAATCTACTCTTTAAGTTATGCTCATGCTAAATCCTTTGATTCCACAATGAATTTTATCCACACTTATAAACTCTGTATATATTTGAAAAATTCATACTTCAAAGGTGGTTCTTAACGATATTTGAAGAATTTTAAGTTCATTTTCCAATTATTTTATCTTGACATTTTATTCCTCCTGTTCGAAAGGAATAGTAACTTTGAGCTTATAGCGAATATCCCATAATCTTTCTTAATATGATTCATTTAATTCCCTTAGTCTCAAGAAGTAATATAAAACTCAAAAGTGAATACGCATTGCCTTTTATCATAGATTAGTAGTAAGGTTGGGTATTTGTTTACACATTAACTCTCTGTTAGTCGCGGGCGATCTGACAGATCAGACGGGGATATTTTTTGTTCCCCCTCACTAAGGGTTGCAACCATGAGCTTTCCTTTCTAATAGCTGTCTGATGGATAGAATGGAAAAAGTTAGTACCTTTCTAACCTTGTTTGAGCGAGTTCGTAATATTAAAGTGACAAATTCGTTCTGACAGATCGCCACGACCGAAATCCTAAGTTTACCCTACTTCATATAAACGTTAACTTTATTATTTTATTCATTTTATGACATCAACTGTACCATTTGGCAATATTTAGTTTTTGTATATATATTACGGAATTGGTTGAAATAACTCCTACGATCTCTCAGATCGCCGCGACTAATATACCTTTTTTCAGACATAAGATGGAACGTCGCATGTATAACCTTGAAAACGAGAAACATGTTCAGGAAATACTTCGCATGCTTGAAGAAGATGACCACAATGACAATGCACGAGATTTATCATTTGAAGAAGAGACAGACACAGATGAAGACGTCCGTGATGAAGATATTCAGCACGAACGGCAGTCTGATTCTGGCGAACCCACTGATGACGAATCTGATGATGAAAACGAACTTTATGTCGCCCACCAAAAGAAGAACAAAAAAATCATAAATAGTTGGAAATGGAAAAAAACGCCTTACAATCAAGTTAGAAGGCGAGGCGCACAAAATATCATCATGCACGTTCCTGGGGTGAAAGGTGTTGCGAGAAATGTAAACAATGTTCTGGGAGCTTGGAACCTTATGATCGATGATCAAATATTAAATACGAATTTCGACCGCCTCAGTCACAGAGTGTTTTGAACACTACGTTGAAAACTGCAGAAAACATTACGGTCCCGTAGAAAATCTCACGCTAGATGAAATGCTGGTTGCGTTTAGGGGAAAGTGCATTTTCCGCCAGTATAATCCAAGAAAACCTGCTCGTTATGAAATTAAAATATTCAATCTAGCTGATGCTAGAATGGGCTACACACTCAATTTGGAAGTGTATTTAGGAACTCAGCTTGAAGGCCCTTTTATTGTGAGTAACCAGTCAAATGATGTAGTGAAGCGCTTAGTTTGTCCTGTAAGTGGATCAGGAAGAAATCTGACCATTGACAACTAGTTCACCAGCTACTGTATCCTAAACGATTTGAAAGCTATGAAGTTGTCGATGGTTGGGATCCTAAAAAAAATAAACCCCAAATTCCATTATCTTTTAAATCTTCAAAAAATGAACAATATTCGAGCAAGTTTGGGTTTCAGAAAGGAGGAACTCTTGTTTCATATGCTCCCAAAACCAAGAAAAATGTCATTTTGTTATCCAGTCTACACTTTGATGCCAAAATAGATGAAGAAACAGGAGAACAAAAAAAACCTGAAATAATAACCTTCTATAATAAAACCAAAGGGGGCGTTGGTACTGTGGACAAGATGTGCACTACATATGATGCCTCTAGAACTACTAAACGTTGGCCAATGGTCATCTTTTTCTCGTTCACTGGCAACAAAAATAAAGTGAGTAGCAGGAGGGCTTTTCTAAGACAACTTGCAGTTTCACTTATACAAGAGCAGTTAGAAAAAAGAAGGAAGACCAATACTGGACTTCCGTTGACAGTATCAATCGGTTTGAAGAGACTTCACTCAGAACGTAAAAACACATCCGAAATTGTAGCGCCTGAGGAGACTGATGAAAAACGGTTGCCATGTTTATCATGCAGGATTGGAAAGAAAAGGCGTCTTACTAAATACAAATGCCACGTCTGTAAAGTTCCACTTTGCCGTCGGACTGCAATACGACCCGTGATGATGTATCTGAAGAAGAGAGACGAGTGTAGCTATATATTATTCTTCGATTTTCTGCTGATTTATTGATTCATTATAGTTTCTCATTTTTTAATTTTGTATCTAATGCAATTTTTTCTTCATAATATGTAGAAATATACTTACTGATTATGTTCAAGTTCTTATGTTTTCTCCCTACATTATGAAAGTTAGTAGGTGAGTATTATGTAAGTAGGTACCATCATCATGAAAGTTACCATTTATTTTGAACTAACTCTTACCCACTCTATTCTTGAGTTAATCTAGCTGTTTTATTGCTGGTTTCTATGTTGTTCATCAAAAGTTCTTGCGTACTTCTTACTTCTAAAATACTTTACGTACTTGGTGTGAGTTGGTGAACCTCAAATTTTAACAAAAATACAAGTAGTCATGAAAGTGATCAATCAGATCGCCGCGATCAATCTGACACATATTATTGCCGCGACTAATGGAGAGTTAATAATTTGACTTTACATTAAGGATTATTTTAGCGAATCGTGCTGTTTTTAGGTTAAACTGAAAACACCGTGTTATAACCTTTTCTAAAGGTTTCTCACTTCCTCCATTGCGCATACCAGGGTCGCTGAGATTTTGAAACAGTTCTACTTACGTAAGAAATATATATAAATATAAAGGGTGTCGGTTTACCGTTACAGACCACTCCAAATAAAACGAAAAACTGAAAAATATGCCCTATAACTGAAGTTTTTAATAAAGACTTAGAAAATTTTGCGGGTTTTTGCTAAATTTTTGAGTAATTCCGAAAAAAGAAAAAAAAATCGGTACTACTTACAGTGCCTATGAAATCTCAGTAAAACATTTTCACTACTATTTCGCGGAGGAATATAATACAGAGCGTGCGCATTAGATGATCCCGCCATCAATGGTGCAATTTAACATCGAGCCGGCAGCCATATTGTTGTTATCGTTCGCCCCTTCTACATTGGTTTTACCTCATTTTTGAGTTGTTTTGTTCTCTTTATTCGTGTGTTTATATTTTGTCAACAGTCTTTTCAAGACTAATTAATCGAGTTAATTATATTTTTAAAAATGGACTTCGCTAATATCGCTAGTGTTATACGATATTTCGATAGAGACAATGCCCTGCTAGTAGCAGACCTACGTGCCCTCCGTTTGGTTCAATGCAATCCACGTTGTAAGAATAGAAGATGCCGAGCCCAGATGGTAATAGTGATGAATCCAAACCGCCCACTTGGTCAATTTTACCGCTGCCCAAGACGCCATACTACTACAAGCTTATTCAAAAAACCTTTTTTTTTGAAAAATGCCAACTTTCTTTGATTACACTGTTCCAAGTGATGTGGTGTTGGTGTATAAAGTCAACCGTAGGTGATACATTGAATTTAATAGGAGTAACGAAGAAAAGTGTGATCCAGCATAATCGTTACTTTCGGGACATTTGTAGTTGGAAGTTGCTACAACGTCCAGACTTGTTTCAGTTGGGGGGCACATTGTACAAATCGATGAAAGCTTAATTACTAGACGGAAGTACAACAGAGGTCGTGTTTTGGAGCAGCGTTGGATATTAGGCATATATGATACCGTAACTAAGTCTGATTATATCGTTCATGTACCCAACCGTACAGCGACCACTTTAATACCCATCATCCTAGCTCATGTCTTGCCAGGCTCGACAATTTGGACTGATGAGTGGAGGGCTTACAGACGTCTAAATAAAATGGGTTACAACCACGAAACCGTCAATCATCATAGAAACTTTGTAGATTCCCAAACAGGGGTGTACAAATGAAATTGAAGGTTATTGGAGCAGATTGAAAGGATTTTGTCGTAGATTATCTGTATTAAGTTCCCCTATGCTGGACGACTACATAGATGAATTCATGTGGAGGCAACACTTTGGCAATAGTTCGGCTAAGGATACTTTCAATAATTTTATAAGCCATGTTCAGGAACGCTACCCCATGTAACAATACATCAACATTGTTAAAATTAACCACAGTGCTTTCGACAAGTGTATTGCTGCAGCATCGACGACTATAACTTAATATCAGTTCAATAATGTGCCAACTGCATTTCTACTTGTGCAGTGTTTTCGACAAGTTTATAGTCTACAACACCCGGCTTAACTATAGCAGAATCCTATAAAAAAATGTGCAGCGATATTTCTCGTGCAGTGTTTTTAGCCAGCGTGTAATTCTACTAAAACACTGAGTAATTATTTTATCACCACTGTTAAGTATTGATGTTTGTACATACTGTAAAAGGAAATGCTTGTAAATATAAACGCCTAAATTGCTCAACCACAAGTCCTAAATGCATAGAGGATTTATATTGCACTTAAAACTTAGTATTGTACTTAATATTTTACAATTAAAATCTATTGCACTTAATATTTCATACTGTAGTAAAAACATATTGCACTTATTTTGTTATATCTTAAATAATAATGCTTGCAAATAAATGCTGTTTCTATAGTTATTTATATAGGTACAGTGATTAAACTTTCATAAGCATCCTCAAAAAATTTAAGTATTGGTGTGGCCATGATTAGTGTAAGTAATATTAACCTAACAAGGAGATGTAAGCCCATGTGAATCTGCGTGGGTGCACTTACATAAACTTGTTAGTACCAAGCTTTCAACTGCAACCTAACCTGGTGATGTAAGTCGATGAGAATCTGCAAGGGGGGCATTTTAATCTCCCTTATTTTTAATAGTAAGCTGCTACTAACAGTAACTTAACCTAGGGATCTAAACCGATGAGGATCTGTGGCAGGTGTTGTTTAATAGATATTACTTTAACCTGCTACTAACCTAACCTGGAGATCTAAATCAATGAGGATCTGTAGCGGGTGCTCTTTAATAGACATTGCTTTAAATAAATAACCTGCTAATAACTACTAACCTAACCTGGAGATCTAAGCCGATGAGGATCTGTAGGTGCTCTTTAATAGACATTACTTTAAATAAATAGTCTGCTACTAACTACTAACCTAACCTGGAGATCTAAGCCGATGAGGATCTGTAGAGGGTGCTCTTTAATAGACATTACTTTAAATAAATAACCTGCTACTAACTACTAACCTAACCTGGAAATGTAAGCCGATGAGGATCTGTAGTGGGTGCTTTTTAATAGACATTACTGTAAATAAATAGCCTGCCACTAACTACTAACCTAACCTGGAGATCTAAGCCGATGAGGATCTGTAGCGGGTGCTCTTTAATAGACATTACTTTAAATAAATAACCTGCTACTAACTACTAACCTAACCTGGAGATCTAAGCCGATGAGGATCTGTAGCGGGTGCTCTTTAATAAACATTACTTTAAATAAATAGCCTGCTACTAACTACTAACCTAACCTGGAGATCTAAGCCGATGAGGATCTGTAGTGGGTGCTCTTTAATAGACATTACTTTAAATAAATAAACTGCTACTAACTACTAACCTACCTGGAGATGTAAGCCAATGAGGATCTGTAGCAGGTGCTCTTTAATAGACATTACTTTAAATAAATAGCCTGCTACTAACTACTAACCTAACCTGGAGATCTAAGCCGATGAGGATCTGTAGCGGGTGCTCTTTAATAAACATTACTTTAAATAAATAGCCTGCTACTAACTACTAACCTAACCTGGAGATCTAAGCCGCTGAGGATCTGTAGTGGGTGCTCTTTAATAGACATTACTTTAAATAAATAACCTGCTACTAACTACTAACCTACCTGGAGATGTAAGCCAAGGGGATCTGTAGCAGGTGCTCTTTAATAGACATTACTTTAAATAAATAGCCTGTTACTAACTACTAACCTAACCTGGAGATCTAAGTCCCTGGAGATGTAAGCCGATGAGGATCTGTAGCAGGTGCTCTTTAATAGACATTACTTTAAATAAATAGCCTGCTACTAACTACTAACCTAACCTGGAGATCTAAGTCGATGAGGATCTGTAGCGGGTGCTCTTTAATAGACATTACTTTAAATAAATAGCCTGCTACTAACTACTAACCTAACCTGGAGATCTAAGCCGATGAGGATCTGTAGCGGGTGCTCTTTAATAGACATTACTTTAAATAAATAGCCTGCTACTAACTACTAACCTAACCTGGAGATCTAAGCCGCTGAGGATCTGTAGTGGGTGCTCTTTAATAGACATTACTTTAAATAAATAACCTGCTACTAACTACTAACCTACCTGGAGATGTAAGCCAAGGGGATCTGTAGCAGGTGCTCTTTAATAGACATTACTTTAAATAAATAGCCTGCTACTAACTACTAACCTAACCTGGAGATCTAAGCCGATGAGGATCTGTAGCGGGTGCTCTTTAATAGACATTACTTTAAATAAATAGCCTGCTACTAACTACTAACCTAACCTGGAGATCTATGCCGCTGAGGATCTGTAGTGGGTGCTCTTTAATAGACATTACTTTAAATAAATAACCTGCTACTAACTACTAACCTACCTGGAGATGTAAGCCAAAGGGATCTGTAGCAGGTGCTCTTTAATAGACATTACTTTAAATAAATAGCCTGCTACTAACTACTAACCTAACCTGGAGATCTAAGCCGATGAGGATCTGTAGCGGGTGCTCTTTAATAGACATTACTTTAAATAAATAGCCTGCTACTAACTACTAACCTAACCTGGAGATCTAAGCCGCTGAGGATCTGTAGTGGGTGCTCTTTAATAGACATTACTTTAAATAAATAAACTGCTACTAACTACTAACCTACCTGGAGATGTAAGCCAATGAGAATCTGTAGCAGGTGCTCTTTAATAGACATTACTTTAAATAAATAGCCTGCTACTAACTACTAACCTAACCTGGAGATCTAAGCCGATGAGGATCTGTAGCGGGTGCTCTTTAATAGACATTACTTTAAATAAATAGCCTGCTACTAACTACTAACCTAACCTGGAGATCTAAGCCGCTGAGGATCTGTAGTGGGTGCTCTTTAATAGACATTACTTTAAATAAATAACCTGCTACTAACTACTAACCTACCTGGAGATGTAAGCCAAGGGGATCTGTAGCAGGTGCTCTTTAATAGACATTACTTTAAATAAATAGCCTGTTACTAACTACTAACCTAACCTGGAGATCTAAGTCCCTGGAGATGTAAGCCGATGAGGATCTGTAGCAGGTGCTCTTTAATAGACATTACTTTAAATAAATAGCCTGCTACTAACTACTAACCTAACCTGGAGATTTAAGTCGATGAGGATCTGTAGCGGGTGCTCTTTAATAGACATTACTTTAAATAAATAGCCTGTTACTAACTACTAACCTAACCTGGAGATCTAAGTCCCTGGAGATGTAAGCCGATGAGGATCTGTAGCAGGTGCTCTTTAATAGACATTACTTTAAATAAATAGCCTGCTACTAACTACTAACCTAACCTGGAGATTTAAGTCGATGAGGATCTGTAGCGGGTGCTCTTTAATAGACATTACTTTAAATAAATAGCCTGTTACTAACTACTAACCTAACCTGGAGATCTAAGTCCCTGGAGATGTAAGCCGATGAGGATCTGTAGCAGGTGCTCTTTAATAGACATTACTTTAAATAAATAGCCTGCTACTAACTACTAACCTAACCTGGAGATCTAAGTCGATGAGGATCTGTAGCGGGTGCTCTTTAATAAACATTACTTTAAATAAATAACCTGCTCCTAACTACTAACCTAACCTAGAGATCTAAACCGATCAAAATCTGCAGTGGGTGCTCTTTAATAGACATGATTTTAAATAGTAAAGCGGTTATTAACAGCAAGCAACCTACCCTAGTGAAACCGTCGAAAATCCAAGTAAAGAATCTGCTATTATAAGTGCACAGTATGCTTATTTCTAGAGTATATATTTTTTTTCCAAAAAAAAACCTCAATATTTGTCTATTTTTTGCACCAAACTTAAATATCCGGGAAATGATCAGCTGTGGTTATTTCTTTCAAAACTGAACATTTCAAATCATTGTATGAGGTTATGTAACACATCACTCAATAAGTCCGTAGGATAACTAAGAAAAACACATTTTTTTGGCGAAATTCGATTTTATTCATCAACATACATTCCTTCAAGAGTGATACAATCAGTCCAACGCCGTTCTAGCATTTCGATACCTTTTTTGTAAAACAATTCGTCTTTGGCCTCAAAATAAGCTTCAGTTTCAGCAATCACCTCTTCATCCGAGCCAAATTTTTTTCCGGCGAGCATTTTTTTCAGGTCTGCGAACAGGTAGTAGTCGCTGGGGGCCAAATCTGGAGAATACGGTGGGTGCGGAAGCAATTCGAAGCCCAATTGGTGCAATTTAGCCATCGTTGCGATCGACTTGTGACACGGTGCATTGTCTTGGTGAAAGAGAATTTTTTTCTTCTTCATGTGTGGCCGTTTTTTGGCAATTTCTTCCTTCAAACGCACTAATAAAGCCATGTAGTATTCGCTGTTGATTCTTCTTCCTTTCTCAAGATAGTCGATGTACAAAATTCAGTGCGCATCCCAAAATACAGACGCCAAAACCTTACCAGCCGACTTTTGCGATTTTGGCCGCTTTGGACGTGGTTTCTCCGGCTGCAGTCCACTCGGCTGACTGCCGATTAGACTCTGGAGTGTGGTGGTGGATCCATGTTTCATCCATTGTCACATACCGACGCAAAAAGTCCTTTTTATTCCGGTTGAACAGCTCCAAACAGCTCTCAGAATCATCAACACGTTGTTGTTTTTGGTCCACTGTGAGCAAACGCGGCACCCACTTTGAGAACAGCTTTCTCATGGACAAATGTTCATGCAAAATAGTGTGCACACTGTCTTCTGATATCTTCAAGGTGTCAGCTATCTCACGCAATTTCACTTTTCTGTTTTCCAAAACGATTCGGTGGACTTTTTTGATGTTTTCCGGTGTAACCACCTCAATTGGCCTTCCAGAGCGTTCAGCATCGTCAGTGTCTGTACGGCCACGTTTAAAATCACCAAACCACTTCTCCACCGTTTGCCTCGATGGAGCAGAGCCCGGATAACACTTATCAAGCCATGCTTTGGCTGCGATGGTATTTTTACCCATCAAAAAGCAATGATAAATCAACACGCGAAATTGCTTGGAATTCATTTTTTTGAAAAACCCAAAAGTATCGTCACTTGAACCTCTGTAACTTGTAAATTAATCGTCGGATTATCATGAAATTTTGACAGATATCTTTTTAAGGTTAGTACTTCCTACAAATCATATGGATTATTACATAGCAACGCCATCTATGTATCATCCTACGGACTTATTGAGTGATGTAGTAGTACTGTCAAATTTGTTATCATTAAAAGTGTTGGTTCCTAATTATTCCACATTGGTGCTCCTGATAAATGAATTTCAACATAGTTTTGTATAGGCACCTACTACTACCAACCATATTTGGTTTTAGAACTATATTGATATTTAGGCATGCATAAAATTGCATTTTTCTGCTAAAATCGTTGAAAAGCCGCAAAAATTTGTTTTGATTGATGATTTAGATACAACAATCCTCAGTTTAAAGTAATGTAGAAGTTTCTACTTGTGGTCTGTAACGGTAAACCGGAGCCATATAAAGTGACCCAGTATTGGTGCAAAAGTTCCTAATCCCGACCATTAATTTGTTAGCACGGTCGACCACTTGGTAATATAAAAAAGAAGACCAGATTTACTTACATTAGGTTTCTAGACATTTAACTCTAGGTTTCTGTGTAATATGGTTCAAATTGGCAATTATTTTAATTTACACAGTAGACGACTTCCTGGTCGAATACTGGTTTGTATAAAAAAAATTACATGCCAATTCTCGACCACGCAAATGTAAATAAGGTTATGCATAATAAAAGCTTGAATCACCTAAAATAAGTAACCCATTATGTTAGTGTAAAGCATTTAATTCTTGTTAGTGACATTAATACCATTCTTATACGCTAATTTTAACTACCGTTCATTTACATTTCCAATGCTCCACCAGAAGGTACTACATTGGCCAGGAGGCGAGTTTTTTGTTGCCTGGAAATTTAGAATTTTGCCGAACCCTAATCGTTCCAGGCAAGGTAGGGATCTTTAACGTGCGTGACAACACTCACACACGGGACCTCCATTTAACCTCTCATCCGAACGAGGGCGTAATTTTTGTGAAAAATGCTCACCTGCCATTTTTCAAGCAGTCGGCCGTGTCGGGATTTGAACCCGGGACCTTGGGATCCGTAGTCTTACGCTTACTACATTGATCCACGGCGACGCCTAATTTTAACTACCGCAACAACTATCAGATTAGATAATTTTATTTTACCTTGCCGTTGCTTAGGTACTGCCATAAAGAACTGCCATTTACATTTGACGGTGCTGCTAACAAACTATTCAAACAAAACGAGTACCCAGACGGTCGAGTACAGGAATAAGGAGAGTTCATTAACAGAAATACTAAGGTTTTATTATTAATGCAGCTTTTTCAACAAAGTGGTCGAATTACTTTACTTTATATTTACTTTATATTAAAATTGTTGATATTTTGCGAGATATCCCTTTCAGACTAACTGAGAAACTTTTCAGCACCGTACAAATGCCTTATAGCGAATCCATTACACTTCAAACATTCGAATTCCTATATCTGATGTCATGAAAAGAACGGTAAAAAGCTCGTAGTGCACAGAGGCGTTTGTTATAACACCAGCACCATATAAGATGCTCTAGTAAAGCATTTGCGGTTCCGTTATCGTAGGTAACAATCAAAAGAAGCCAGACAGAGGGAGCTTTATAAACGCAAAGTGGTTTTACTCGTATCTCCACTTCAGTCATAAAACGAAAGTTAAACAGTTAAGGTTAAGGAAATGTGTTTGCAAATACGTGAGAATAATAATTGAACCACAAAATTGATTATGTTAGAGTAAAGATGTTTGTAGTAAAACAACTTCATGTAAGAAAATACAACTTCTCACTAAAGATCTATGCGTTTAAATAATAATTTAGCATTTCCTAGCAGCTTCCTACTTGATAAAAGGCTACCATGTATCTGCTTAGTACTTAAGTAATATACAAACTCGTTGGTACATGGGACAAACTCAACAGAATAAGAATTTAACTGGGTAATAAGCAATTTACGCATTAGTGTACGTTCAGGATGCTTGCCTGCCTTGCTTGAATACAGTTGCGCAGGGTTGGAAAGATTAAAACAAGCCAACTTCTGCAATTCCACAACAAAATAAAAATATATATTGTTTTCTAGACCTCCACTTGAATGTTTTGTAAATAATAGATACAAAGGTCTCTAATGTAATTGGAAAACTGCGAAGCACGAGGCTACTTCAAAATTGTTTTACTTCGAACTTTCTTTGGAGTTTTATCAAGCTACTGCTACTGCACAGTTCAAAGGGAACACTTTTAAAATATTTGAAATTAAAACTTGATACTAATTAGTCCTATAAATCTCCCACTCAGATCATAGTTTGCTAGATATCTTTATAAGTTATTTGCTGTAGTACCTTCGGATGGAGCATTGGAAAATCAATTGCTGGTAAACATTGTTGGGCGGTTGCGTGGATCAGACAGGTTCGCGTGTGACAGATGTTTACAAGGGATCACGAGTTCGATATCCGACACGGAAAGCTTGAAAAATTTTAACCGAGCATTTTTCACAAAAATACGCCCTCGTTCGGATGAGAGGTAAAATGTACGTCTCCTGTGTGTGTTGTCAATACGTTAAGATTCATACCTTGCAAATAGCAAAAATCGTCAAAATTCAAAACTTTCAGGTAAAAAACTCGCCTCCTAGCCAACGCAGTACTTTCGGGTAGAGCATTTTAAAATCAAATGTAGGGTACATACATGATACGCAAAACGCGAATTTATGTTTGCCACGTGCAGCTAAAGAAATGGACACGTTTCAACATACTTCTGGCATCATTCTTTTCTCAATAGATCAGGAATTCAAATTTTCATCAGTAGTAGCACGAGTTACATATCCCCCAAATTAGGATATATATGTAATCAAATGGAATTATTAAATCTTAAGTTAGATTGTTACAATGTATAATAGAAGGACACAATACAAAAAGTTAATGGAAGTTCATAAACCAGACATGAGAACGGATGTGAATACTTTGTATTCCAGACGTAACATAACATTGCAGGTGCAAGTCACAGTAGACAATAAAACAGCAATTATTAGAATTAAGATTATTAAAATGTAATACCTTGTATCGTATTAAAAAATAGCAAACATGAGATCTACAGTTCCCGCAAGCAATATGAGGGGCAGGGATAGCATAAATACCCTCAGGAGCCCAATATGGCCAGTACGTCTCGAGCTTCACAACTTTAACATTGTTGGTTGTTCAAGCTACTCAATTTAGTTTAATTGATTAATTAGTGAAAAGTAACTTTGATTATTTGCAATTGTTAAAACGTTAATGAATACAACGTAACCACTTGTTAAATTCTATTATAATTTCTGTATAAATTATAATACACATGATAGGAGTGTAGATTTGGAAATAAATTCTTTTTTAAAAGAAGCTCCCAAAGGCCCAAAAATTATCTCGTGCAGTCGTTACTATTCCAGAAGTGCACTAGAAGAATCCAAATCGTGGAAACTGGTTGTCTTGAATTTCTATTCTTAACCTAGAACAAAAAAAATTGCACGAAGTACAAGAATAGACCAAGTCCAATAACAAAAAAGAAAAGAATATAATGGAACTGGTAAACAAACTCTTGTAAGTACCAAAGTTCATTCTGCTAACCCTTATCAACTGAATATTGATATTAGCTAGTGAGAAACAAAAAGAATTTTTAGGTACAATTTTATTATTGCGATTTTATCATTTCTGAAAAGAATTTACTCGGGAAACTTATTTTAACAAAGGAACTATATAGACGCATTTATATGCACAAATTATTACAATTTCTTACGATAAATAAAACGAATTATTCAGCAAAGTCTGGAGCTTTAATGTATAATTAGAACGCAATTATTTGTACCATTTTATTACAGCGATTATTACTGAAATGATTCATTCAAAACTTGATTCTCATCACATTTTTCTATAATTAAACACTTTCAGTGCAACAAATTAACGAATATGTATAATAATAAAAGCGTTTTATGTACTTTATTATTCCAACACTTAACGAAATAATTATTCAGCACAATTCTGAAACAAAAGCGTATAATTATAACGCAGTTCTTGCAAGAAACTATTACTGAAATAAAAGTATGCAGAAAACCTGAATCTCAATTCGCATCAATTTATAATCTCTGCAAAAGTTATAAATATACACTCTAACGCGACAGTAATTGATGAAACAATTACCCAGCAGAATTCTTCAATGTAGTTATAGCACTTTATAATTACATATAAAATATACGTAAAGATAAGTGATTCTTTAAATAACTCTATACAAACTAGATTAAAAAGCAACCATTAATTTATTATAACAACAATGAACTCTGATATGAAACTCTACCTCGAGTTCATTCTCATATACGACGGAAATCAAGCACTATTGGGTATCTTCATCACCGCGGACGAGATATTTTAAAATCTCTTTATAAACCCGGCAACAGCAAACGCAATGTTTTAATTTCACGCTTGATAATCAGTAAACTAACCGGTAGAGCATTAACTTTGATTGCCAGCCGCGATAATCTCATCGAATAGGACGATTTCAAACGTATTGATTGCATATTTCGGCGACCAAAAGGTATATCAAATGTCTTGTCCGCGATTTAATAAATCTAAGGATGGAACCAACCAATCACCCAATCAATTCGGTATGGAATGTCAGGGCGTACGAAGTTTAATTTTGACCAAGGTAAAAATTGAAGAACCCGGCCAAAACATACGTTTATTAAAGACGAATATGTACGACGAAATGGTTTTAGACACATACATCAATGCATTACCTGAACGGTTATAGGACAAAATAAGATTCCAACATCCCAAAATTTAGAAGAAGCAATGAACATGTTTGTAGAGGATGAAAACGTTATGTCCTACAAGAATATACTATATAACCTCAACGCAAATAAAAATTACGCACCGATGAAAACAATACAAGCCGCGAGACAAATACCCACACAACCGAAATTTACACCATTTAACGCACAAATGAATCAAGCACAAATTAATAACCCAAACTTTAATAACACAAACTTCCACAATCAATTTAGTCAATTTCCAAGATCAAATTCAAATTTTACAAAACCCACAATTACGATTCAACCAAAACGTAAATCAACCAAGGCAAACATTCAGCGCAAACCCCAACAGAAACACACCAATGATGAGTAACAACAACAACCTTAACAATTACTACAAACCAACTCCTATGAACACTTCATCTGGTAATACCAGACAAAACACTAAAATATCGCAAATCAGACCAAACTATAACCAAAAAAAGAACTTCCGAGGAACCACCAAGAACTAGAAGATTTTAATAATCAGGACACGGATAATTATGCAAACTCCAATAGAGATAATGAAACAAATCATTCAAAAAACTACGAATGCAACAACCCCTACGAAAATTACGAAGAGGACGACGGAGAAAACGCGTGCTCGCAGGTTCGCGTGTGACAGGTGTTTCCAAGGGATCACGGGTTCGATATCCGACACGGAAAGCTTGAAAAATTTTAACCGAGCATTTTTCACAAAAATACGCCCTCGTTCGGATGAGAGGTAAAATGTACGTCTCCTGTGTGTGTTGTCAATACGTTAAGATTCCTACCTTGCAAATAGCAAAAATCGTCAAAATTCAAAACTTTCCGGTAAAAAACTCGCCTCCTGGCCAACGCAGTACTTCCAGGTAGAGCATTTGAAAATCAAATGTAGGGTACATACATGGTACGCAAAACGCGAATTTATGTTTACCACGTGCAGCTAAAGAAATTGACACATCTCAACATACTTCTGGCATCATTCTTTTCTCAACAGATCAGGAATTAAAATTTTCATCAGTAGTAGCACGAGTTACATATCCCCGAAATTAGATATGTATGTAATCAAATGGAATTATTAAATCTTAAGTTAAATTGTTGCAATGTATAATTGAAGGACACATTACAAAAGGTTAATGGAAGATCATAAACCAGACATGAGAAGGATGTGAATACTTTGTATTCCAGACGTAACATGACAGTGCAGGTGCAGGTCACAGTAGACAATAAGACAGCAATTATTAGAATTAAGATTATTAAAATGTAATACCTTGTATCGTATCAAAAAATAACAAACATGAGATCTACAATTCCCGCAAGCAATGTGAGGGGCAGTGATAGCATAAATACCCTCAGGAGCCCAATATGGCCAGTACGTCTCGAGCTTCACAACTTTAACATTGTTGGTTGTTCAAGCTACTTAATTTAGTTTAATTAATTCATTAGTGAAAAGTAACTTCGATTATTTGCAATTGTTAAAACGTTAATGAATATAATGTCACCACTTGTTAATTACATTGTAATTTCTGATTAAATTAAAATTTGCTTGATAGGAGTGTAAATTTAGAAATTCTTTTTAAAAAGAAGCTCCCAAAGGCCCAAAACCTATCTCACGGAGTACTTAAATTGGTAACTTCATAGGAAAAGTTGTCCAAACAACTTACAATTCTATCGCACTTTAGCAATTATTTAATGTATCTCGTTCTCTTTGTCGGGAATGTAAAGCAACGGTTAGAGATCGCTAAACACCAAAATAAACATGACAGCAATCGCGAGCCACGCTCAATATTATCTGATAGTTTTCAGGTTTTGTCTTTTCATAGTATTTTAAGTTAGTTTTAAATAAGTTTATTACCAATTTTGTGTTATCCTACTGTGTTCCAACTTATAATCAACATATCTAATTAGTGACTTTTGTGGATTGTTTTGACTACATAAACACCACCCGTTTCTTCTTTAAGGATTATCCTTTAGTTACCTTTACGGGTAAGTATCAGTATTTTGTAATAGTTTATACCATAGCAAAAGGAGCATCACATGTTTATGTGTGCTGATATGCTCATTATGCAACTGAAGCCATTATTACTACCTCAAGGTTTTGGGTGGTATTTATTCCTAAGCTAAACTTTATTGCTGTTAGTTGTCGTGGTAAGTATCATGGTGTACTGCCTAATTCGTGAAAATGTTTCAACTGAAGTTAAATGAATATACAACTTTCCTAAGAATCTTGAAAAATGAGAATTTTTGAAAGCAAAATGAAATTTTACTTACATAATCGTAGATCACGATTATGGCAAGAAGCAATTGGCATGAGGTGCACTGGTGAAATGCCTCACAATAGATTGATATGTTGTATACGTTTTCGTCCAGAATGTTATACTAATGTTGAAACATATACTTTGCAGAAAAATGTAATTCCGTCACGTTTTGTTCCTATCGCTACTAGTATCGCATCACAGCAGGAACCGTGTGCTTCAAGCACTCTTGTATCTGCACCACAAGCTGGAACATCAAATGGAACTGTCACAGAACAACATTCGTCCTATAGTTGTGGCAGTGCATGTAGATATCTTTATTAGCGACATTTGGCCTTTTGATTTAACTCCTAGGAAACATACTCTAACGTCGGTTATTCACCGAACAAAAGACCATTTAAATAAATTGAAGAGATTGCGTAGTTAGAGGTCGTGATCTGAACACTGCGTAATTCACTTGTGGTTAAAAGCCTGTTCAAGGACGTACCTTCCCAAACTGTAGATTTCATCATTGCACAAATGCGACGTGCCAGAAGAAATCCTAAAAGAATGCAATTAACTGTGAATTAAAAAAATTAACGAGGGGTTATTTAAATCACGTAGAAGTCCACGTGGGGTAGACAGCAGACAAACAAGAATATCGATTTTCTACCACTCAAACAAGGTTAGAAAGAGACGTAGAAAACGCATAAGCAAGAGACAACGGTAGTATAGGCGGGATTTGTGAAACGTCAGTAGGTCTACGATTGGTCGATATGGTTAGTTTGACTTGAGACATACACGAGGATAGTGTAGCGTAATTTTCTGAAAATATCATAACGACGCGCTGAAATTCGCGGACTTAAAAACCGGTTGAGCTTGAAATTTTAAGAAATATTATTTTTAATGAATGATTTCGCGTTAGGAGGGTATGGAGAGGTTACATTCGAAATGGATAAATACTCTAAAGAAGTAGCACAGCTCTCTTCTCTTTTAACTTCGATCGTTCGTTTAAGTTCGTTCCATTAATATTTCGATCGCTTCAGACTACGTATGGAAGCTACTACGAGTTTTGTAAGTAGAATAAAATTATTTTAAAATTATATTGCATGGTGAGCCTCATAATTTATACGCGGTTTGTGTGCCGAGATTACATTTTTTTTTTTAATTGAGGTATCACCTATAAATATTTTAAACAAGCTCGTGTCGGGACGTTAAGTAAAGTGGTTTAAAGTAACTAATTGTGAAAGACGTATGTTTAAATTGGATTTGAAATTTGGTTACACCGTGAAGGCAGCGTTAGCAGTTCAACTTGAATGGGGTTCGGCTAGTAATAGCTAGAAACGGCCTGCAGACCAGATAGAAGAAATACATGGCATCGTCCACGGAGCGGAGATCGTCTAGAAATTTCCAGGTAACGATTTGAAATTGTGATTCTTATAAACTGTGAATATTGGGTGACGTATGAGAGTGATTTTGAAGGTATTGTGGATTATTTGCGTATTGAACATAATACGTGTAAATAGCTTTATTATGGTATTTAAGTAGAAATCTGAAGGTGTCTATAAAGCTTATTAACGTTCCATCAGGACGTAAAACTTTTGTGAAGAGTACATGGCTTTGTTTTTTTTTTAGTTTGTTGTAAGAGTATGCAAAGCAGAAGGGCATACAATATTCATAATTAACTGGGTTATCATGAGCTCACCATACTCCAGAGTTTACTTATATTAAAAATAAATTATAAAGAAAGAATGAGAAAGAAGGTATTATTCAAGGCCCATTTACTCCGGGTACATTTTATGTGTTTGATAATTAAAATTAAAATACAGGACATTACAAAATAGGATTTATTGAAGTGTAACTTGATCAATGAAATATGGACAATATTGAATTTCATTTGTAAATAGTAATAAATAAAAGATTGTATGTTTGTTGTATTTTGTGGTTTTATTGCGAGTGTGTGTGTACGATTGAGAATATGAGAGTGAATCTAGATATCCAAGAAGAGGTCCAAAAGGAGCTAGCCGGAAGCAGGTGCAGAAAATTGGCAATTCAACCGAGGAAGAGAGGAAAACAAGTAAGAAATTTTTTTTTTTAATTATTTAATTTTTGAAAATTTTTCTATTTTCGATTTTGAAAATTTAATAAAATTTTCGAATATATTTTGTTGGTGAGGCGTTTACCCGAGTTCCACGGCAATATATATATATATATATATATATATATATATATATATATATATATAAGTCACAGGAGAATAGTACAATTAAAGTAATCAATATAAATGCAATTTTTGGTCACCAAGGAAAACGTTCTTCCCATGCTCCAAAGGGCCGTAATTCAAAGATAAAACTAATACTAACTGTGTACATATAAGAGTATGCATTTGTAGAATAAACACATGAAATATTTATTTAGAATATAATGTCCCTACTGGTAATATTTTATCAGTACTAATGGAAAGTTGAACCACGAAGATAACCGCAGACTTGGTAAGTATCCCTACAATGAACGGTATAAAATTTGTTCAAATACAGAGACCACACACTAAAATCTGTGGATCAATCCTAGATAGGCTACTCGTTTCGTGGCGTCGTGCGATAAGACGATTCCCTTGGAGTAGGTTTAATTATATTTACCCCTTAATTTACGAGGTAACAAGATAAAAAATTCTCCCTGCAGTAACTATAAATAGGCAAAAGTCTTTCGCGTAAATTACAAGGTTGAAATAAAAGCGGTAATATGAGTAGAACTCACCAGCTGGATTTATATGGTGGCTTCGCTGCACGCAACGATAGGACAGGCAGCTGTGCCTAGTGAATATCAACTATCTATACGGTGGTGAAACATCCTTACGGCATCTCAGGCATTACGCCCACGGAAGATGCTGAAGAGCAAATATGAACGAATTAAAGAATGCACAAGTAAATTTATAATTTGTAAACTGCAAATTAGCTTACCACATGAAAAGATTATCGCCCCAACGACACTCACAACGTCACTTCACCATGTATAAATCCGACAGAAAACATCTATAGTAAGACCATGACGAACAAGGAATTTGCTTTTGTAGAAACATGAATATTGTTCGTTATAGAGCTTCAGCAAAAGAATGAGAACGTCTTTACATCACAAGCAAAGTCTAATTTAACACGTTATCAAAACAGGTGTGTGTAGAATTCGTAGCAAGTCTTTATCAATTGATAAAGCCAATCAACATTTCGAAGAGCTGAATGCAATCAAGTAACATAAGTAAACCAATACAAAGTATATTAATACGGCCTCTTCTTACACAAGATACGGACTACAATCAATTTTAACAAACTTTCAAATTCGCGGCGGAGCTGGTTTGAGTAACTTGTTGAAGTACACAATCTCTATAGTAAAAATCACATACGAGGTCGTATTTGAATATAAAGAGCGAAATCTATACAAATAGAATCTTGAATAAAGTACTGTACAAGCGACTACGCCTTTGTTAGCGGCACGTAGCAAGAGGTTGTGTGTGGAGCTGATGTGTTGAGATGGAGGTAGAGGTGGTGTATGCCGGTTCTGTGTCAACTTCGCCGTTTTCGAGTAAACTTTGTGGTGTGTATTTATGTTAGTGTGCGTTCTTCTGATAATTTGAATATAGGACTAGTTGGTGAATTATTCTTGCAATGTCCTCTGATGTATTCGTATTCGCTTGTATTGAGCATGTGCTTGTGATGTGATCTGTTGTTTTTATTTGTTCTTTACATAGACTGCACTTGTCTGATATTGCGTTTGGGGGCATTAAAGATGTATTTATTGTCGTAGTGTGTGCGCTATCATATATCCTTATGTGGTTTAGGGTTTATTGGACCACATAACGTAGTTTTTTTTTTGTGTACGTTGTTTTGATGTGATCTGATGAGTTAGCTGTGTTGTTGTTATGTAATGATGTGGCTGGTATTGTGTATGTTGAACGTTTTTTCAGACTCTATTTAATGCACGCGTTCTTTATGTTGATAAATCCGTTGCTTTATTTTTTCTATCGAGTGAAAATCATTCTATAGAGGAGCGAATGCGTTGTATTCCTTATTTGCGACGTTATAATCGTATTAATTTGTTTAGTGCTTCTAAGCCTGTATTGTCCCATTTTATTAAACCGAATGAATATGTTTATAGTAGTATTGTGTAGGCGTTGATTGATGTTGTTTTGAATCTAACTGCGGAGTTCCATTTTTTGTATTTGAACGTTTTTCCATTCTAGTTTCCCCTTTTATGTCTGATTTTTATTTATATAAAAAATATGTTTATGTCTTTAGTATCCATTGCTTATGTGGTCGTTGTTATTTTTTAGTGTGCGATTCTTTTGTTTTATTACTTTTCTATTGATTATAATGTTTTTCTTACTTTTGTGTGTTTCAAACATCGTGTTTGTCTTTACTGTGAGGAGACGATACAGCTGTTGGTATGTCGATGCTATTGGTTTAAAGTCGTCCATGTACAAAAAGCGCGAGCTCGTGTATGTGCTACAGTGATCTTGTATCCATTTTGTTTAACGTGCATTAAAAAGAAATTAATGCTAGACTTTCGTTTCGTGTGTTATTCCTCATATTAATTATTCGGATTATCGTCTATCCGTTTTATTCTTCATAAATTATTTTATTTTATTGCATTGTGACTCTTAGTATTTTGTACTTATTTCTTTGTGTGAGATTGTTTTCGCTTCCATTTATTTTATTATGTTATATTTATTGGATCCATTCAGCATTTTGAATGGGTTGTATGAGGTGTGATCATAACTTGCTCTAAAATCGTTCAATGTTTGTAGGGTTTGGTGGCTTGTTTATTGTAGTTTCGGTGTTGTCTAGTGTCTGGTAAAGTTTCTTTTGATTTTTTAGCACTCGTTTGGTTAGTGCTTGTAGTTTTTGTTTCTTTTCATCCAGTTGTTCTGCTGCCTGGTGTTTTTGAATTTCTCCTATTAATTTTCTCTTTTCTTTCTGAGACTAATTCCTTTATGTAATATAGTAGTTGTCCAATAACTTTCCTTAATTTATTTCCCTTTGTTTATAATTGTGGTGCCAGTGTGGTATTGTATGTTTTTTAGTATGATATTCTATAGTTGATTGTTTTTGCTTTGTGTGTATTCTTATAAGTGTGAGTGTTTTAGTAAATCAGCAGTAATTGACCCATGTTTGTGTTGTTTGTATTTTATTACCTACGATTATATTAATGTATGTTTTTGGTGTATGTATGACTGTGTTGTCGGCAGTTTGTATATGTATCGTTTGATATCATTACTGATACCTTTTATATTATATGTATGCCATTTTTAAACATTCTTCGCGTTTTGTTCTTTGTATGGTTTATATGTTATGTCATGTGCTCGATGTGTGCTTATTTGTCTTACTTTTCTAATGTTGTGTTTCTCTAACGACATGTATTTGAATAAAATTAAATAAAAACCCTTAACCACAAAAAATATTTAAATTACTAGATACGTATTTCGACCACTATGTGGTCATCATCAGTAGAAAAAAAAAAAATTAGCTGTTGTTCTGGAACACTTCAGAGGATATTCTCCTCACCACTTAGGCTGAAGTGAACCTTTCCAACCTATAATTTACTATATTGTTGCTTTAAACACTATCGAGGATATTCTCCTCACCCGCAGACTGGTGTTCTCAACAACAAACAAGTGAATTGTGACATTATAACTTAAATCTATTTAATTTATACTAATTCTAAATCTACTGAAGCGGAACCAACTAATCTTGCTTTCTCATTGGTTGTTGACCAATAGGGAAAGCAAAGCAGATGACTCTATTGGTCCTTTATCGGTGTTTAAGAGGGGTCCATTATGTTTAACAATTTTAATTGATTCATAGGCATTTAAGGAGGAAAACGTTGCTACCGCTTTTAACAATTTAACATTTTCTAGTTTAACGGGGTGGCTGGTTTCAAATATATGTTTGGCGACCTGAGACCTTTCATATTTACCATATTTGAAGTGAGCAATGTGTTCTTTAAATCTTGTTGTTATATTCCTCTTGGTCTGACCAATATATTTTGAAAACACCCTGGCCCTGCACAACTAATTTCATAAATCCCCGACTTTTGCAATTTTTCCACCTTGTCTTTTGGATTACCTAGCAAATCTTTAATTTTATTAGTATTAGTGAAAGCAATTTTGAAATTACACTGTTTGAATATTTTATCAAGACCCTTTGTGGTTTTGTGAAACGGAAGTTTAACATATTTAACATTATCGTTAGAGGTGGTTGATTGCAAAGTCGTTGATTTACGGATGTTTATCCTATTTTTACACTTTCTAAAAATATTATCTATAATATCAGAAGAGAAACCATTGTAATTCGCTATTTGTTTAATAAGAGCAAATTCCTTATTAAATCTGTTTTTATTTAAAGGGAAATTCAATAATCTATTAATTAAAAAGTTAAATGAAGCCAACTTATGTTGTATGCTATGATTAGAGGAAGACAAAATAAAGAGATTTACATTGGTTTCTTTTCTATAAATGTCAAATTCTAATTTATTACCATTTCTAATTACTAATGTATCTAAAAATGGTAATTGTCCATTATTCTCTAGTTCATACGTAAATTTTATGCTTTGAAATTTTGAATTCAATTCTTTAAGAAAATCATCAACATTTGATTTAGAAGTGTCAAAAACTGCAAAATATCATCCACGTACCTTAACCATATTCTCGGGAAGTATTTGGAGTTTTCTTTTAACTCGGTTTCAAAACGAGACATAAATAAATTTGCTATGAAAGGTGATAAGCTATTTCCCATTGCTGTGCCTTCATGTTGTTCGTACAACTTGTTGTTGAATTGAAAACAGTTCTGGGACATGCAATGCGAAACAAGCTTGATATAGTCCTCAACTTTATCATCATCAATATCACTATCTATAAGAACATCCTTTAAATATGTTAAAGTACGTGGTATTGGAACACTAGGAATAATGAACTGACATCAAATGAAATTAAGATTTCGTTCTCTTCTAATGTGATATTTTTAATTTTATTAATGAACTCTAAAGAGTTTTGTACAGACAAACTATTAAACTTTAAATTCTTAAATTCATTTGACAGCCATCGTGATAAATAGTAAGTCGGTGAGTTGATACCTGAAACTATTGGTCTCATCGATTTATTATTTTTGTGAATCTTTGGTAAACAGTAAAGTTTTGGCATTTCAGGATTTGAAATTTTTAATTTTAATTTTAGTGTGGGCGAAATTAGGATAATGGACCCCTCTTAAACACCGATAAAGGACCAATAGAGTCATCTGCTTTGCTTTCCCTATTGGTCAACAACCAATGAGAAAGCAAGATTAGTTGGTTCCGCTTCAGTAGATTTAGAATTAGTATAAATTAAATAGATTTAAGTTATAATGTCACAATTCACTTGTTTGTTGTTGAGAACACCAGCCTGCGGGTGAGGAGAATATCCTCGATAGTGTTTAAAGCAACAATATAGTAAATTATAGGTTGGAAAGGTTCACTTCAGCCTAAGTGGTGAGGAGAATATCCTCTGAAGTGTCCCAGAACAACAGCTAATTTTTTTTTTCTTTTTTTTTTTTCCTACTGATGATAACCACATAGTGGTCGAAATACGTATCTAGTAATTTAAATATTTTTTGTGGTTAAGGGTTTTATTTAATTTTATTTAAATCGTGCCACAGTGTTCCTATAGATTATTAACTATGACTTCCCGGTCTTCGGAACTTAATAGGTATCGGAGCTTAGCTCTTAAAATTAGTTTTGTAAAAGCAGATATTCGATTTCTAAAAAGTTGTAAAGCCCACAAAGTTTTTCCAAATTTCATTAACGTAAAAATCAGCAGTAATTGTAAACGTAGTAACGCAATAATCAATTTTGCAAAAGATAAATGGCTTAATTTGGAAATCAAATATCTGTACAGTAAGCTTAGTAGATTGGAACTGAAACGTATAAATCGCACCTAGCACTAACGTGCAATTTATCCGAGTCCGGTTTTCAGGAATGGAATAATTTCCAGAGATTTGTTTTTGAAGTCAACAATCATAAATTGTTAAACAAAATTAATAGTCAAAACACTAAGTTGAAGTTTCTTTTGAAGAAACACAATGTCAATGTACCTCCTAAAAAACTGGAAATTACTTCACCTCCATTAGAGTCAATAGTTGTCAACGAATCGTCGAAAATCTTTAATAATGAAGAGTTGACTTTCGTTGATCGAGGCCTAAAATTTGGAGTAGATCATTTGAAAACTCCTTTGGAAGACATTATTGCTGGCATTGAAAAATCCATTTCAAAATTAGATGACAATTCAAAAAACTTTATTAGAAACGCGTGCAAAATTCAACTTTCGAACAACTTACGCACTTGCGCAAGGAATGCCTCAGAACAAACACGGAAAGATCATCTGATTATTAAAGATTTACGACAAAAGAATTGTTATTATTTAAAGGCTGATAAGGGGAATAGGTTGGTTATTCTGGATAAACAAGACTATGTTGATAGAGTAGAGACTTTGCTGTCTGAGGGTCCTTACAGACCAATAGTCAAAAAACGTAAAAATGAAGTTCCTTTAAATAAAATGATTAAATCAACACAGACCAATAGTTTCAGGTATCAACTCACCGACTTACTATTTATCACGATGGCTGTCAAATGAATTTAAGAATTTAAAGTTTAATAGTTTGTCTGTACAAAACTCTTTAGAGTTCATTAATAAAATTAAAAATATCACATTAGAAGAGAACGAAATCTTAATTTCATTTGATGTCAGTTCATTATTCCCTAGTGTTCCAATACCACGTACTTTAACATATTTAAAGGATGTTCTTATAGATAGTGATATTGATGATGATAAAGTTGAGGACTATATCAAGCTTGTTTCGCATTGCATGTCCCAGAACTGTTTTCAATTCAACAACAAGTTGTACGAACAACATGAAGGCACAGCAATGGGAAATAGCTTATCACCTTTCATAGCAAATTTATTTATGTCTCGTTTTGAAACCGAGTTAAAAGAAAACTCCAAATACTTCCCGAGAATATGGTTAAGGTACGTAGATGATATTTTTGCAGTTTTTGACACTTCTAAATCAAATGTTGATGATTTTCTTAAAGAAATGAATTCAAAATTTCAAAGCATAAAATTTACGTATGAACTAGAGAATAATGGACAATTACCATTTTTAGATACATTAGTAATTAGAAATGGTAATAAATTAGAATTTGACATTTATAGAAAAGAAACCAATGTAAATCGCTTTATTTTATCTTCCTCTAATCATAGCATACAACATAAGTTGGCTTCATTTAACTTTTTAATTAATAGATTATTGAATTTAATAAGGAATTTGCTCTTATTAAACAAATAGCGAATTACAATGGTTTCTCTTCTGATATTATAGATAATATTTTTAGAAAGTGTAAAAATAGGATAAACATCCGTAAATCAACGACTTTGCAATCAACCACCTCTAACGATAATGTTAAATATGTTAAACTTCCGTTTCACAAAACCACAAAGGGTCTTGATAAAATATTCAAACAGTGTAATTTCAAAATTGCTTTCACTAATACTAATAAAATTAAAGATTTGCTAGGTAATCCAAAAGACAAGGTGGAAAAATTGCAAAAGTCGGGGATTTATGAAATTAGTTGTGCAGGGCCAGGGTGCTTTCAAAAATATATTGGTCAGACCAAGAGGAATATAACAACAAGATTTAAAGAACACATTGCTCACTTCAAATATGGTAAATATGAAAGGTCTCAGGTCGCCAAACATATATTTGAAACCAGCCACCCCGTTAAACTAGAAAATGTTAAATTGTTAAAAGCGGTAGCAACGTTTTCCTCCTTAAATGCCTATGAATCAATTAAAATTGTTAAACATAATGGACCCCTCTTAAACACCGATAAAGGACCAATAGAGTCATCTGCTTTGCTTTCCCTATTGGTCAACAACCAATGAGAAAGCAAGATTAGTTGGTTCCGCTTCAGTAGATTTAGAATTAGTATAAATTAAATAGATTTAAGTTATAATGTCACAATTCACTTGTTTGTTGTTGAGAACACCAGTCTGCGGGTGAGGAGAATATCCTCGATAGTGTTTAAAGCAACAGTATAGTAAATTATAGGTTGGTAAGGTTCACTTCAGCCTAAGTGGTGAGGAGAATATCCTCTGAAGTGTTCCAGAACAACAGCTAATTTTTTTTTTCTACTGATGATGACCACATAGTGGTCGAAATACGTATCTAGTAATTTAAATATTTTTTGTGGTTAAGGGTTTTTATTTAATTTTATTTAAATCGTGCCACAGTGTTCCTATAGATTATTATTGACATGTATTTGTTATACTTTTTTTCTGCTATCAACGCTAACCTATTTTAGAGGTAGGTATACTAGAAGTAGTTGACGATGTGGGTATTAATAACGAAGAGGAGGTGGCGACCAAATAGATTTCTCATAGTAGTGGCATTTTGATAAAAGAAGATAAGGAAAATCAGGTATATTTAGAAAATAGGTCATATATTTAAAGATGAAAGAATCTTTTTCTCATTGAAGCTTCTCAATCATCGGTAGTTTTAAGTTATCTCTCGAAAAATATTGATAGAGTTTGGATACGGTTTCAAAGGCAAAAGCCTCATACAAGTTACTTTAATGGTAGTCATCATCATCATTTTGTTTTCGATCTAACTTAAGGCCGGTTTGGCGAAGCTCTAACTTCTTTTCTATTCTGTGCTGATCTAAAAAGTTCTACATAACCTTCACAACCTAAATTTCTAATAATTTGACTAATATAGCTTGGTATAGGTCTTCCTATACTCTTCAATCTTTTTTTTATCTACCTGGCTCTACATAGATATTAGCAACCCGATGGCTGTTAAGAACTCCATTGTGTTTAGATGATTCCCATTTATAAGGAAATGAAATATTACCTGGTTATCCGCCCCAAAAAAAGGAAAAGTGTTAAATTATATGTTATGGTAAAGTTTAATCAACGAATGCCAACTTGCCCGACCGCTAACTAATTATGAGTTATGTCATGGAGACGTTAACTAAGTTATATGTTATGGTAAGGCTTAAGCAGCGAATCGCTGCCAACGTGCCATACCGCTAACTAATTGTGAGTTATGTCATGGTGACATTTAGTTAACTGATTTTTATTTATTTAGTTTTTTTTGTTTTCGAACTTACTTAAGTCGGTTTGACGCAGCTTTAAATTCTTTTCTATTCTGAGCTAATCTAAAAAGGTCTACATACCCTTCGTTAACCTGAATCTCTAATAATTTGACTAATGTAGGTTTGTCTAGGTCTTCCTACTCTATTTTTATTTGGTAGTCTATAATCTAAGACCTTACTAAATAGTCCCTCATGTCTTAACTGGTGCCCTATCATTCTATCTCTCCTGACCTTTAATTGATTCCACATACAGGGTTCCTCAACTACCCTTCTACAAACTTCCTCATTTGTTACTCTATCTGTCCAACTAATCTTTAACATTCTCCTATAATACCAAGTTTCAAAAGCTTCGATCTTTTTCTTATCTACCTCCTTAATTATCCAAGTTTCACTACCGTATAATAGAACGCTCCATACGTACGACTTTAAGAAACTTTTTCCATTATCTAAACTAATACTATTAGCTATTAGTAAGTTTTTCTTTTTTAAAAACATTTTTCTAGTTTGAGCTATTCTAGCTACTATATCCCTTCTGCTACGTCCGTCCTTTGTAATTATACTACTTAAATAGCAAAATTCATCTACCTCCTCTAATTCGGTATTACCTATTTTTAATTTTGATTTAGAAATAGACAGTAACTCACTTGTCATTATCTTTGTCTTTTCTGAGTTAATTCTCATACTATAGCTACTCTGTAGTATCTCATCTACAATATTTAAAAACTCGCCTAATTCTTTTCTAGACTCTGCTTTAATGGCTATATCATCTGCAAAACGTAACATGTCTACTTTCTGTCCCTGTACACTAATATCTATCTCTTTTCTCTCTGTTGCTAAGTTTAAAGATTCCTCAATATAAACATTAAAAATCAAGGAAGATAGTATGCAGCCCTGTCTAACACCATTTCTAATATTAGCATCCTTTTCTATTTCATCAAATTTAATTACTACGCTTTGGTTTTTATATAGACTGTAAATAATTTTTCTATCCCTATGAGAGATTCCTATTTTTCGCAAAACCCCGAATATAACAGTTCAATTAACCCTATCAAATGCTTTTTCTAAATCTACAAACGCGAAATGAATCTTTTTCTATTTTTGTAACTCTTTTTCGATAATTACCCTAATCATTAGTATTGGTTCACTAGTCCCTCTGTCTTTACGAAAACCATATTGGTCTTCGCCTAAATAATTCTCAGTCAAAGCTTTTACTTTATTTTTAATTATTATTGTTAGTACTTTGGAAGCGTGGGAAGTTAAACTAACCGTTCTAAAATTCTCACACCTATCAGTTCCTGACTTGTTTGGGACTGGGATAATAACATTTTTTTCGAAATCTATTGGGACCTCACCTGTGCTATATATTACTTTTACTAGTTCATATAATCTGTCTAACGTTTTCTAACTTGCATATTTTATTAATTCTGCGAGTATATCGTCTATCCCCGGCGCTTTATTTAGTTTAAGATCCTTAACAGCTTTATCAAATTCCTCTCTTAATATTGAGAACCCAATTTCTACATCCTCTTCTTGGTTATTTTCTAACTCATCCGTATCCTCTCCCTTATATAAATCTTCTAAATATCTTTTCCATCTATCTACTACCTCAGCTTTATTGATTCGAAGCTCATTATTCTCATCTTTAATGCCATTATATTTTTTCCTATTTTCCCCGAAAAACTTTTTAACTACTCTGTAAGCCCTGTCCGTCTCACCTGTTCTCAAATCATCTCGTATTCCCTTATAATTCTCCTCCATCCATTTATTTCTAGCTTTTCTACACTCATGTACTATCTTTTTTTTCTTACCTATAGTCTGTGTCGCTGTATCATGTACAGCCCTTTTTATTTTTTTCCATCTATTGTCTACGTTCCCACCTATAGCTATCTCTTTGATCTTATTATCTAATACTTGTTTATATCCCTCTTTTACCTCCCTATCGTTAAGCTTACCTAGATCCCATCCCTCTCTTTTAGCCCTTCTCAATTTTTTTAATTTTAGATTACACTTCATTTTAACTAAGTTATGATCGGTAACTATGTCAACCCCGGGATAATTACGACAGTTTTTAACTTGGTTTCTTGTATTTGTTATCTAGCTTTATCACCTGGCGCTTTCCAGGTACATCTTCTTCTAACATGTTGTTCGAATAGGGTGTTTACAGTTACTAATCTGTGTTCCTGGCAAAACTCAACTAATCTTTCTCCTCTATCATTTCGTCTACCATATTCAAATTTTCCTACCATTTTTCCCTCACTACCTTCTCCCACTGACGCATTAAAATCGCCCATAACTATTAAATTCTCATTTTCCTTTACTTCTCTCACTATACTATTTATATCCTCGTATACCTTCTCTACTTCCTCGTCCTCGTACTGAGTTGTTGGCATGTAAACCTGTACTAAAACAGTGTCTGTGGGTTTCGTACTCAATCAAACCATAATTATTCTAGCACTAAATTGTAAGTACGTTTTAACTTTACGTTCTAATTTTTTACCTAACACTATTCCACCCCTGCCTGTCCATTAGTTGAAGAAGTTGTAATTATTCTATAATTAACTTTCCAATAGTCATTACTATCTGGCCATCTCACCTCACTAATACCTAAAATGTCCAGCTTTCCTTTTCTCATTTCGACTAATAAATTCGTTAACTAATCTACTCTAAATAATAACCTTACACTCCAAGTCCCTATCACTAAATCGAACCGTTGTTTTAAATTCTTACGATGATGAGCCCCAAGTACCCCTTCCCGGAGATCCGAATGAAGGGGTATTTTACCTCCGGACAAGAATTTTACTTGCGAGCTCTCCATCATACATAGTTTGTATTTTAGGCAGTCAAATAGCAAAAATTGTCGTAGACATTGAATTGTTAAATAAGGAGTGGGGTGAATAAACGGATAGAAGTCGAACATGGATGTTATTCTTTGTGTTTTAAGATACCGTACCTGAATACCGTGCCAGTACATTTAAATTTATATGCATGTACCTATCGTTAGCCTGTTAGAATAGGTGGTATAAAATTCCTTTTCCCATAATGCTTAAAAAGTGAAAAACGACTATTTTGTAAATAAAATGTTCTTATGGCCGATGTTGCCCCAGATTCCACATAACGTTTTCCCACTCGTAAAGGTTTTCATGTCAATGTTTTCAAGTTAGCAATATTATTTGGTACATTGCAAAATTAGAACACACTATAAATCTATTTGCACCTTAAATCTGAAAACTGATCTAAAGTTACCCGAACTGACTGTAATCAAGAATCGAAAAATTAACATACCGGAACAAAGTTAGAGAGAAAAGTCGTTTATGTCAAAGCTCCCCATTTTATGCCAGCTTTCAAGTCAACTGACGCAACTTTGTACTACCCTGACAAAGTTGTTTAATTGAATTTATAAAACTCCAAACTTCTGTTATAATTGGAAGCGTTTATTTCCGAAATTCATACATATAGTTGAAGAAGAAAATTGCTCGTAGTATTATAAGAACCATGTAGGTATTGAAACGTCAACATCATATCAGTGCGCTGTGTAGCATTTCCGGGTCCTTTATCGTACGGTAACAATCAGCAACCAGACGGAGGGAGCTTTATATTAAATCTAGTGGGTAACATAAAGTGGCTGTACATGTGGCTCCACCATGGTCATAAAACGAAACTTAAACAGTTCCTGTTAAGGAAATGTTTTTGTAAACGCGTGCGAATTATCATTGAATCACTAAATTTTTATGTTAGTCTAAAACATTTTTGTGGCGAAACTGATTTATTCAAGAAAAAATACACCTTTCCACTAAAAGTAGGCATGTGTTTATTTCAAACCACCAACTTGCTAATTACTAAGCTTACTAAGAGTTACAATCCTACTCCATGCAAATGATGTTTTTGCCTTTGTATTTAGGTAGTATAAGAGCTTTCTGGTTCAATGTTGGAAAATGTCAATAGCATAGAACTTAGCAGACACTAAGTAACTTAATAAGCAATTAATGTATTAGTGTACATTAAGGGTGACTGCCTGCTCTGTAAGAGCACAGTTGGGTAGTTTGGCGAGGTTGCAATTTAAGTGTTACAGGCCAGTGTTCTGCAGTAGCGCAACGAAATAAAAATATATCTTGCTTCCGGTTCATCCACTTGAATGCTTTGTAAATAATAGATATCAAGGTATCAACGTAATTGGAAAACTGCAAACTTCCAAAATACATCATAATTCTTTTACTTCGAACGTTGTATCAAGTTTGATCACTACGCATTCAAGCGACAGACTTTCATAAAAGTCGCAGCACGTACCCTTATTAGATGGAAATCATATTACCAAAAATTAAAACTTGATGCCATAATGCATTTAACAGACAGGTTCATTAATTAAAATAATAGGATGGGCTTTAGTTGTGCAGTACAAAATGAGCACAGCGAACAATTTAACTGTAACTACAAATACGTATGAGAAAAAGAGTTCGACTCCGACTTTGGTAAAAGACACATTGTTCATAAAGCAACTTCGAAGATTGAGATTCAAATAGCTTCCACATCCACCTGTGGAGGGAAAATAAACCATTTAAGAAAAGAGAGGCGAACCTAGGAACATTGCACCTTAAAGTACGCTGCCCTATTACTTTCACTAAGATTGCGACAATTTACATTTGATGCTCCACGCGAAGGTACTACATTGGCTAGGAACCGAGTTCTTTACCTCAAAATTTTGAATTTTGGCGAACTCTGGCTGCTCCAAACGAGGCAGGGATCTTTAACGTGCATAACAACACTCACACACACGGGACCTACATTTTACTTCTCATCCGAATGACGGCGTATTTTTGTAAAAAATGTTCGTCTGAAATTTTTCAAGCGATCCGTGTCGAGAATCGGACCAAGGACCTTGGACTTAGTTGCCGCACACATACCAGCAAAGTCACGGATCCACCTGAGTCAACTGACATCTAAATGGAAGAGGAGACCAACACGACGATGAAGACCACCGCCTCGACAGCTTCACTTAAAGTAGTTCCTATCAGAATAGCAGAGGATCAAATTAGAAGATTCAAACAACACAACACTAGGGAACGTACGGGACATCGCGTATTCCTAAGAATTAATAACTTCGACAAAGACGCCATGCACACCACTATCATTACAATAAAGAACGCCCAACCATAATAACAAGAAGAAGAAGATGAAGAAACCACAAACAGCAAGGGCTTGGGAAATCCACCACAATGAGTTGCACCAGAGCAACTCTCAACCCATTACCGCGAAGATCATCACCAACATCAGGATTACCTGCATCGCCAACCAGCCCAAACGGCGTGAACGCAAGCGCCGTCAACGGAACAACTACATGAATACCACAAATTTTTATCGACTTCATACGAAATGCAAAAAACATCAACGACTTAGACTGTAGACATCATAGCAGCCGAAGGAAAGCCCGCATACATCCACACGATTCCAGCAAATATAAATTCATACACCAAAACTCTAAAAAACAGAACATTATCACACCTACTCCATCCACTCCGGTCATAAAAAGACTGCAGACAACATCACGGATGAAGATGTCAAATCCGAACTACAAGAAAGAGGCTACTCTATCAAATACGTCACTAAACTCAAGAGCAAAGACAAGGAATACAACAACACCGTCTTCGCCTCGCTTAAAAATTAAGAGATAAGCAGAGCTATATACGATATACAAACCCTCATACTGCAATCACGTACGAGTAAAGGCCTACGAATCCTTACAACAACTCTCACGATGCTTTTACTGCCTACGCTTCGGGCACTCAAACGTCAACTGCGACTACAAACCATGCTACGTTATTTCCGGTAAAGCATACTACGCCACAGAGTGCCGAAAGAAGCCTGAAAATACACCTGCATGCACCAACTGCCTCTGACCTCACCTATACCAGCACCCACACCTAAGCTACATGTAACTCTGTCGCAGACAACAACAACGAATGCGGCTAAACTAGGAGCCAAAACGGGTACCACACAGGAGTCGCCACGTTAACATCTACACCCCAGCAGCCACGCATCCCGATACCGAAACTGAACCCAACCCTAAGACACATGAAACAACAACATAGCCAAAACGGCGGGCTTTTAAAACTGGATCTATAACCGAAGACAGCGGCTCCGAAGAAAAACAAATCACAAAAACGCAGTCAAAGAGAAAGAAGAAATAAGAAAAATCGACCAAACCAATCGAACAAGACTTCATGAAAAAGTAAAAAAACAAGAAGTCAAACCGACAGAAAAGAAACTACCTTCACAAGAACCAAAACCCAGCTAGACAAACGCCGTATCATCCACATCCATAAAAGAAAGCCCCATCAACAATGCAAATAATCGGCAAAATACCACAATCGGTTCAACGGATAATAAGTGCAAGCAGTGACTGACATGCTAGCATCCTTTCACTACCAATACAACAATAAGAAGAAACATTACCATCCACTCCTGTATGCGAGAGGCATCGCCTCACAGAAAACTAAACTTCGGCACTTCTGAAAGAACACGACGTAGACATAACCCTCAAGAGATAACAATCCTGCACCTAACAAACACAAATAGGAGAATACTAGTCTTACAGAACAGACCAATAGCTCTAACCAAACCAAATACCCCAGGTGGAGTTGCAGTACCTGTACACAGGAGGATCGTTCACTAACCAGTCGACCTGCCACAAACAAAAATAGAGGTTACGTGCAATTAGATCAAAACCGACATCAGTCTACGAATCGTACTCTCCGTCTATAAAAGCTCCTTGACCAGACGAATTAAACGTGTTGCTTGCTGAAACCATACCTACCATAATTGTGGACGACCTCAACGCAAAACACAGGCTATAAAGCTGTAACAGGAGATAACGCTAATTGACGTGGACGAACACTCTTCACACATACTGCTGGATACAATTGCGATATAATAGGACACAACGAATCCACGAGAATTCCGTTGAACCCAAATCACAAACCAGAAGTACTCGACATCACCATATACTTAACGACGTCCCATATCCCATTTACATAGAGCCAAGCTCCGACCATCTGCCCATCTTCCTAACACTCAACATCAACTCACAAAAAAACGACAAACAGCAGACCAAAAAACATAAACGAAAAATTCAATGAATAAAAACAAAATGCCCAAAAACAAGCCACCTATTCGAACCACAGCAGGTCTGCAAACCGCAGTAACAAATCACGAAACTCATACAAGACGCGAAAAACAACATTCACATCAAGAAAACAAACGCGAACATCAAACAAGGAATAAAGGAATACAATTATCAAGGTTCAACTTCTAGACAAAAGCGACAACAGCGAATGGATTACGCACATTAAACACGTACTAGATACCGAGGAAACCTATATGGATTAAACAATAGTCTCAAAATAAGAAACAGGCCCAATGCGGCACCGCTTAAGGACGGCAACGGAAGACTGATGTACAATACAAAAGAGAGTGCTGAGAAATTTGCACGAACTCTACAACAAACGTATACATCGAATTCCTCTATAAACTAGCACCACATCAACGTAGCAGCTCATACTCACCCACATACTAAACAATGCATAGCTCAGAAACACCCCCAACCTAATATCACACTTCTCCAAACAGGAAATAACGTAAACCATCATCAATCTCAATAGAAGAAAAGCTCCAGGATCATCCAAAATATCGAAAGACGACCTTCAACACATCAGCAAAACCACGCTGGCATATGTTACTGATATTTACAACGCAATTACCCGACATTATCATTGCCCGAAAACCTGAAGACTAGCAACAGTCGTGATGATTCTCAAAGCTGACAAACCTAGAAAGAATGCAAAAAACTTTAGACCCATATCATTCAACATCATGAGAAAGATATTCGAAACTAATGTTACACTACCTCGAGACTCACCTACTCGTAGACAAGAACAATTCTGATTCAGAAAAGAATACTCCACAAGTCAACAAATAATAAGAGCGGATGAACACGTAGCCGAAAATACGAACAAGGCCAAAGTGACGGCAGCAATAAATATCGGTGGCACATCGGAATGTTATAGAAATTAGCATTTGACCACCAAATATCAATTCACGATCATTTACTACAAGGAACAGCTATCTAAAGGACATAACACAATAAGTAAGAGTAGAAGTCGCTCTCTCCTAACAAGTTACAATGACGGTTGGGCTCCCACAAGGTTGTTACCTGTTCTATTCAACGCCTACATACAAGACATTCTCATGCAGAGATCAAATCGCATGCGCCGTCCACTCAGGCGATACACTTTTCATGGTCAATGGCGACCAGTCATGATACGCCACGATAAAACTTCAAAGATAACTAGACGACCTACAGCAACGGTTTGACAAGTGTAGAATTGTATTAAACCAGTACAAGTCTGAAACTACTATCTTCTCCATACATCGCACCCAGTTTCACGACACGCCAAACTGAGAGGCTGCAATCTTCCAAGGATACCCACCATCAAATACCCAAGAGTTCACATAAACCAACAACTTAACTTCAACAAACCCGTAAAAAAACGACACAAAAGGCAAGACGAATAAAAGTTCCCCTACACCCTGTACTAATACCCCACAACAAGCTCCCAATAGACATCGGACTCAAAATGTACACGACCTACATCAGGTCAATCATAAGCTATGCTTCAGCAGCCTGAATTGCATACCTAAACACCATCAACAAGTACCGCACAGAGGCGATTCAAAACACCACCCTTTGTCTATTCACAGAAGCTTCATGGTCCGTCCGGAACGATACTATAAAGTAGGATCAAAAAATCAACACACTCCACAAACACTGTAAAACGAATACCATCAACACACACAAAAAATTCGACAACTCGGACTTTCCATCTCTCAGAGCAATAGCAACGCCGGTCGGAAGTCGACAACAAACGAAGAAGAGACCACGACCACGAATACATCGAGACCAGAATAATCAAACTGCTAAGCTGGATATAGCATGTTCCACACCATAAATTGGAATTATACCGATCATCAACAAGCGGCAAAAATCTAATGGTTCTGGCAGCTATATCACCTGACGCTGAAAACGCCAAGACCGACATGCTGAAGTGCGAGAAATTAACTGACCTTTGTAGGTTAGCGATACAAAATTTAATGAGTGGTTGAGTGAACCCCACCAACCAATACAAAGTTTCTATTTAAACTTGGCGCTCATGTATCGAAGGAGCAATTATTGAATCTGTTTGGTAGACGCATTAGGCGCAAGTTTTCTAGTTAGACGAGTTTTCGAGGTTTTGTTACAAAAGATTGTCAGAGTCATAACTTTGGAACTCCTAAATGTACGTTTAATTTTGTAAAAATTGAAATTGTCTCCGTCTTTCAATTATTCTTCATCTTGCGACTCCTGGAATGCGCCATTTGAAAATCAGAGCAGCACCTAACATTACAACAGCTCAATAATTCACCTCTTGATCCAAATCGAAGTGTATGTGCTGCTGCTGTACCCGCTATATCAGTTACTTAAAGAAAACAAACTTAATTAATGGACATTAATTAACTCCACAATGCAATCCCACTTACAAAAAGTTCCGTTCAATAAAGTAGCAAACATCTTCTAGAAGTGACACAGAACTTGCCACATGATTGGATGTCAGCAATTATTAGCGGAAAAGTTAACATCAAATCGCACAGTTCACATGTTATACAAGTACATTCTGAGTTCCACAAAACATATTCCAGCAATAATTTCAACTTCCATGTGGATGCTCCATTATTGCTTCATGCTCTTGGTGTTCCAACTGTTCCAAGCAAGGTATGAAACTTCAACGTGCGTAACAACACTTACTCACGGATCCTCCATACTACCTCTCATTCGAACGAGGGCGTATTTTTGTGAAAACTGTTCGCCTAACGTTTTTGTAGAGGACCGTGTCGAGATTCGAACCCGGGACCTTGAGAATAGTAGTCACACGCATATCAACTACGCCACGAAGCCGGCTTCCTTTGAGAATGACACTACATTTGATTTTTCCAAAGCTCCCCCGAAGGTACTACGTTTGGCCAGGAAGCGAGTTTTTACCTGAAAATTTTGAATATTGTCGAACTCTCGTTGTTCCAAGCAAGAGGTAGGGATTTTCAACGTACGTGACAACACTCACACACGAAACATACTGTTTACCTCGCATCTGAACTAGGGCGTATTTTTGTGAAAAATGTTTGACTAGCAATTTTCAAGCGGTACGTGTTGGGAATCAAATCCGGGATTTTGGAATCAGCAGACACGCCTGAAATTGCATGATCCACAGAACCATTATCCATATCTATACCTACATTTGATTTTCCAGTATTCCATCCGAAAGTTCTAAAATAGCCAGGAAGCGATATTTTTGCCTTAAAAAAATTGAACTTTGTTGGGCCCTTGCGAATGACAATACTCAAACACGAAACCTAAATTTACCGCTCATCCGAATGAGGGCGTACTTTTGTAAAAAAGGCTCGCCTATCATTTTTCACGCGCTCCGTGCCGGGATTCGAAACCGGTACCTTGCGATCGGCAGTAACGCGAGAACCTGTCTGATCAACAAGGCCTCCCATTCATATTTATCTTACATTTGTTTTTTCAATGCTCCTCTCAAAGGTACTATATTGTCGAAGAAGCAAGTTTTTTTACCTGAAAATTTAGAAGTTTGCCGAACCGTTGCTGTTTCAAGCAAGGCAGGGATCTTTAACGTACGTGACAATACACACATGGCACCTATATTTTACGTCTCGACTAAACAATGGCGTATTTTTGTGGAAAATGCTAGCCTAACATTTTTCAAGCGGAGTGCGATATAGGTTTTAGGCCTTTGGGAGCTTTTTAAAACCATTTATTTCCCAAAAAAACTCTTCTATCAATTTTATTCTCAATTATACAATTACAAAAATGACTTCTTTCTTGTTACAATCAACTTAAACGTTTATATTCCTAAACTAATTGAAATTGACAAAATACCTGAAATCAATAATTAATAATTAAAAATTATGGTGAATAGCTTGAACCACCAACAACGTTAAAGTTATGAAGTTCGAGACTGACTGGTCATCAGGAGCTCTTCAGGGTATTTATGTAATCCCTGCTCTCACATCATCTTGTAGGAAATGCAGATGTCACCGTCTACTATTTCTTGATAACATACAATGTCTTACTTCTTAGTAATCTTAATTAAGTCTGCTTTTATTTCAGTTCATTGTGCTCTGCACATGCAGTATCAGGTTGCGTTGGCAATACAAAGTAGTTGCTTCCGTTCTCATGTTTGATACGAACTTTCGTAAACTTTTATATTATTACCTTCAATTATACAATGTAACATTTTATTTCTTAAGACATAATCATTGCATTTAATTTTATATATCTATTAATTGGGGGATATGTAACTCGCATCTGGTCTCGAACACCTTGGGATTTGTAGTCACACATGAACCTATCTAACCCACGGAGCTGATTGCTTCTAATCATTAGTAAATTTTGTTGATTATTCATTTCTGCTGATACTTGGCTACGTTAGTAGTTGGAATGAATCTTTTGATTTTATAAATATTACTGTGATTGTAAAGTACGTAAACGGCTTGGCTTAAATAGCTACAGTGCGGTGGAAAAGTGGACACGATTAAAGATAAATAAATAACATCGTCACTGTCCATGTTTATTTGAGTAGTTGATTATTACGTATTAGACTTCCAGGTATCATCATGTTGTAATTATACAAGGCGTTGCTAGACTAAAATTGCGATAACTTAATTCAATAAATACAAAGCAGGTTGAATGTATCCTGCTTTACGCAGTGACGATATCGTAACCCATGAACTATAATCTGAGGTGCGGTTGTTGCTAAATGAAAACGCATAAGAAACGAACATAATTCGAGATTGACTTAAGACACAGCATATCTACAGAGAATTTAGCAAGCCTAATGACTGAGAATCGGCAAAACTTGAACACTAAAGAAAATTATATAAAAATAATATTGGTGAAGAAGGAAAGAGATAAGGGGGACAAGAGAGGAGCTGAAGAAAGATGCAAATGTAAGAAAATAGAGATGTCAGTAGTGTTCCTCGAGCTATCTCGATGACGATGTCTAATGGCGGTGCCGTGAAAGACCCCCTCACAGACGAAAGAGGAGAAAGTAGTTTAGTGGGTATACCCAGCTAACAGGAGAGCCCCGCACTCTTCCGGCAGTAGATACTTTTGAGCCAGCCTGAGGGCAAGGTAGAAACAGCTTTTCTGATACCAAAGGAAGAAAGAAAAGATTAAATGTTTGCTGCAAGCTCTAAATTTTCAACTAAAAGTACTTATTAGCTATAAATGGAGCTATGGCAAAGGGCTGAATTCTTTGTACTCGTTTTTACTACAGGGTTCTATATTAATTTTTATAACGAGTTAATGGCTGTTTCCTAAGATAATTCATGCAATTAACCTAATTTGCAAAGACCTGTAATTTTACATAGAGTACTTTTTAGACCAATAAGGCTGAGTATGGCATAATCTTGTTAAATGGTTAACTGAACAAAAAGTAAGATTGAAGCTCGAAGCGTTTTAATTTTACAAATCGCATTTCTTAATCATTTATACGTTTAACTTGCGTTTTAGTATTGGTTAAAATCATTTTCACCCTCGCTTTTATGTATGCAATAGAATAGGTTATAATAACTATAAACTGTTATTTAAGTATAATTTATGAACGTCTGGATTTTAATGGTACGTAATGACACCTGTTGTTCCGCGTTGTCGAAATATCATTTAAAATATTCGTCAGGCATAGGCTCTCGCAATTGGTGGTAGAATGGGAATTAACTAAGTGGCAATAGTAAGCGAACGGCGAATAATTCTAGTATGTGATTTGGTAATGTGGTCTTGAGATTTAAGCTACCGATGGTAGTTAACGGTTAGCATTTTGTTGTTATTCTAGGTTATATTCCTTTTTTACAAAATTTTTAACGTCTGACTGATTGATGTAGAACAAATCGCGTCAGTTGTTTTCAAGAACGTGATCCAGCCTTTGTTTGAGTTCTTATGCAGTAACGCATTATTTATGTGCAGAAAATTATGATGGCTAGTAAGAATTTATAAGGTCAACATTTACTTTTGATTCAAATTAAGCGCTAAAATATTAGTGAACACGTTTTGTTAGTGAGTACTATGATTCTTTAATTTGTAGAAAAACAAAAACCTGTTTGATAGACTTTCAATTTCTGAAGAGCGTGTATAATTAATGAATTATAAAATATTCTTTTACATGTGCACCTCATAATTCGTTTAGATTTGTAAGAACTGTTATAAAATGTTTGCTTACGTCCGACGTTAACTTAAAAATTAGGCAAATGATGTTTATATTCAAGAAGTCTTGTTTTTTTGTATTATGAAAACAATCTATAAATTGACACAAAAATGTTAGTAATTATCACGCCAGTGCTATTTTATATAAACTATATATTTTAAGAATCTTTTTACATACTACTTTATGTTGAATAAAAAGGCAAACAGTTGCATCATAATTGAGTCTAGATATATATGAAATATTGAACCATTGTCTTTAAATAAAGGGCTGTATAAACTTTTGTTTAGTATAATCTGGTCTAGAAATTATCGGTACTGGATATATGCCTGTACACTGTCAATTAAAACAGATGATTTAAACACAGTAATAAAGAAATCTTAAACTGTAATGTGAAAATCAAGTAAAGTAGACAGTTGTTAAATCCCTAATCCTTTTATGTGCCTCTTCTATAAAAGAAATGTTATTGTAATGAAAATTGTTATTTACAAAATAAAAGACCTTGGCTTTAATTAAACAATAAAGCTTTATGCTGCTGTTTTATTTTGGACAAATATGTTTAAAGCTGTATATTTTAAAAAATATTTTATTTTCAAATAAAAACATTTAATTAAGGCAAGAGAGACCTCATTTATGACTCACAAAAATAATTATTATTAGAAATATTAACAGAACCAGTTGGTAATGGCATTTTCAGGTTCTGTTTGTGATTTGGCTTAATATATCTCTATCCTTTCTGGATCAAATTCTGTATTTTTAAAATTTAAACACATTTAAGAACATATAGATGCAACGTTCCCTTAGAAATAATTATAATGACATTTCATTTGAATAGTTTCTGTATTAGTAAATTCCACTAATAGAATTAGATTATTCCCTTTAAGAAATATAAGTTTTTAGGTTACTATAAATTTTAATCTAAGAGAAAATTTGGCATCATATTTGTTCCATAATCAAAGGTTGTCAAATTCATATGTCAGCTTTTAAAGGATAGAGGTGATGTCATCATTAGTACAACCGTGATTTTGTTTTGTCTACAAATAAATAATGGCGCCAAATAATCTCATCGTTTAAGAACAAAGACAGGTCATATACAGTTTTGTGTTGACTCAAATGTAAAAGTCCGAATTTCTGATTTTAGACCAACCATACGTAAATATAAGTAGATATAGGTAGATATAGGTTAGGTTGTGTTGGAACTAATCATGTTGAGATAGACGGAGCCCACATTAATCTTTAATGGAACAATAGTCAATCGCCCGAAAGAAAAATAGAATAGAACAATAAACTTTTGGAACTATACTGGAACGGAGGTTAGTACATAAACACTCTTAATTAAATGTATACACTGAACGTACTTGCAGTACCTCTGTGAATAGGTTAAGTTTCTGGTTATTAGATTTACCATATAGTTGATTTTTAATACTTGTTTACGACTCTATTGTGCATTTGTAGGAAAAGTGTGTTCTGTATAGTTAGAAATGGCATATAAAATTGTATAAAAACTGTGTAAATTTGATTTTTCCATTATTATAAACGGTATAGTTACAGTTTTGCTGTAATAAATTGTTTTGTGAATTTTAGAAGCGAGATTGACTATTTCAGGCTATTTAAGATTTGCTTTTAGAAAATTTCTTTGCAGTTACCAGTCATAAATAGGTCTAATGTTTTTAAATTTCATGTTTGTTTTAGATTTAAAATAATATTGGTTTTAATAAATTTTAGGGTATATTTTTAAGCCAGAACCACTCTCCTGATCTCAAGATTTTGGTACCCCTTGTTATTCATTCTAGGGCTTTTGCCTAACAACCCTGCGAGATTTCGTGGTGTTCAAAGTATTTCCCGAGCAAGACCACAATTCATACCCGATAACCTTCTGGAATCCTCTTCAAACACTAACACCACCCGTTGCACTGAGTTAGTCGGCTACCAACTTTTTGTTAGTGCAGTTGAGGTTTTCGGTGTTTTACCGAAACAGGATTTTGAGTGAAGCACTTCACTGAATTTTCTGTGAATTATCTGTTAGATATTCTGGAAGTCAAAACTGTACGCAACATAGTGTTATGTTTTGCTATATTAATAATAACTTTATTTCAGAACATTGTGCCATATAGTTATTATACGGGACAGATCTTTAATTAATAAAGGTTATTTCTTTATACTAAAGATCAGGACGTCGATCTTCAGGGTACGCTTTGCCTATATGTTTTTTTTTACACTAGGACTGTGTAGCGCCGTTATTTTTTTTTTACTCTTAAAGCTTTATTCCATTCCGAACGGACCTGCACCTGGACGACGTTCAAAATACTAGAACAGATAAAATGGCTTGCGCGTTTCAATGAGCAAAAAAGCCGACCTATAGATTTAATCAAATTGGTGGGGTCCTTAGTGAGGAACCAGACTAAGACAGGTCCCCGAAAGAGGGCAGAAGCTTTTTCGGTACTTAGAGTGGCAGAGACGATAGGGGTGGGTATGACATTCTAAGACACTACTGCGATGTGGAAGGCAACGGGAAACCACCACATTATCTTTCAAATACACAGCGTACTCAATTTGTTATTAATGATGATGGAATCCTCTGGGGAAAAAAATTCCGGAGGTAAAATAGTCCGTTCATTTATATTTCCAATGCTCCACCCGAAGTACTACATTGGCCAGGAAGTGAGTTTTTTGTTGCCTGGAAATTTAGAATTTTGCCGAACCCTTGCCGTTCCAGGCAAGGTAGGGATCTTTAACGTGCGTGACAACACTCACACACGGGACCTCCATTTAACCTCTCATCCGAACGAGGGCGTAATTTTTGTGAAAAATGCTCACCTGCCATTTTTCAAGCAGTCGGCCGTGTCGGGTAAAATAGTCCCCCATTCGGATCTCCGGAAGCGAACTACTTCGGGGGATGTGATCCGAAAGTATAGAAAAAGATCCATGAACATTCTGCGAGTCGGAGGGTCGAATGTCAGAAGTATGACGCAAGTAGGTAAGCTAGAGAACCTGAAACTCGAAATGAATAAGTTAGCACTACACATAGTAGGAATCAGCGAAGTCCGCTGGTCAGAGGCGGGAGATTTTTGGAGTTGAGACTTCAGGGTAATTCATACAGATCAGAAGAAGGAAATTCGGGTGTGGGGATAGTTATGCGAAAAAAGATGGGACAGCGTATAGAAAACTACTTACAAAAAAACGAAAGAGTACTCTAAACCAGTAATAATACAAGTATACATGCCCACCTCTAGCTACAGTGATGAAGAGGTAGAAGTGATCTACAAAGATATCGAAGACATACTAAGATACGTAAAAGGACATGAAAATTTAATCATTACGATGGATTTTAATGTAGTGGTAGGTGAGGGTAGGGAAGGAGCGATAGTAGGTTTATTTGGTTTAGGCACGAGAAATGACAGGGTAAATAGGCTGGTAGAATTTTGCGACAAGAACAACTTCACCATCACAAATACATTATTTCAACATCATGTTAGAGGACGATACACGTGGAAGATGTCAGGAGATATAGAAAGATATCAAATAGATTACATTATTGTTAGACAACGGTTTGGAAAAGTAAAAGACTATAGAAGCTACCCGGAAGCAGACCACAACATCGTAATTATGAAGGCCGCTCTTAAATTTAAAAATTTGAAATAGAGGAACGGAAAAAGAGAACGTAAAACCCAATGACGAAAAAATAAATGTTCTTAAATCTGATGATTATAATAAACAACTACAGGTGTTGGTTGTGAAATATTTTCAATTAATGATGATTGTGTGAAACGATAAATTAGAAAAACCATTAATTCGACAAAGGTTCAAGTGCTGGGGAACTTGGCAGCCAAAAGCTGCTTACCCCCCCTCACATACAACTGAATATCGGGGAAGTAGGGTATAAACTGCAAAACAATAGAAGGTGACCGAACTGCATCAAACAAGAAAGAACAACAGCTATGTTTAAAGACAATGAACATAGATACAAGAAGAAAACCGTTCAAAGCATAGTGTGGAGCACAGCATAGTACATCTATGAAATAGGGGCAGTAGGAAAAGCAGACAGAAGGAGATAGAAGCCTTCTGGAATGTTGTGCTTCAGATGTATGAGGATAGCAGCATGGACAGACAAAGTTAATAACAAATAGATTGTTGAAATAGTAGAGGAGTAAAGATATCTGTAGAAAACGAAAAAAAAAATAGAAGAAATAGAAGTTCGGGATACGTTCTAAGGCATTTCTGAGGAATAGTACGGAATATATTACAAGCAGAGATAAGAAAAGATAGGTAGGTACATCGAGATCAAACAAATAGTGATAGATACAGACTGTGCAAATTTCAGGAAATGTGTAGGTTGGTTCAGACTAGGAAACAATGAGGGTACACGTCCAACCAGTTCTAGGACTGAAGACTTAATGATGATGATGATGATGATGAAAGCTTTATTGTGATAGAGTCATAAGCACCTACGACTATGTCTCAACGGCCTTCGCAGAGGGTAAACCTCTAGTAAGTCGGAACATATCTCCTTTCATTGGTCATCATTCGAAGAAAGAGCGCACTTCTTTACTCTAAGATTTATCCTGTGGAAAAATATATAATAAGCCATTACTCTAGGTCTTGAACACTTGCCTTGAGCCCCAAAATCACACACCAGAAATTTTTCTCAAAAACACTTGTGGAAAAGCATACAGCATAGATTAAATAGACATAATCAAATCTTATTACAACCATAGATGAACTCTAGAAAATTCTTTAAATATAGCATTAATTTGACAAAAACCTGTGGTAAACTTGCAGCGTAAAGTATCAAACTTTCATAAGCACAGAGCGAGCTGATGTGAATTTCTAGGGCATCAAAAGCATCCATATAAGAGTCAATTTAAAATTTGCCTTTGGTGCGCTTCTAAATTGACAGACAAGACAGGAAGCATTATTAAGATGTTTCCAAGGAAAATACTTTATTGATCGGTTTAAAGTATGGTTCAGAAGGAAGGAAAACTTCGTTAGTAGCTTGCAGCTTGAAAATTCAATTGAAAAATATAAATGTCGTTTACATGAAAACGCGATTGAATGCAGAAAGGTCATGGCGTAAATGTGGGAATATTTGATTAATGACAAAATGAAAACAGTGGCAATACGTTGTACGTACTTGATTCGGTTCACCCCTATTGACAACAAAAATTTAGCTTTGGAAGGAGCAATTACTGAATAACGACATCAATAGTAAATAAAAGGTTTCAGGTTTCAGCACGATGAATGCACGCAGAATGCACTAATTCTATATAAAGTAGAAAATTTCACTCGAAAACCCGACGATTTCTGTAAGGTGATTAGTTGACTTCATAATGCATACAAATAAAATATCTATTAATGAACACTATAATTCAGCGTATAAATGTAACTCTGTCATTAACATCTTAAATTCGGCTGCTTTTAGCCTGTTTTACCATGCGTAGGACATTCGGGGAACTAACAGAAAACGCACAAAAATGCTCATTCATATACTCTTATGCCTTAAAAGAAAATATTTTCAGTATTCAGTATACAGTAGGGTATTTTCCATCCCCTCTTGCGCGTCAACAATAGAACTCATCATTCTCTTTGCTTCTACATTACTTCAAATCCTTATGAAAAACAATCATCATTATTTTTACATATTGTAAACCACACAGGAGTAAGTGGTCCGGTCGGTATCATCGCTCATCAAACACTTCGTCCACCTGTATTTCTGTACCACAATTCTTGAATAGATATACTACGCCCACCTCGACCACTTTGCCCTACTTTTGTCCAAAACGCCCTAAATCAGTTCGCACGGAGTAAAAAAATAACGCGCACAAAATAAGTGTTTGTAATAAGTAATTGTTAATTTTTCTGACCAAATAGCCAAATTATCTCTCGAGCCACAACAAAGTGCAATGCACAAAGATTTATAACACAAAGTACATCCATAACAAATGCTTTATTCTTCCAACCCATTTCGCAAACAAAAATCTAAGGGTATTTTGCAATGTATAAAGAAAACTGCCTGTCACTTAAATATCCACATAGCAATGTATAATATAACTAGCTGCAGAAGTTGGTTGCACTCACAACTTTTTGTTCTAATACTTTTGTATCGTATTCCTGGGTGTGTGCGGATGAGAGAGGACAGATAAATTTGTTACGTTCGCTTTCCGACGATGAATTAAACCGTACCCCCTTTATTTCATTCCTCATTCACAAAGATTCTGCTTTCAATACTCAAAAACACCCTGTATATTAGACCTTCCTACAATTAGTATGCTTTATTATAATTTCATTTAAACCAATTTGCTGCGAATTAGAAAGTTTCCGCTATAAGTTACATAGTCGGTACCTTGTTTTAAGTATCCGTTGGCTTGATACTCATTCCGATAGAGCATAATTACTTTCTATACTACTTCAACCTAGACTCGTTGGAATAATGAATCATACTTTACTGATAAAGCTTGTGTCGAGCTCCTAATTACATTTGTATAGTTAATAACGCGGGGATTGAATTTAAAATTCTGGCTATTATACGAATTTTAATTGGATCCTGCAGCTCCGTACTTTGAGGTATTTTTCTACATTACTCGTTCTAGTATTCAAGAGCGATGCACGTTTTTTTCGACAAGTAGTGGATATATTGGGTGCATCGGTAAGTTCTTCCACGCTGACCCATCCTAAAAAGATTTTCTTTTTAGCTCTCAGCTGTGGGCCAAATTGTTGTTATGTAAACCCGACTGTTCTTTGCCACAGACCAACTGCTTCTACCTGTAGATCACTGGTACCGTTATGAAATCAGGGTAAATGGATCCCGACTACCGTGAAGATGCTGTGTTGATTCACTTCTGATAGCGTGCAAGCTAAGTATCCCGACACGTGTAGGTATATGACTTGTTTTCTTTTTGTGTATATCAAGGGATTATTCCTTATAAACGTTTGGTGTAGTTACGTGAAAATAAACTTGAAACTGTAGGACTATTGTTTGTTGCTGCGAATCGATATTAGAATTGCTCTACAGGCGCGATGTACTATTTTTAAACATACTTGTCAAAAGAACGCACCAGTTTTATTTTCTTTACTAATTAGTTTACTTTCCAACAGGTATTATGTACAATTTTAAAAATGTTTGTCAAAAGCTCTCATACGTTTATTTTCTTTACTGATTAGTTTTTTTAAAGTAAAATACGAGATGCGGACTTTATATCTAAATTACTAAATTGTTCGTATAATATGATTGTTTGTTTTTAAATAGTAACTTTTAATTTATTTCTTTTGCTTGTTTGTATATAACCCTTTATTTATTCTTGTTGTTAATAGACAATCGTTGGCGATGTGCATTTTGGTATTTATCTGAATCCCCCACTCTCCGCGTTTGGTAGTTAGCCTGGTATTTCTACGTTTCTTTGGTTCTATTTCTTTTTAGTTGCGATTCGTGCGAGTCCTCACTTTAATCGCCCTTTCTCTTTCTGTCAGACGCGTGCGTTCCTTAATCTTATAAATTTCTACGCCCCTTTCGGTTACGTCTAGGTACGTAATAAATTTTTGAAAATTCTCCCTTGGCAACCAAAATACTGTTCCACACAGAAGAAAGCATTCCTAAAAATTAATAAAAGAACACTGTTTTAGCTGCCAAGGGCATTTTCAAAAACTCAGAATGTCCATTCTCATCCGCATGCGCACAGAAACACGATACAAAACGAATCAGAACAATAAACCATAAACAGAAAGTTACAGCGTCCTCACGGAAGACAATACTAGAAACTTGTCCAATATACAAAAATACACGCAGATACCAAAATAAAACACTTTTCAAAAATGTAGCCGAACCATTTTCATCTACACATACCCTGGAACACCATACAAAAAATATCAGAACAAGGAACAGTATGGAAAAATGTTACAACATCCACACGGAAGAAAACAGTTCTATAAATAATGTTTTCTCCTTTGCGGGCACTGTAATTTTTTGTGTATTGTTTAATGTTCTAATTCTCTTTGTATCGTATTCCTGGGTATATGTAGATAAAAATAAATAGGCCGAATTTTTAAAAATGCGCTATATCGTGGTTTTATACCATAGCAATTCTTGCAATACCAGGAAATGTAAATAAGTAACCACCCGATCTTCAGGCTACATCATGTGAGCGCACAAGGGCCTTGTTTGACGCCACACCGACCGCATAAAATTGGTTAGAGGATATGAGACTTAAAGTCAACTAGCATTTAAATTCATTATAAAAGTAAACACAAAATTAAAGCTTGTCGTTGCATATTAATGCATGCAAATTTTCAATGACGCCTTTAAGATATTTTCTTAAGTTAGTTAAGCAAATTATATACGGCTTTTAAGAAGATAAAGACCAAATACCTGGTAGCAGTAAAAATTTTAAGTTAAAAATTAGCCAGTACTACTGCATTAACATAATATCTTAATCCTATCCTACCAAATACAAAATTTAAACAGGTTAGCTAATTTCTTTTTACAATAAATCCTACCTTTGTCATAAATAACAAAGGCTCGGAACACCAAATAGATAAGTTTCAAGGAGCAATATATAGATAATTTATTTGCTTAACAGGAACGGTAAGATAAAGTAACATACCAAAGATAATTCCAGAGAGAAAGAGAAATACCTAAACATTTGTGGTTCAGAGTATTAATTAAATCAGATAGCAACTCAAAGATAATTCAGAAGTCATAATTATGGTTCAAGTATTGTTGAGCTAAAATCTCGAAGACAATTTCGATAGGAAAGATAAGTAACAAACAATTTGTGGTTCGAAATATTAATTAAGCAAGATAAAATATCTGATGTAATTTCAGGAAAAGATAACTAACTAATCATAAATGGTTTCTTATATTTATTAGATAAAATCTCCAAGATATTATCAAAGGCAAAGATATACACAAAATGTTAATAGTTGAACCTAATAATAAGATAATGTAACAATTATTTTGATTCGAAAGTCTTACACTTGGTAAGACACACCGTTCTATAAATATAGATAACAGAAAGTTACTCCGAAGGGAGTAGAGTGATCATGTATGATCCTAAAAAGGGATTTTTCATGTCCACTAAAAGGAGAAGTTCCGTGAAGTGGTACTTGTTCATATGAACAGCATGAGGGACCAGTTAGAAATGAAAATACAGTCCCTGCACGGATTGGGAGGATCAGTCCGCAAGCCAAATCGATAACAAATTCACCGTCGACGGCCCTCACCCATAGACAATATCGTGAGGTAAAAACGTTCTAAATATGCATCGACTTAGAAAGTAAAAGAAAAGATAGAAAAGTAGGAAGGATAAAAAAGGAAGATAAGATATTTGGGACTTCATAGCAACAACGTAGACGAGATAAAAGGTTGGGCTCGCAATTAGAAAAAGCGATAGAAAAACAGTGGATAGCAAAGCACTTCCCGACCAGCCAAAGTGTACTCTGCAACTCGGAGTGGGATGCACCACTCTTATGTAATGTACGGTTGTCTTGGAACTAAGACAGGTCCAACGAAGGAAAAAATAAGGTTGAAACGGAGATAGAGTGATAAGAAAAAGTAGAGTTTTATGATGAGCATTCTAGAGAAAGGGTAGAAAGTAGAGAAAGTTTCTAATAAAGTATACACACGCAATAATTTCAAAGACAAGCAGCTACCACAGACATACAAAAATAATTATACGATGGACAGTTAATTGAAAATAGAAGTACGAAAATTTTTAATTCACCAAAAACAATAAAGAATAACTTTAAAACGACAAACGCAACAGTCCCTCAACAACACGTTCAGGAGAAAATAAAGAAAAATGTATAAAAGCATTTGATAATGAAATTAGTAAAACAATTTATGATTGAGGTATTTGCGAAAGAAAATGAATCGAATAAAAGTTCTTTGTAGTCGCAACTATGGAAAACGACTTTTTACTGCAGAGATCTTATTTGTGCTTGTTATGTGTATCTAAATTGCAAAGCATCAACCGACATCAGCTAGTACAAGTCCTAAAAATTCGCTAAGCTTGTGAAACGACAGATATGTCAAGCATGATAAAAGAATGTAGTGTGATATGTAATAATATCAATAACAGCTAGATAAAGGTAAACATTTAAGAAAATAGAATAATTTGAAAATAATAAATTTGACAAATAAAAAATCTTTTTAAACTAGAAATGAGGGAACTATCATTTAGAAATGAGGTTCAGAGGCGAGGTATATTTATAGCCAATAGTATAAGTGTAAAAGGTATAAATTGGATCTAGGTAGAAGATAACGCAATGAAAGTTCGAGTTCAATTTATACTGTGCGAAAGTAACGTCAAAAGAAAAAAAATAATTAAAATAATAGTAGAGAAAACAAACTATATTTATATTAAGGTAAGACGACATGACATATATGACTGTTTGCTTTTCGTTAGGAATAAAAAGAAAATATTGTAAATCTTCAATATCTCATGGTTCTTTAGATTTGCCATCTAAGTCCGATAATTTGCAGATTAATGGAGGGACTATATGTTAAACTGCACATAAGGTATAATTAAAAGTTAGTTTCAGAGGGAGATTCTTAATTCTATTAGATAAGAAATGACTTGGCTGCATTTTTAATTTTAAAATGGTAAAGATAATTTTATTTAAGTTTACATGTGAATAATTCATACTAGTTAAATTAATATGGAGGTAGAATTAGTCACTAATATAGTTAAAACGTAGATATTTTTAACAAAGAATGTTAAAGCATTTATTAAGGTTAAAGAGGTAAAGAATCAATCGTTATTAAAAATACTTAGGTATATCTGTTCATTTTCGAAAACGAAATTACGATAGTTTTTTCATAGAAAATATGGATTTCAATAACCTCACTTTTCAATTGGACGGTTTTGTTTAGAAATAAAAGGTGTATATACTAATTTCTTGTTGTAAAACCACCAAAAATACATATCTGAATATTTATGATTTGCACTAATTTAAAACAATTAATTTATTTACTTAGGAAGGTAAGTTTCAGGCATTCAATGCCAATAACCAGAGTTTTTTTATAGGTAAAGTGCAAAGCAGTCATTGTTTTATTTATCATAAGATACCTTCCAGCACTTATCTAAAACTGAATGGTTGTACAAATTTTAATTAGAAACCCAAGAATTAGGCAAGGTATTATAAAATACGAAAATCAAGATAAACCCTAGTGAAATTAACAAAAAACCGGAAAGGTGTATGTATTAAAGATATCCAAGTTATGTTTCATAAATCGCAAAAATTGCACTTTATTATATATATTATTTAAAAAGGCAGGAATCTATTAAGTTTTCAGCTGGAGTCAATTATTCGTTAACCCCGGGCGTAATTTATTACGCCTCAAATATGGTCAAAAATTATTGCCACCAAATGACTATAAATTTACGGCAAGAATGCAATTCAAAAATTACAAAAGGTTTACCTTGTAGACACGGCATCCTCCGCTCGTCGCCCCTAGCCGAAAATCTGGGTTTCGTGGAGATGAGTTTCTTATCTTGGGTTCAGATTCTTACAGAGAAATGCGTTGAACCAATGATATTAGGGAACACCAGGCCTCAAGGTAATTGAAGAAATGGTAGAGGAATGCAAAGGGTATACTTCGCTGTACTTAACGCGCACTCACCTCTAATATCTGGATATCGTACGATAGTTAACGGTAAAGTTCCGTTTAAAACTAGTTTTTCTCATGAACTCGTTATTGTCCCCACCATAAAAACGCTTCTCATTGGTTCAACGCGCATAAACGAATACATACAATAGAATTATAGGTTACTTCCCTGCAATACGTGAGACTGGAAACCGCAATTTTATCGTAGTAAATTAATTAATTAATGAAGGGGAAAAAAGCTTTACCTTTTCGGAATAAAAATCCCATATTCCTAGTATTAAAATGAAAACCTTGTGCAGCTAGAGACGTAATAAACTATAGATAATTAGACACAAACTACCAAATTTTGTTAATACAGTACAGGATTTCAATATTTTAGAAGTTAGAACAGTATTGATAAATCAATTTAACATGGTCACCGCAAATAAAATACATGAATAGATAAACTGTATGGTCGGTAATTTTCCTAAAACAATTAATTTATATTATTCTAAAGAGAAGAGGATATCATTTTGAATATTTAAGATTAGAAAAGAGATAATCTAACGTAAAAATAAAAAATGTAGCGCGTTTTAAGCTAAAAATTGGGCCCCAAGATTATTACTTGTCAAATAACAGATTAACGCATTTTAGTACAAAACGCGGTTAATCAGAGGACGCCGCATTACACAAATTCTAATACAATGAAAATCAAAATAATTAACTACGAAATAAAGAACAACTTACATTTACATAATAGCAGTAGTTTAAGGTAGACTTAGTGTCCTTGCTTCTCGGTAGACCTGGGCTGACGCCTAAATGTATAGCGGATTCTTCATTACGTTCGGACGCTGGTTTTTATACAAATTCCGCAGTGAAGTTGTTGAACCGACAACTATGGGAACATAAAGGATATTAAAGTAATTAAACGACGATAGAGGAATTCACAGGTAAACTTCACAGCATTCATCAACATGCACTTTAAACGTCCACGTCGATACAATAAGGTAGTTGGCGAAAAAGACCCTCAAAATGCGCGTCTCCTCATGGCGCTCTCCGTCGCTCCACCCGCCGCCCTGCGTCTTCATTAGTTAGGACGATAACCACATATCCTTCAAGATGTGTGAAAATGCGAGTTTATCTGGTCACATACAATAAACTGCAGGTTCTTGATCTGTAGTGCATAAGAACCTAGAAAGAGCAATTTTTTGTGCCGTGACCAAATTTATACTACAACAACAAGGAAATAAAGCTGCTTTCCCTTTTATGATCGAAAAAGTCCGTTATACGTAATATTAAAGTAAAATTTAATTTTGTAGTTGTAAGATTTAGTTAATTCAAATATTTATTTACAAAATTATTAATAACGAAGAGCAATTTATAGGCATTTTTAGTTCAAAGTATATTTTTATAGAAATAATCTCGGAGGTGAAAGTACCTGACCCCGAAAGGTCAATGATAGCGTATGCTAAATGTAAATTGATACTTTGGCGGACATCTTTGTAATTTTTTGTGATTTGCTTTGCAATCATTCTCATTTTTGTTTGTTACTAATATTATCCGTAAACATGTGTACTTCTGAAATTTTTGTAAAGTTTAATATACCAATTTATTTGAGTCGGAGAGGGTTTATGTTCTACCCACCGAAATAGACGTGGTAGTGATTTGTTTTATTTAGTTAAGAGATTCTGCGACTGTTGGATAACGGAAGTTACTACAAGTTCAGCAGAAAAGGAAATTGGCACTCAAGCAGGGGATCACCATCATCATCTATATAGCTGAGATATTGAAAGTAGATGATGATGGTGATCCCCTGCTTGAGTTCCAATTTCAAAATGTTGACAGAGGTCGCCTCTTTCAACATTTTGAAGTTTGGTGAGAGTATGAGGGAGTGGGATTAGCAAGCACTGCTAACGACAACACATTGTTCGTCACAGAGAATAGAATCCAAATTAGAGTTTGTTTTGATTTTTGTAGTACTTCAACTGCAATCATAGATATCTTTTACAATCTTTTAAAAAATTAGGTTATGCAAAAAAAATCTCGATGGAGCATGCAATGCGTTTACAGTTATTAATGCAAAACCACAAAGAGTTTGGTTTGAAAAAAAGATTTGCTGTTATGGTTTCTCAACCATTTAAAACTTCTTAAACAACAATAAAACAGATTAGCAAAGTAGCAAATGAATCAATTCCTCGCGGAATACAATCAATAAGTAACTCGTTTAGAGTAAAATCAACTGAACATCAACATCTCTATGGATTCTTTAAAATCCTTGTTAAAAGAACAAAATTAATCAAATCGAGTAGCAAAGTGTTAATCAGTTAGAAACGACAATAACCAATTTCAGGATATGTTGAGGTACATCCACATTTATGAAAGGTGAATTTATATGTGCACAATGAGCTACAAAATCTGTTTCACCTATAATAAAAACCCCTTAACCACAAAATACATCAAACTAGATGCGTATTTCGACCACTAAGTTATTTCCATCAGTAAAAACAGTTTGAAATAGTATACAAAATACTTAAGGTTGTTCATAGATCCTTCTCATGATATTCTTCTCAACACGTCGGGTGGATGGAGTAAACTTCTCAAACATAATTAACCAATGTTGCTTTGGACACCTGAAGATATTTTCCTTACCGCACAGACTGGTAAGTTGTCAATTCGCTTTTTACTGTGAAAATCAGCAGCCTTCGCGGTGAGAAAAATATCAAGTGTTCAAAGCAACATTAGTTTATTGTCATGTTGGGTTACTTCAACTTACGGAGTGTGGACAATATACTGGAAAGGGATCTTGAACGACTTAAGTGTTCAAAATATCAAAATACATATCAAGGTTAAAATAATAGGAGGTTAAGAGACTTCATTATATTTAAGTTGAATCGTGACATACGGTTCTTAATCATTATTTACAAATTTTTTCTCATAAAGAAGGACCTTGTCATCAAGTTACCAGAAGTCTAATAAAGTTAAACGATATTTTCATCAGCAGCTAGTCGTTAACGTTTCGTTCAACACCGAAATCAAAACTTCGAATGTAAGTTTAGATATGAGTTGTTGATTAAAGGAACCAACGATTAGAAACAATAAGAATGGCATTAAAAAGACGTTTAAAATTACTAAAGAAATTTAGAAAAACAAAAAGTCAATGCTTAACTCCAGTAACTACTAATAAGTGGATGGGTAGAATATTTGATTTATTATAGACGCCAAAAAAAGGTAAAGAAACTACAGTTAATCGCGCGCTTGCGTAGAAGAATAGATCTCAGAGAAATTATAAATTATTACCAGCCAGATCTGGGAGGGTAACACACAAAAAAACTTTCTGAATACTCTATTTTAATTGTCACTAAAAGTAAGCACAAGTTACGTGACTTGCCTTTAAGATACCTTCTAATAATTACGACACATGAAGCTACTTAAACAAAAATGTTTATATCAAATAAAATCGAGTTTGATTTATGGAACTAATGTTTACACAAATCCAACTTCTGCAATAGGTTATGATTCTCCAACAATATCGATGTCATTAAAACCACCACAATAACATGAACCGTACATGTTTCTCTACTTGTCAAAGTTAAACAAATTGTAAACAAACCACAATACTGTAGAGCGGATTTTCCTAAAATTCGTTCACCTTATGTTGACGCCGTAATGAACACAAATGAAATACTAAAATATCACTTGTCGGCATTTGTATATACTTTAAACACGACAAAAAAATAATATGTAGGTTTAAAATACATTCAGATGACCGTAAATATTATATACCAACTCGCATATGAACCATCTGCTAACGGAAATCTCGATACCTAGATTCACCTCGTCAATCCATATCGTTTTATATATAAAGCATTCAAATATAAAGAAGAATAAACCGCACCAGTACCATGTACGTAGATACTGTATTAATCAAAAAAGTAACACAACCACACATGTCTTAATCGCCCATGTCCTCACAGAAAACGGTATATGTTAAATCTTTAATATCCTATACTAGAAGCTAATCCTGCTGGAAAACGATGCAACACCATTGTTAAGGATGAAATAATTATTACTATCTCCAGGCGATTTTCAAATTCATTCCTTGACGGACAGTCATTGTGAACCAAGCAAGGTCCGGAGATCGATTGCTTGGAAGGTGTCGGATTGACCTAACCACTACGAACGGCGTCGCGTCGATGCTCGCGTAACGCGAGACAATGTCTCGTATACAACCAACAATACTTGAAGGTTAAGTTGTAAAGAGGGTAAACAAAAATCAGAGCTTAGCGTTTATACACTGCGGTTATGAATTGGGTTTAATGTGCAAACATAATGATAGGTTTTTTTTAAAAACGTTACAACGAACTTTAATCATTTAGTAAGCTAAGCCTCCTAAGTACACAGCGTACCTAAAGTATAATAAAATGATGGCATTCTCTGGGGTAAAAGATTCCGGAGTTACAATAGTCCCATTTGGATCTACGGGAGGGGACTACTTCGGAGGGTGCGATCGGAAAGTTAATAATAAAAGTCAGAAACATTTTGCGAGTCGGAGCGTGGAATGTTAGAAGTATGAACAGGTAGGAAAGCTAGAGAACCTTAAAATCGAAATGAATAAGTTATCACTAGACATAGTAGGGATCAGCGAAGTTCGTTGGCCAGAGGCGGGGGACTTCTGGAGTGGAGACTTCAGGGTAATTCATACAGGAGCAGAGGAAAAAAATTTGGGTGTGGGGATAGTTATGCAGGAAAAGATAGGATACTGTGTATAAAATTACTTACAAAAGAACGAAAGTGAACTCATGGTTAGATTAGAATCTAAACCGGTAAACACAGTAGTAATACAAGTACACTTGCCCTCCTCTAGCTACAGTGACGAAGAGGTAGAAGCGGTCTACAAAGATATCGAAGACATATTAAGATACGTAAAAGGACATGAAAATTTAATAATTACGGGGGATTTTAATGCAGTGGTAGGTGAGGGTAGGGAAGGAGCAGTAGTAGGTCTATTTGGTTTAGGCACGAGAAACGACAGGAGAAATACGCTGGTAGAATTTTGCGACAAGAACAATTTAATCATCACAAACACATTATTTCAACAACATGCTAGAAGACGATATACGTGGAAGATGCCAGAAGATATAGAAAGATATGAAGGCCGCACCAAAATTTAAAAATTTCAAAAAAAGAAACCAAAGAAGGCACTTTGACTTAGAGAAACTGAAAGATAAAGATATTCAAGAAAGATTCGAAAAAAAGTCAAATGAATTGCTCAAAGATATCGGGAAAATATCTGATACTAAGGAAGTAGAAACAGAATGAAATAACATTAAATCCAGTCTAGACATGGTGGCCAGAGATATTCTGGGGTATACACAAAAAGAAAATAAGAAACCATGGATACCAAAGCACATCCTGAATTTAACAAAAGAAAGACGAAAATACAAAAATAAATCAGACGAAACAGAAAAACAGAGATACAAAGCCATAAATGGGAAATTATTCGAAAATGCAGGAAAGCTAAACAACAATAGATTGATGAAAAGTGCAAAGAGGTACAAACTAAGATGGAAGTAAGAAAGACAGATGAAGCATACAAACTAATTAGAATCAGTTTTAGGGATATAAAACCGTATAGCAAAAATATAGGGGACGCACAAGGAAAAGTCATTATAGAAAATGTAGAGAACGTGGGTAGATGGCAAGAACATACTTAGAGATGAGTTTGAATTAGCCTTAAAGGGTCTAAAAATGGTAAGGCGCCGGGTACAGATAAGGTGCAAGCAGAAACTCTAAAAGCTGCTGGACAAACAGTAACAGAACGTCTGTTCCAACTTGTAAGCTATATGTATGAGACAATCGAGATACCCAAAGATTTCAAACGTAACATCATAGTAACTATACCAAAAAAGAAAGACGCGGATAGATGTGAAAATTTTCGAACAATAAGTCTGATAGCACACGTGTCAAAAAAATTAACTAGAATTGTACAAAGGCGAATGGAAAAACGGGCTGAAGAAATACTAGGAGAAGACCAATTTGGATTTAGGCGAAATAGAGAACACGGGAGGCTATTTTAGCTCTGAATGTGATAATAAAGAAAACAATAGAAAAAGGAGAAAGCGTGTAAATAGAGTTTGTAGATCTGGAAAAAGCATTTGACAATGTAAAATGGAAAAAAAATGTTCGAAATACTCAAAAAAATTGGAATGAGCTATAGGGATAGACGAATAGTACATAGCTTATACAAACAGCAAACAGCAGTAATAGATTTAGAGCAGGAACGTAGAGAAGTAAACATTAGGAAAGGGGTGAGACAGAGATGTGCCCTATCTCCATTAATTTTTAACTTGTACATTGAAGAGGCAATGAATACTGTCGTATGCAGGAAGACATTTGGAATTACTATGCAGTAATTACATAAAAAAAATTGATATGCTTACGTTTGCAGATGACATAGCGATATTAGCGTCTAGCAAGAAAGAGTTAGAAACTGCTCTTAATTAAATGGAAGCGGTTCTAACAGAGAGACACGGTATGAAAATTAACAAAATTAAAACTAAAGTACTAGTATACAAAGGAGGGGAAAATAAATTAAAAACAAGAATACAAATATGTAACACGAACTTACAAGAGGTTAAGGATTTCTGCTACCTAGGAAACCAAATAACGCAAGATGGGAAAGGCACAAAAGATATAAAACAAAGATTAGCACAAGGTCGTGCTACATTTAACAAGAAAAAGCAACCACTGTGTTCAAAGACAACAAACATAGAAACAAGGAGAAGATTGCTTAAAACATATGTGTGGAGCACAGCACTGTACGGCTGTGAAGCCTGGACAGTAGGAGAATCGGACAAGAAAAAGGTAGAAGCCTTTGAAATGTGGTGATACAGACGTATGACGAAGATATCATGGACAGACAAAGTTAAGAACTACGAGGTACTAAAAATGGTAGGGGAAAAGAAATATGTGGAAAACGTTAAAACATAGGAGAGATAGGATGATAGGCCACATACTACGGCATGAGGGAATAGCGCGGAATATATTAGAAGAAGAGATAGGAAAAAAAGAGAAGAAGAGGTAGACCTAGGTTAGAATACTGTACACAGATAGTGAAAGATGTAGGCTGTAGGAGTTTCAGGCAGATGTGTAGGCTAGCTCATAATAGAAATCAATGGAGGTACGCATCCAACCAGTCCCAAGATGGATAAATTAAGTAACTGTACTGAAACATGATGATTATTATAAGCAACTACAAGTATTGGTTAAGCAATATTCTCGAATAATGTTCATTGTGTGAAAGGATTTACTGAAAAACTATTATTTTGGGGGATCTTGGCAGCCACTGGCTGCTTAACCCCCTTCACTGAAGCTCGTTGAAATAGGGCATAATATTAGAAAACAATATAAGGGGAACCGAGCTGTATACATGCTGTGTGAGAATTTCAAGGAACTATGTAAGCTAGCTCAGAATATAAATAAGTGCAGGTACGTGTCCAACCAGTTTTGAGACAGAAAACCTACTGACGAAAAAATAAGCGCACATAAATCTGATGATTATTATAAACAACTTGTTGTTGGTTGTGAAATATATGTCAACTAATGTTGACTGTGCGAAAAGACATATTGGAAAAAATATTAAATTGGTAAATGGTTAAGTGCTGGGGGAACTTGGCAGCCTCAGGCTGCTTACCCCTTCACAAACCACTGAATGTCGGAGAAATATGGTATATAATTGTAAAACAATAGAAGGGGACCTAACTGCATCTAACAAGAAAGACATCAAACATAGAACACGAAGAAAATTGTTGAAAGGATATGTGTGGAGCACAGCTCAGTACGCCTATGAAATACGGACGGTCTGAAAAGCAGACAGGAAAACGGGAGCAGCCTTTTGAGATGCTGTGCTTCAGATGTATGAAGATGATAGCATGGACAGACAAAGTTAATAACAAATAGGTTATAGAAATAGTAGGGGAACAAGGATACCTGTGGAAAAAAATAGGAGAAATAGAAGGGCAGAAAAAAAAGGTAGATGTAGACCTAGATCAGACAGTGATAGAATGCAGACTGCGCAAATTTCAGGAAAATCTGTAGGTTACTTCAGAATAGGAAACAATGATGGTACGCGTCTAACCAGTTCCAGGACTGAAGGTCTGATGATGATGATGAAGCTTGTTTGTTTATAATTGTTACTTAAAGTGGAAATTTGTATCAGAATAATTAATTAAAAATGTTTTGCTTGTTGCATTTCCACAATAAAACGCATTTGTAAAATAGCTTATTTATTTTTGAATTTTTAAACAGATTTAACAGCCAACTTACTCTGGAACGCGGACAGTATTTTTAAGTAATTTTGCATATGGCACAAATTACTCGCAGGCAAGTTAATTTTGGGGCCTTTTTCCAATATAATGGCACGGGAACGCATGAACATCAAAAATTTATGTATTCTTTAAATTTAATTAATTTTTTTAGCATCTTATCTTAAGGAGTTATGTTCAGATTTAATGTTACAATGTACAATTAATATGTTGTCTTCTCACATCTAGCACCGTCATGTCTTCCACAAGGATCGAATCTAGGCCCATTATAATTCATATTGCAACGAAAACTCTATTTGCAGATACAACAATCCTTTATTTTCGAACTGATATACGTGCCTTTTCAGCCATTCATAGTTATAACGGAATTTGCTAAAGCTCTCCCGACGCTTTAATTTTCAACTAATCGCTAACAGTACAATTACTATCTTCTACGATGCTATTTTCTTAATTATTTATTATCGAAACCCTAAAATTAACTATACAAACATTAATTATTAGTTTATATTATCACTATGATAATTTATAATAACAGTAATTTACATCACATCTTTCAAGCCTGTAAACTAGAATATATTGTAATCAAAGCTTCAATCAAAACTGACTCCCAATATCTACGACGGCAATTTATATAAATATTCAAAACCTCTAAACTATTCTAAAGCGTACCAGAAAAAATGCTAATAACATCTCCAACAAACCTATTGTAATCTAAATAACTCCTAAATGTAAAACGCTAGTATCTGTTGACCAATTTTTGTGCACAAACGCATCGCTTACATTCCAACGTAATTATTTTGGTCAGAAGCAGGCCGATCAGCGCTACAATACCCTTAATTGGTCATATTTCTGCTTATCTCGCCAACTCTCGTTCACATATTTATTTTACAAATTACAATACTATTAGGGACAACAACGATTTGTGTAAATAATTTGTTCGGATTGTGTTAAGACAACTAAATTTTCTACAACGTATATAAATGTGCTATAATAACCTACAAAATGCCCCACACTAAAAATCTTGCACTTCATTTTATAAACAAATTCAGTAGACATATTTACACTGTAGAATTTCGAAAATAAAAATCCAATTTATGAAATAGTTGAATTATTTTAAAATTTGAAATAGGTTTAATGGCTCATATACTCTGGAAAAGAAGTATTTTTAAATAATTTTGCACCAGAAACGAATTATTCGCACAAATTAATTTTGTCGCCATTTCCCTCGGGGACGTTGGAATTCGAAACATTCATTAATATACAGAATTCGACACCTATACTACAAATAAATTCTCTCAATATCCAATCTACCTATTCACTGACCTTCCATACTTGAAGACTTTGTACAACAAAATATGCGTCCATTTAGTCAAAATCTATACTTGTGCACCTTAAATTCGCTTCAAAGACTACAAACACGTATTCGTTTCTTAATTACAAAACTCGTTGGATAGAAGTTTCACACAGATGTGTTAAAATGTGCCTTGTATCACAAATTCATAGCAGCACCGAAATCTCATTAAAATGTTGTGGCGAGACATACGACACGCTCAGCTAGTGACAAGTAATCAACTTGCATCTGATTAAAGTACAAACAATCCAATTCAGAAAATAGTTTAACACTACGAAACTTGTTTAATTATAAAATTAATTTGACATTAACGTGTCCAGCAGGTACCACTAAAAAGTAATGCAATGCAGAAACCTATACAGAGAGCACCATTTTGGAGGCATGGTAGTAAGTAGGGGGTCGATCAAACGACCCGACATCGAAATTGCTTCCTGCGTTCTCATAAACTGACAAAACTATGGCATTATTAAAAAAGGTTCTCAACGATTATTGATCGTACAATACATAATGAATGCGAATTTGGTGCCCAAGAGTTTGAAAGCTTAATTGACAGATAGAAATCAGCGTATATAAAAGCGGGAATAAAAGTGTTATGAAACATTTACATGCACCAAATTGACACTACAACATCTTAAAACGGTTGAATTTTGTTACACCCTAAAAGTAAAGCATCTAATGATGTGAATTAGAAGATACAAACAAATTAAGTTGATTGGTGCTGATATGTCCTACTTGACTGATATCTCACGTCTTTTAAAATTTGTATGCTACAAAAATACGTCGAGCCTAGTCCTCAAATAAAAAAATTGAATAACAGACAAGAGTTAGTATAATTTAAACTACTTGGTACTACCCAAACACTTGCATCAATACATTGACATTAGCATTTGCTATCAGCATAGGTCATAATGCGTAAAAACTTTAAACTTGGTGTAAATTTAAATCTAAAAATCAAAAACGAAAAAGTGTTTGAAAAAACTTAATACTTCAATGCGCGATGTGGTACCCTAAAGTTGGCACAGTTCTGGCAAGATCACCTCTCCCCCGCCCACACCAAATTATTTTATTTTTTGTATAGCATCTGATTGCACCAACATTGCACTACATAACACCACAAGACTGGTAGCTACCACCCAAAAACAATGTCAGTTATTACAGTTCAAAGTGTAGGGAGGCTTAGGCGATGCCAGCCCCCCCCCACTACACTTTTTCAAATTTTTCTCTTGCACCTGATAGCACTAACATAGCACCACCATTCTCACAGCTAGCACCCAAAAAATGGCGTAGATATAGCAATTTAAAGTTTAGGATCCTAGGCTACGTCAGCCCCCTACATTTCTTCAAATGTTTCCTCTTGCACCTGTTACAACTAACATAGCACTACATAGCACCACCAGTTCCATAGCTAGCACTCAAAACATTACGTAATTTGCAGTTTAAAGTTTATGCCCTTAGGCGATGTCAGCCCCCCTATCCACTTTTTTATTCTTTTTCTTGCACCTGCTAGTACTAACATAGAACCGCATAGCCTCCACCAATCGTATAGCTGGAACCCATAAAATGGCGCAGATATAACAGTTTAGAGATTAATTTTTTTTCTTGCACCTGTTAGTACGTCAGCCTCCCCCCCACACACACTTTTTTGAATTTTTTCCTCCTGCAACTGTTAGAACTAATATAGCATAGCACGAACAGTCGCATAGCTAGTACCTAAAAAATGGCATAGATATATCGGTACAAACTTTGTGGAGGGCTAAAGTAGGGTGAGCCTCCTGACAACATTTTTTTCTAATTTTTTCTCGCTCCTGCTCCTATTAACAAAGTACCGCGTAGCGCCACCAGTCGCATACCTAACACCTAAAATATAACGATTCCAAGTTTGGGGCCATATAAGATTAACAAACCCCACTTTTAAAGCTACAGCGGTTTAAAGTTGCGTAGGCTAGACCTAATTCTACCAACTCCCAAACAACATCTTTCAAAATTTTTCCCATTAAATGAATGGTAAAACGTATTATCATATTTTGCGTTTTCTTCCAATTAGATTACCAACCCGTAAAATCCTGAAGTATAGATAGTTCGTAGCTTGCAGCAATTAAGATATGCCTACAGCCCACACCTTTCGTATTTGATTGAATCTTTTAAATAGTAACAATTACCGTCTTAGAGTTTCATGCAATAAATCAACTTAAAATTTGTTGTACTACTTAATCTGATGAAAATAGTGGTGGCGCTATATAAAATTATTTCCGAACACTACTATACCTGTTTTATTGGAAGATTTGCAGCACTAATTTTTAATGTGCAATTCGGTGTCTTTGCTTTTATTCTTCCTAACATACATAAATATCGTTTTAGAATATAAGCAAAATGCTTATGAAGAAAGCCTACCTGGACAACCCGTTTAAAATATTAATGGATGGTAAGCTGATTATAAATAAATTTTTAGACTGTCCTCGTGACGTATTGCAATACTTCGTTTTTTTAACACGTTTTTTTTCTAGGGTCCTCCCGTAGCATATCCTTAGATGGCGTGTCCTCCCGTAGCATATCCTCTGCTAGTAAATTCCTTTAGTTAAGTATCTAATTGTCTGTGCTAAGCTATCTAAGCATATGCATTAATTTTACTACCTACAAATATTATTTTTTATCGTTCAAGAATGTTATATTGACGTTTTATAAATCTTTTAAAATAAATTAAATGTCCGTTGATGAAACATATGGCTGTCGAACAAACAAGGATTGGCTCTTACAAATTAGAAGTTTGAGGTTAACAACCAAATTAATTAACGATGGTGTTCGTCTCAACAAACCGTAAGAAGATCATATAGTTCTGAACAAACCGTAAGCTCGACATTTAAGTATACGTTTCTTTCATAGATCTGGAATACAGGTACGAGATTATCTTATTTATTTTTGTGACGGAACGACGTGCATGCGTTACATTTTAACAATTATCTGAAAAATAACGCATGTAAAACATAGTCGTAACTTTATTTATCGATTACCTTAACTAATTTAATATTATCTTTGCTTTGCTATATAACCTATTGAGTTGTTTACAGAGAAACTTTCATGAAACCTTTTTTGTGCGTATTGAGGTTACCTTCAATTTAAATGTTTGATTAAACTTCTCTTAAGTAATGTTAAATACAACAAAGCGTATTTATGATTTCCTTTTACTTAGAACATTTAACTAGAAAAAAACACAATAATAAATTTAGATTTTCTAATATCTTATCTGGTAGAGTTTGAGACAAATTTTGAAATTATGAGAGTGTAGATATATAAACTACACTTAGTGATTTTATCGTATGAAAATTTGGTTGTAAGAAAATAACGATATATATTTAATTTTTTATTAATGTTATTAACTAATCGTCAATATATAAGTTGTATTAAGGTATTTTCTTTTATCACGTTTTAAATTGCATCCCTTTAACTTGCCTAGGTAAAATTTAACTTTGTTCTCTAAACCTCTTAGATATAGTCTTTTGCAATCTACCGCAGCCACAAACCGTCGACGCTAGTCCCGCCAGAGTTTTATTTAGACTCTGATGTACACCAATTCCTACCTGTAAAAAGGAAGGGTGCAGTGCTATGCGACTATGGTAGTACTAGCAGGTGCAAGAAAAAAATTTAAAAAAAAGTGAATTGGGGGCTGATATCGCCTAAGGGCATAAACTTTAAGTTGCTATGTCTACGTAATTTTTTGAGTGCTAGCTATGTGACTGGTGGTGCTGTGTAGTGCTATGCTAGTTCTAACAGGTGCAAGAGGAACAATTGGGAAAAAATGTAGGGAGAGGGGGCTGACGTTGCCTAGAACCCTAAACTTTAAATTGCTATATCTACGCCAATTTTTGGATGCTAGCTATGAGAATGGTGGTGCTATGTTAATACCATCAAGTGCAAGAGATAAATCTGAAGAAAAGCGCAGTGGGGGCTGGCATTCACCTTAGACCCATCATCTTTGAACTGTAGTAACTCACATAGTTTTTGGGTGCTAGCTACCAGTCTTGTGGTGCTATGTGGTGCAATATTGGTGCAATCAGATGCTATACAGAAAATAAAATGATTTGGCAGGGGGAAATCTTGCTCACAATTCTAACTGATTTGCTTTTCTTTGGGATCATATTGGTCAATGACCTACATGCCGAAAATGTATATATGCTAAATAAATATGTAGAAATGACAAGCAATACCTAGGCAAATAACCCTTTGAAATTCAGATAGATTAGTTACATTATACAGGAGGTTCCTAAACATCATGTACATACGGAAAAAGGTATCTTTATGGCTTATTTCACGACTAAAAATTCATGTAAACATAGGTCCGCAAACGCTTCGCTACAGATCTACAGAATGTTGATGTTTCAAGATTTCTTAGTTTCCTATAGCTCTTGTAGTTTTTGAGATACTTAGATCAAACTTGGAATTTAGGTTACACTATAAAACTTACATCATTGGGCATATCAAATGGTTCTGAGAATCTACAATTTGATATTTTTCAAAGATCACGTCCCCTTTTCTTCCCTTGAATTATTTTGCGGTATTAAAGTTCGGGTGGACGGCGTCTGAAAGCATGTAGGCTTGGCGTGATTATTTGTTTAATAAGTATAAGCAAAAATAATTATAAGTTTCATAAATACATAAAAATAAAAGTGAAATCGTAAAAATTGAATGAGTTTAATAGTTTGAAGCTGTTCTGAAGTCTTCGGTAATCTTCGGAAGGGTTCGTGGTTGCTTGTCGAACCAAAATAAACTTAAACACTTATTAAATGAATGAATATACAGTTTAAAGGCGGAGTTAAAAGCTTCGGAAGTCTTTGGATCTCTTCGAAAGGCTTCGGAATTTGGTTGTGAGACCGAGTAGCAACTTGAAGAACCGTAATTAGAAAATAATTACAATGTAAAGAGGTCCAGACGTCTTCGGTGATCTTCGGAACTCTTCGGAAAGCTTCGTGTTTTACTTGTGGGACAACGTTAAGTTGCAAAGAATTATGATAGGAAATTAAAAACTACTAATTGACAATATATACAAGTATAAAGGGTTCAGTAGTCTTCGGTCGTCTTCGGTACTCTTCGGAAAGCTACGGAATTTATTTGTGCGGGCCAGTAAGAACTTGAACAGTGATGGTTAAAAGTTATTTACAGTAATGAGATTCCCAGACGGTCTTCGGTGATCTTTGGTACTCTTCGGAAGGCGTCGTGGTAGTGGTGGCTTAGGCTTCGGTGAAGTGCATCGCCGTGGCACTCAACGGGGTGTCGTCCCGGTGGTAGACAGACGCAATCACAATACCGATTTGTCAGTGAAGTATGAACCGGAGCTTAACGTCCATGCGATAGTTTGTGAACTATTGATTGATGAATTATAGTGACGTGCCGCAGGTACGGCGGCGGACAGCGTCACCGTCGGAGAATATGCAGGCTATGGAGAGCACTGCGCGCTGAAGTATAGCACTGCAAGGTGATTGCTTAGACTATGGTGAGCACTAACGAACGTCTTTCGGAGAATTTGAAATTATATTTATACACTTCCATTTCCTACGCTTACTCTGTTGAAAGACGTTAATGATGTCTTTAACCAATGGAATGGTGTATTTCGATTTTCAAGTGTAAAAGAATCTCCAAATTTAGTTTGACCAATGAACGTGCTGATTTTTGGGTAACACAAAAAATGAGTTCTATGTTCAGCACGTGTACTTTGATATAGTCCAGAATGTGAAATCGTTAAAATTGAATGAGTTTAATAGTTTGAAGCAGTTCTAAAGTCTTCGAGTAATCTTCGGAATCCTTCGGAAAGCTTCGTAGTTGCTTGGTGGAACCAAAATGCACTTAAACACTTATTAAATGAATGTATATACAGTTTAAAGGCGGTGTGAAAGCTTCGGCAGTCTACGGATCTCTTCGAAGGCTTCGGAATTTGGTTATGAAACCGAGTAGCAACTTGAAGAAGTGTAGTTAGAAAATATTTACAATTTGAAGAGGTCTAGACGTCTTCGGTGGTTTTCGGAACTCTTCGGAAGGCTTCGTGTTTTACTTGTGGGACAACGTTAAGTTACAAAGAATTAAAAAACTACTAATTGACAATATATACAAGTATAGAGGGTTCTAGTCTTCGGTCGTCTTCGGTACTCTTCGGAATTTATTTGTGCGGCCCAGTAAGAGCTTGAACAGTGATGATTAGAAACTATTTACAGTATCAAGATTCCCAAACGTCATCGGTAATCTTCAGTACTCTTCGGAAGGCGTCGTGGAAGTGGTGACTTAGGCTTCGTCGAGTGCGTCGCCGTGAAACTGTACGGGGGTGTCGTCCCGGTGGTAGAGTTGACAGACGCATTCACAATAACGATTTGTCGGTGAAGTATGGAACGGAGCTTAACGTCTATGCGTAGTTTAACTATTGATTGATGAATTATAGTGGCGTCCCTAGGTATGGCGGCGGACAGCGTCACCGTCGAAGAATACGCATGCTATGGAGAGCACTACGCGCTGAAGTATAGCAGGCTATGGAGAGCGCTGCTCGCTGAAGGTTTTGCAGGCTATGGGGAGCACTGCAAGGTGATTCCTTAGGCTATGGTGAGCACTAACGAATGTCTTTCGGAGAATTTGAAATTAGAATTATACACTTCCATTTCCTATGCTTCCTGTGTTGAAAAACGTTAATGATGTCCCTAACCAATGGAATTGTGTATTTCGATTTTCCGGTGTAAAAGAATCTCCAAATTTAGTTTGACCAATGAACGTGCTGATTTTGGGTACCACAAAAATGAGTTGGAATTTCTCGCGATTCTTTGTTTGTTCTGTGTTCAGCACGTGTACTTTGATATAGTCCAGAGTGTTATCGTTCGGGTGGGCGGCGTCTGAAAGCATGTAAGCTTGGCTTGATTATTTATTTAATAGTATAAGCAAAATATAATTATAAGTTTCATAAATACCTAAAAATAAAAGTGAAATCGTTAAATTTGAATGAGTTTAATAGTTTGAAGCAGTTCGGAAGTCTTCGGTCTTGTGGAACCAAAACAAACTTAAACACTTATTGAACGAATGTATATACAGATAAACGCGGTATGGAAGTCTTCGGTAGTTTTCAGAACTCTTCGGAAAACTTCGGAATTTGCTTATGAGGCCCAGTGAGAACTTGAACGATAGTTAGAAGATATTTACAGTTTGAAGAGGCCCAGACGTCTTCAGTGGTCTTCGGGACTCTTCGGAAGGCTTCGTGTTGTACTTGTGGGACAACTTTAAGCTACGAAGAATTATGATATGAAATTACACACTACTAATGTACAATATATACAAGTATAGAGGATTTAGAAGTCTTCGGTCGTCTTCGGTATTCTTCGAAGGCTTCGGAATTTATTTGTGCGACCCAGTAAGAAGTTCAACAGTGAGAGTTAGGAAATATGTACAGTTTGAAGAGGTCCAGACATCTTCGGTAGTGTTCGGATCTCTTCGAAAGACTTCGTGTTTTAATCGTGGGTCGACGTTACGTTACAAAGAATTATGATATGAAATTAAAACTACTAATTTACAAAATCTACAAGTATAGAAGGTCTGAACTCTACGGACGGCTTCGTGGTCGTGGTGCCTTAAGCCTCGTCGAGTACGTTGCCGTTGAACTCTACGGAGTTGTCGTTTCGAAGGTAGAGTTGACAGATGTTATCACAATAACGACTTGTCGGTGAAGTATGGAACGGAGCTTAACGTTCATACGTGGTTTGTTAACTATGTATTGATGAATTAGAATGACGTGCCCTGAGTATGGCGTCGGACAGCGGACAGCTATGGGGAGCACTGCGTGTTGTAGAATAGCACGCTATGGAAGCGCTGCTCGTTGAAGAGCTTTGCAGGCTATGGGGAGCACTGCAAGGTGATTCCTTAGGCTATGGTGCGCACTAACGAATGTCTTTCGGAGAATTTGAAATTATATTTATACACTTCCATTTCCTATGCTTCCTGTGTTGAAAAACGTCTTTAACCAATGGAATTGTGTGTTTCGAGTTTTGAATGTAAAAGAATCTCCAAATTTAGTTTGTCCAATGAAAGTGCAGATTTTTGGGTAGCACAAAAATTTTTTGGAATTTCTCGCGATTCTTAGTTTGTTCTATTTCCAGCTCGTGTACTTTGATATAGCCAACTGCAATTCTGTCAGTCTGTTCTGTGCTCAGCTCACCTGCGGTGATATAGTCAACAAGTCTTTCTTAGTTTGTTTTGTGTTCAGCTCGGGCGCGGTGATATAGTCAACAGCGGGTCGCGATTTTAAAAACAAGAAAATGTATTTTCTGTTTTGTTTAAAAACTTAAGAGTCTTTTCATACGTGCGACCTGTATCGAAAAAAATTAAAAAGGATTTTCTGTAAATCGCTAGATAAAATTAAAATTTTTAAAGTGGTCTAGTAGGTTTTGGCTTTATTGTAGATATTCTCGTTTTTATTAATTTTGACGGTTAGCATTTGAAATCGTAACTTGTGTCTGTATATGTTTATAAAATTAAAGGTTTAAGTTGTAAACTGAAAGGTGTATAAGTACTTTATATACTGACTACAGGGTGTTGAAAGCGACCTCCTCCAATCCTTAAACATGCACCCACCCTTGTCGTCATCGATACTCGTACTGTTTCGAACACTCCCAGAGTATTGCTTACGGTTTCATATGCATCTATTATTATGATTCGAAGATCATCAACGGCTTTCACTAGTGCTGTATACACTAAATCGAGCACTAGGTAACTGATAACGTGTTTATCATCGTACCTTTGGGTCAAAATAGCTCCCAAACTAATGCGTGAAGCATCTGTTTGCAGATAGAAGGCAGTATTCCAATTTGGGGCTGCTTAATACATGCGCAGTCACCAATGCAACTTTAATTAATCGGAGATATCTTTTACACTCTTCGTCAAATGAAAAATGTTTGCTCTTGCGCAATAAATTACGTAGAGGAGCAACAACTCTGAATAATTATCAACAAATCTGGAATACCATCCAATCATACCAAGTAGTCTGCGGACTTCTTTAACTGTGATAAGACAAGAAAAATTAGTAATTGCTTCAAGCTTAGCTGGATCAACAAAAATACCACTTCTAGTAGTAACATAGCCCAGATACTTAAGTTCGGGCCTACAGAAAAAACATTTATCACGATTCAGCGCTACCTTAGCTTCTGTTAGACGTTTCTCCAACGGTTGAATATGAATCTCGAAGGTAGGGGGTAACCAGAATTATATCATCAGATACACTAGTACACATATATCTAGTTCAGGGTCCAATATTGTTTCTACAGGCCTTTGAAAAGTGGCTGTAGCATTATGAAGGCCAAAAGGCATTCTAACATACTCAAATAAACTTCTTCTAGGGATGACAAAAGCTGTGTATTGATTGGCAGCTATTAGAATCTAATTCAACTTAGTGGTAGGCGTTTTTAATGTCTAGGGACGACATATATGTTGCATCACCTAATTTGCTCATTATACTGTAAATATACGGCAAAGGGTAAGTATCCCTTCCAGTTACTCCTGAAGTCAACGCAGGATCTCCAACTTCCAACTTTTTTAGGAACCAACAAAATAGGCGAAGATTAAGCACTGTGTGACTTTTAAATAATAGCAAGCTCTAGCATGTGATCTAGTTCTTTATCAATAACCTTTTGTTTAACAGAGGTTATCGAATAATACCTTTGTTATGCTTAACAAGAGAGTTTTGATTAATAGTGTTGAAATATCCATCAACGAATTGTTTTAGCTGGGTTGCTTCTTGAATATTTTTTTCAGTGGTGATGTCATTTAATATAGGACCGGTAAGAATTTCAGACGAAAATTGCCATTCGCTTTGCGAACATCCGCCACTTTGCCCATATGATACCAAAATTCTAAACCTAATACTAAGGTATGACGTAATTTTGGCATAACATACACGTAAATTAAACGAACAACGTTTTGCAACCTAGAGGAAACTGTGGCAACACCTAAACAAAGGCTTTCATTGCCATTAGCAACTGCTCATGAAGTGACACGACTGCGTCTAATTTTATATTCAAATTGCGCAGAATGTCCCATCCTGCAGTATTTGCAAAAAATTTATTTGCTTTGTAGTCAAACATACCAAAAAATTCATATCCTAGTATGTCTACTGCTATATATATACAAGCAGTCACTCTCTCTGACTTGAGCGAGCATAAAATATAGAACCGGTTTTACTGATAAATTGGCGACCGGAAAATGTCTGGAGACAGATAGGTCGCTTATTCTTGTCTCCTTCTCTCGTTTCTCTGAATAATTATTATAGTTCGATGAAACTCTTGTATTATGGCATGCTTTAGACTGATTCTTACAATTGGGGCAAGTAGCTTTAGTAAAACCTACTTTATTATAACCAAAGCACCTACAATATGTTTTGGGCCGTTGACAATTTCTTAACTACTTGGCCAAATACACCACACCGTCAAGATTTGGTATCCCGTGAACTAATTTCATGTAAAACAGGGCTTCTATTATGTTTTGCCTTAGAAGTAGATGTGTTATTAGGCATATATCATAAATCTGGCTCTAAAGTTAGGTCTGAGGGACGTGGAGGTTTTATAGGCTTCCACATTGATCCTCGCGCCTGTTGTATTTTACGACATAACTTGATTAATTCGAAAGGTGTTTTGATTTCTAGCATACTTAATCGTTCTTCATAGAAAGGCAAATTGTTTTTACTAAAAACCTGCACACGAAGATTATCTGGCGTAAGCGTAGGCATCCGATCAAACAAACTGTTCACGGTAGCTACATAACCGATTGATTCCATACTACCCTGTCTGCGAGCAGAAATTTGTTTCCATAATATATCTGAGGAAGGATTCAAACCTGTATCTTTCGCTTACGCATCCGATACGCTAATCAAAGTGCCTTACCCCGGACAGGTGATTGCAATAGGAAAAATATACAAATCTAAATCATGTACGAAACTACCCATCAACCAAACTTTCAACTAGGTACGTTTGGCATTATTGTCATATCTGAGGTGTCAAGCATTTAACTGTCAGAAATAGACAAGCAGCGACGATCGAAATTCACAGCCATAATCCAACTATTAATTACACTAATTAGTAATTGCACAACGCAAACTACTTTTTTTGAGATGTTAATTACTAGGTTGACCTATAGTCATGAATTTGAACATTGCTTCCTGTCTATACTTGCATAAGTTAAAAACCTCACATTGTCAGATATGATTGACAAAATGACAAACATCATTGAAAGGAAGGTTCATGTATAGTATCGCACAGGATTTAGATATGAACATCATTCCGATTCTAATAACCCGCCCTGGTAGTGCAATTGGTGAACGCATCGGCCACGAAAGCTGAAGATACAGGTTCAAATCCTATCCGGTACCATAGTTTTTCGATCTTACAATTGCTAGCTCAATTTGAAATTATCGTTTAGGCTCTGCATAAAAGTCCAAGTTATTATTTTATATTATTAACCACACACACACACACACGCACACACACAAGCACACACGCACCCACGCACGCACCCACCCACACATCACACACACACGCGCACGCACACGCACGCACACACACACACAAAACACATACACACAGGCACGCACGCACGCTCGCATGCAAGGACGGACGGACGGACGGACGGACGGACGCACGCACGCACGCACACACACACACATACACGCACGCACGCGCGCACACACACACAAGAATTTAAATTTTCTCTTGGGTATTAAGGTCTAATTAACTATGTAACTATGTAGACCCTAATACCCAAGAAAAAAATTAAATTCTTACATTATCATAATAAAAGGTCAAAAGGTCATCATATATATATATACATTGACGTGATAAAGAGTCGCGAGAGGTCATTGAAACTCAAATTCTAATAATAAATCCCACCGAGATATAAAAGAATCCGGAAAAATAAAAAATTCCCTAAATTTATGTACGCCCTGTATAATACAAGAGTACTTTTACTTATTGATGTACAAGCGAAAAATCAAATTCCCCGTATATAAATAGTCGCCCCGTATGTTATAAGCACGTTGTAAATACATAGCAAGTAAGGTAAGTTGTATATGTAAAAATAATTATGTGTAAGATATCGTAAAACGCATTTAAATGCGAACGCAAATCTATCATTTTAAGATAAATACAAAGCCATTTATTTTCACTCATTAATTATCGATACATTTTTATAACAATGCTTTTCATTTGCAGTAAATAGCATAAATGTTACTAGCTTTACGCATTTGGATAAAAATAAGTAATCAACGTGTATTTAAAAACCTCATTTTTAATATTAATTTTGTGTATTGAAACACGTTTAGCCATAGAAGAAAATATCTCTATAAAATGCAACGCCCTTTTGCACTAAAAAGCAATTAAAGTTTAAATTAATTCTCCCTATAAAATGCAACGCCCTTTTGCAATAAAAAGCAATTAAAGTTTAAATTAATTCCCCTGTGGATTACAAAAACTTATATTAAATAAAGAATTTTCTAGAATACTAGGAATATAAAGAAATGAGACATCAGTATTTAAAACTATGTAAGTAAATGAAATATTTATTCCGAGAAGCGGCCGGAACACGAAAAACACGAAATTGATAATCTTTAGCATTAGTATGCGACGCCACAAAAATAGAATATGCGTTAGACAAGGACAAACAGCGCGCGTCACAAATAAGTGGAACGAGATTACAAGGAATAAGCGCCGCGATTTTAGACGCTAATGAGTTTTTCTGAGAACCTTGCATCATAATGTTCCATATTATTCTACAACCTTCTGGATATAGATACTTTAGTGTATATAAGGAAGCGTTTATTAAGAATGGGGATTCATTCGATTCTTAAATTCGATCCGAAATGTTATTTTGATTTAAGCCGCGATTGTTGCTTTGGGAAAATAATAGCTGAAGTATGCGGCAAGCATACTGTAATTTAATAATTATTATGATACAATGTATATAGAAATGGTGTTTTAAACGCAAATTAAAAAAAAATGGAAGTTATTAAACTACAATCAAGATAGGAAAAATTCTTCAATATAACGCTATTTTAAAATTCTCTTAAATAATTGAAAGAAAGATTTAAGCAAAATGTACTTTAGTAACTGCTGTTTGAAACGAGGATTTTAAATATGGGAAATCTTGTGAACTGATTTGGACGTCAATTTAAAAATAAGAAGACATTTAATAACGAGGAGCGTTTTTGTGGATTCTGCAAGTATTACTTTTAGATTTATTTTTAACTGATATTGGAGTATTTGTATTTAATTTAAGGTAGAATAATAAGTGTTAATCATATAATTATTTTTTTGTAAAGGATTTTACCAGGAAAATTTGTGTTCAGAGTTCGAAATACTCTGACCTTTTAATAGATTATCTGTCCAGGATATCTTTTTGGTCAAAACAAATCTTACAGGCGTGGGAATAATCATAACCGTTATTGATTAACTCCAGCCAACATATTTTTTTAAAATAACACCACCCATTAAACTTTGTTTGTTATTAAGTTAACTACTTTTCCGTATTTAATCATCATAATCAAAACGTAACATGATATTAGATGTTAATAATGTGTTTAAAAGTCGATACACATCCTAATACCACTAAACATTAAACGAACCATGACATCAACATTCTAATAGTGTATTATTTACTATTTTGTATAAACTTTTAAGTAATTTTGAAAATAGGAAAAAATATCTATATAATGAAACTTATTCCTGAACCATTGATAGTCAGTGATTTTGATAACCATCTCGCATCGACTTGCATGCAATGACTTGTTTGCGATATCGCCGTACTCATATTGTGAACAAGTCACTGCAATCACCTGCATTTCTGTAAAAATATGCTGAATTGCTATAATTACCTACGTCATAACCGCCCGACATACTAGTTAAGACTCGTCTGAATAAAACGAACAGTTTTAACAAGAGCAAGAAATTAATAAATGTTTTTCGTATATAAAAAAGAAATTAAATTAAAATTCTCTGTATGACTCGTCCAATTTCTGATTTTGTAAGTAAACTCATTTATAATAATTAATAAGTAAAATAATTACACATAATTTAAGCACCAAACCTAGTAAACATAACCCTACAAAACAGTGTAATGGGTTACAAATAATTTTTACTTTAAATCCTTCTAATTAGCGTAAGTTGCTACTAGCTAACCAACTAATTTACGATTTTATTTCTTCATTGCCATTACTATTTCTACTACTTGTATTAAAATACATAGAATAAGATTTGCAAATCAATTAGAAAAGTATTTTTTATATATTTTATACTTTCTAGAATGAATATAAAGAAAATGTGAAAACAACAAATGACCTACCACTAAGTATAACATTAACGGAGCTTCTAAGAAAATACTACACCTTATGTTACTGGGGATCTTAATCCAAAGAAGCTAACGCGCTTCTAGCTTAATGGTGACAAATAATTTTGTCTGGAGATGAATAGTTCGAGTATAGTGATAGAAAATTAATTTGTTGGTTATTTTACAAAGAGAAAAGCCAATGACCAGCTTCGCTGTAGTTGCAGCTCATTCGACTGACGCATTTCTCTCTGCAAAAACAACCAACAAAGATCTTGAATTGTAAGGAAATCATAGTGTATTAGTATATACAAAACATATCCCATACGCTTTGTATACTCGAATGAAAGTAAATAACTATCGGAAACTTCTTCAAATTTCCGATATTTTAGTGTAGATGACATTGCCAGACAAAATTTAATAATATTAACTAGTCTATGACAACTAAGGTGAAAATAACAAATGACCTATTACCAGCTATAACATTAGCGGACCTTCAAAGAAAGTACTACAACTAATGTTACTGGGGATATCAGTTGATAGAAGCTAATGCGCTTCTAGTTTCATAGTGGCAATTAATTCTGAAGAAGTTTTCAATAGTTAGTTGCTTCCATTCGAGTATAGAGGGATATATGGGATGTTTTGCATAAGTTAATAAACTATGATTCCCTAATAGTTCAAGATCTTTGTTGGTTATTTTGCACAGGGAAATGCGCCAGTCTGATGAGTTGGAACTACAGTAAAACCGGTCATTGTTCTCTTTGTAAAATAACTGAAAAATTAATTTTCGTTCACTATACTTGAACTACGCATTTCCAGACAAAATTATTTACGATAAAGAAAATATATTAAACATTTATTGTAAACATAACCTTATTACACACACATACACGCACATGCACATCCACGCACACACTCACGCACAACACACACAAACACACACACACACACATGTTAAATTTTCTTATTAATGTAGAAAATTGAAGAAATTGATCGCGTAAAACGCGCATTAGATAATTTAAAATACAGAATTTATATTTTAAATGAATATTTAATTACAAAATCACAGAAAGAATTTTTAAACATATATCATTAATCTCTCCTATAAGGAGCAACCTACATCACTTGAACGTCCAAAATGCTCCTGAATTCACAATTGTCTGCCTAGAAGCATTCACAGCGCAGACGAAGAAAGGGAGTGGGATTGGCAGTTTTGTGAGACTTAGTGCAAGTCGAATAATGATCGATTGTAGATATTGATTGTGCGCATGGGAAATGTTCTGTATATATTAATACACTATGATCCCTTATAATTCAAGATCTTTGTTGGTTGTTTTGCAAAGGGATATGCGCCAGCCTGATGAGTTGCAACCACAGTAAAACCGGACATTGGCTTTTCTCTTTGTAAAATGACCAACATATCAATTTTCGTTCACGATACTTGAACTACTCATCTCCAGACAAAATTATTTGTCAGAAAGAAAATATATTAAACATATATTGTAAACATAGCTTATTACCCACACATACTCGCACACGCACGCACGAATGAACGCCCGCACGCGCTCGTACACGCGCGCACACACATACATGCAAGCACGAACACACAAACGCGCGTGTATGTGCATACGCACATCCTACCATGCACGCACACACTCACGCACGCAACACACACACACACACTATATGTTCAATTCTCTTAACTTAGAGAATTCATAAAGAAATTTATCGTGTAAAACGGACATACGATGATTTAAAATGCAGAATTTAGATTTTAAACGATTATTTACTTACAAAATCTCAAAAAGGATTTTGAAACATAGTAATCTCACCTACAAGGAGCAACCTACGTCACTTGCACTTCTGAACAAACAATTATCTGTCTAGAAGCTTTCACAGCGCCCATAAGGAGAGGGAAGGGAATGAACCTTTTGGGAGTCTATACTGTAGGTCGAACAACGATTGATTGTGACTAAGGAGGAAAGACTGCATGGTTGATTAGTCATTAATCACGTCCCAACGAAAAGCCAAAAAAATTATATTAACGTCACATCGATAACAAATACGCGAGCATTTAGTATAAACTGAATTATAAAAAGTTCTAAAAAAAGAATACAAACTGCGATAATGGTTCAAATCAGTTTTACATCAAACTATGCACCAATAAAAGTAACTGACAACTTCATAATGAAAAGACTAGGGGAAAAAACCACCCAAATGAACCCTGCACGATTCTAATTATCTAAAATTGTTCTATGCTTCTCGTGAATATATCTGGTTATGTCATGTTAATAATGAGATCTGATGAATTTACCTAAGCTTTATTATAAACTTTTTACAACGGTCCGCCCCATCTTAAGCATTTCATAAGTTTGATCCTTGTATGTCAGATACGAAATTTTGACATAAGTACTTTATATAAGAAATATGTATGATGTAACGTCAGATTTACATGAAAGACACGTTCATAAATTAATAACGTATTGTCAAAAAGTTAATTTTTAGGTATGTAATGTTGAAAACCTAAAACAATTGATACGAATTGCAAATCATATCATTAGAAAATTCCATAATAAAAGAATAGTTACCGACAATTATAAATGATCAACTGAAAGCTAGCTTTAGTATGCAATTGAAGTTGCAACTCAATATGTCAGAACGCGAAAATCAAGAGACCTCGTTATATGCGAACTTTATTTAAAATCAACATGTAGCAATAGTGACTAGGAAAGTATGAAAAGTAAAGTCTGTAACTGAAAAGTGCTACAAAGCGAACAAAGTTACGGGTTGTTCGAAAAAGCAATAAAATGAGAGGTTTTAAAATTGTTTTCGGTATTCTCATAAGCTGGTAGAGCCCCGGTATTATTAAACTGTTTCAGAAGGATACTCAATTATTAACACGAGAGTATGTTTCTGTACCTTCAAAGCTTGGAAATTTAATTAAAATATAAAATTGTCGATTGCAAAGACTCATGATTAAAATCACTTGGCCGTATATTTAACACAAAGGCATGCAAAGTACTTGCAATTCGTTCGTTTTCAATCGAAGTCTCGTTTGAAGTTGGACTGGGTCACGGGGTTACCGGGTCACTGGGTCAAGTTGATAATACGGTTTTGGCCAGGTGACATGGTGTTGGTCGATACATGTAATCAGCATTTATACGTACTTATGACATGTAGAAACTTTAAAGTTCCTGTAGAAAAACATACGTGCATCATATGAAGGGGTTAAAGTCAGAGTAGTGTAAGTCACATTTTCGACAATTTTGACTTAAATGGAAAAAATAACCTACGCATGTAAAACTGTTAAAAGACAAAGCGAACTAAGTTACAGCTTCAGTATTCTACCACCCGATTGCAGCAATATGGGCATGTAAACAGAACAGTTCGTTTGGTTAAAGTTGATGTAAGTCTGACTTATACAATTGTGGCAATTAGCTCTTTTCATTTGGGGTTGATTGTTGTATCTAGCTCATTGTTGGATAAAAACAAATCTCAGATTTATTGTTTATGTTATAGATTGTGGTGGAATTCCATAAAGACAGCGAATCTGATCCTCTGGAGACTTTGAAAGTAGTGATATATTTGTTATTAATGAATCAGAAGCTTCTAAAAGTTAAGGCTAGTTTTATCAAGCTTATTCACTGTACGTGCCATATCCGTTCCTGCTCGGGGCATTCCCTCTCTCCGCGTGAGCGAGTCAAAATTGTTCGCGCCAGATATCGATGGAGTTGGTTTGCAGCTCTCGTAATAGCAATAACTATACAATATAAACTGTTGCAAGCTTCGTCTAATTCGTCCTGTCTCGCTATTTTCCTTCAACCCTTGGCCAAAAAATTAAATACAGTGAATAGTGCCTCTCTAGTGCTTAAGGACTTATCGGTAAAGGTTTTTATGCCTTTGTATTGTAAACTCCTATAAACTGGCGTCGTTCTCTACCAGTAGTAAGATATGGGCATCCTGGAACAGATCCACCCATTGGATCCACCCGATTCATATCTAACCTAGGTAAGAGTTTTCTTCGACTAGCCATATTCAGATCCCCCCATTGGATCCACCCGATCCACTCGATTCATATCTAACCTAGATAAGAGTTTTTTCGACTAGCCATATTCAGATCCATCTTATGGGATCCATCCATTGGATCCACCCGTCGAAGAAAACTCTTACCTAGGTTAGATATGAATCGGGTGGATCCAATGGGTGGATCCCATAAGGTGGATCTGAATACAGCTAATAAAAAAAATCTCTTACCTAGGTTAGATGTGAATCGGATGGATCGGGTGGAGCCAATGAGTGGATCCCATAAGGTGGATCATGGATCTGAATATGACTAGTCGAAAAACTCTTACCTAGGTTAGATATGAATCGGGTGGATCTGTTCCAGGATGCCCATATCCTACTACTTCTACCCTTAATTAATTCAGTCCACGCTCTACCTCAGAGCTCCTTGTTTAGGGCCATTAACACTCAAGGTGGTTCTATTTGCATCCTGTTAGGGAAAACGGCTATTCTACAACATTCACTTACCATTTTGCATAGTATAATCTATATCTACTATTTTTACTTTGTTCCGTATTAATAATGATCTTTATGACAAACATTAGAGCATTCTACAACTTATTCTAAATTTTGTTTTGGTTTTGGATATATTTTTGTTGAGGGGTATGGAAACAATTGTCGTAATACTCTAAGAGATTATAAAGATACACTGCACAATTTACCTCGCTCTAGAAAACGGTAGAACTATGAGAGTAAAGCTCAAAATCGAAAAAGGTCTCGCACGACAAACATGGCATATATGAATTCTAAAATGTCAATGAGAAGAAATTTGACAACGTTGACTGCAGATGCTGTATGTAACTTCTAGTGGTCGTAGTGCGGGCAACTTTCTGCTGGCTTACAAGGAAACCCCCGCGAAAGGGAAAGTTTTAGCTTGTATTGAATGATGTTAAACACACCAGGAGGACTGAGAATTGTGGCTACGTCTATGGCAGAGAGGTTAAACATGCCAACACTGAACGGTAAGGTGTCGTCACCGTTATTAGGGAAAGCTACAACGGCACGGTTGCGATCTAGGCTGGTAATCTGGTTCAACCTAGACTTGCTAACAAGATCTTTGCAAAAACCTCAGACCGTCAAAGTCATGGTGGGCGACTGAGACTGAAAATAAGTGGCCCATCAAGTAACGACCGCATGAATCAGTAATGGAGAATTGGTACTTGGAATGTCAGAGAAGTGTATGGCAAAGAGAATAAAATCATGAATGAAATGAAAGAAAGGCGCATGGATGTGCCGTATGTGAGTGAAACGAAGCGGAAGGGGAAAGATGTTGAATTAGATGACGGTATGTTGGGCTGTGGTCTGGAGTAGAGAGCAATGAGTTCGAAGCGAAAGGTGTTGGTTTAATTTTGAATGATCAAGCTACGCGTGTATGAAACAATATGGTGTCTCCCCGCATCTTGTAGGTTAGAATGAATGTGAGCTTCAAAAAGATCTTTTTAGTAGCATGTTATGCTCCGATGAATGACAATAGAGATGTGAGCAGTTTTGACAGGAGTTGGAAAATGTATTAGACAAACGCGAAAATCGTGGTGCTATTAGGCAATATAAATAGTTGGGTCTGAGTATACAGAGAAAATGCTGAACATGTGGTAGGCCGGTTTGGTGATCCAAGAACGAACGAAAGTGGAGAAATGTTAGTGAGTATGAGTATGAAAAGAGAACTGTTTGTGTCCAACACATGGTATACGCATAAGGACATACACAAGCATACATGTCAAAGGGGAAATGCGAAGTATATTTGATTTGGCGATATTTGATGAAAGTTTAAGATAAGTGGTAAAAGATGCGAGAGTAATGAGAGGATCTGAGTGTGGGACCGTCATTTTCTGGTTTTGTCCAGAATTGAACTTAGTCAAAAGTGTTGGAAGAGCCGAGTCGAAGAGAGTACGTTACTATGTTAGTGAGGGAGTTATATGACTGCAAATAGGAGTGCGAGAACGCTTTAAAGTCTGAAGTTATGGAGAAAGCATGGGATATGTTGAAGAACGATATGATGCGATGTGCTTTGGAAGCATATGGAACGACAATGATTGGTATAAGAAATAAAAATAAATGCTAAAGCGATGAGGTCAAGAAGGTTGTCAAGAGAAAAAAAACTGGCGTATAAGAGAATGATTGCAAAAGAAGATGTTGAGTTAAGAGAGCAACTTCAGGAAGCACATAAGGAGAAAAGGCGATATGCGAAAGAAGTATTGAAGGTAAGCAAAGAGCAACTCAGGTAGAGGGAGGGTAAAAATTCAGAATGTATTTAAAGAGAATAAAAACTTCTTCTAGAAATGGGTAAGGAAGATAAGAAAGGGTGAAAATAAGCGAGTAAATGGCGTTGTTAAGAGTAAAAATAAATTGGTTCTGGACGAAGCGAAACTGCTGCAAAGAGTATTTTAAGATGCTGTACGGTGGCAGCAAAATGGAAAACAGATGACTATGTGAATGATGAATAGAGTAGTAATGTACTGGTCAAAACGCAGATAGTAGTAGAAAAGTTGATTGCAGTGTAGATCAGGTATGAAAGGCGGCGCTGACTCTGAAGAATGGTAAAGGGGGTTGTGTAGCTGGAGAAACAAGTAAAATGCTTAAACATGGGTCTGGAGTATTGATTGAATGTTTGTGCAAACTGATAGAGTTGTATATAGAACAAGCGAAAGTGTGTGATGATAGGAAGATAGGGATCATTATCCCTTTGCACAAAGGCAAAAGCAGCAAGTATGAATACAAAAAATTATCGTTGCATGTACCCGGTAAAGTGTATGGAACAATTGTAATCGAGAGAGTTCGCAGGAAAACACAAAGCAAGATATGGAGCGTTCTATGTGATTTTATGACTGGAAGAGAATGTGTGTATTAGATGTTTGCAATGCAACGAATTGTCGAAAAGTGTATGCATGCCAGAAAGAAAATGTATGCAGCATTTCTAGATTTGGAAAAGACGTACAACACTGTGAACAGGTGTGATTATGAAAGGCGCTGCGTGAATACGATGTAAGCAAGGGTTTGATTAAATCTATCAGAGCGATGTACGAAGGTAGTAGAGCATGTGTACGTGTAAATGATAACATGAAGCAATACTTTGCCATTGTGGACGGTGTAAGACAGGGTCGTGTAATGTTTCCATGGCTGTTCAATGTATTCATGGATAAATGTATCAGGAAAGCTTGCGATGGAATGGAAAGAGTGAAAATTGGTGAAAGGAATATCAGTGTGCTGTTGTATGCGAATGAAACAGTATTGTTGGTTGAATCGTCACAAGATTTGCAAAGAATTCTTGAAAGGCTGTCGAAGCGTGTGAAAATATGCAATTGAAAGTGAATATAAATAAGACGAAAGTAATGATCTCTAACAGAGATGGCGGAATTCATGACTTTGTATTTAGAATGGACAATGAGACGATAGAGAAAGTAAATAACTTCGTGTATCTTAGTAGAAAGTTTTTGAGTAATGGAAAGCGGAATGGTGAAATAGAAAAAAAGGCAAATGCTGGAAGAGAAGTGTCTGGAAGTATGGGGGCAGTGAACAGGAATGAAGGATTGAGTATAATTGCAAATTTGCCATTTACAGCAGTGTGTTTGTGCCAACTATTCTGTATGGAAACAAAACATTGGTCTGGAAAAAGAAGCAAGTCGTATAAATGTTGCAGGAATAAGGTTCTTAACAAGTGTGTGCAGAAATACATTGAGAGACAAAGCGCCAAACGAATGGGTCAGAGCAGAGTGTGGAGTGCGGGTGACCCTTAAGGAGATGAGACAGCAAAGCACGTTTATACGCGGAAAGAATAAATGAGGATAGACTTACCAAGCGTATATGTGCAAATAAGACGATTGGTAGACTTGCAAGGGACAGAACGCGTAAAAGATGGTTGGATGTAGTAGAGGAGGTTCTGAAAAAACGACAGGTGAGAGGAATAAAAAAGCATGACAAAAGCAATGTATGTAGTAGTCTAGAGCTATACCCTGCATATTCCCCCAGAAAGAGGTACTAGGTTTAGTTACCCCGAAAAGGGAATACCGTCATTGGTGATCGATTTAATTTGGGAAATAGATATACTTTATTGAGTAATGCCGTTATTATTTTTGATTGTTTTACACAAAATACTGAAAGTTAGTAAGTTCTAATTATTCAAATATTGGTTTTGTTTCTCTTAAGTTACAAATAGTGATCCTATTGTATGTACGAACTGAAACTTTCCCTTTCAAGTTCAGTCCTTTCTAGTTGGAACCGTTATGGAACGTCTTTAGGGTGTATTTTTTAGTGTTTTGTGCATAAGAGTTCCTAACTGTCCCTTTTGCTTTGTTCCATCTTTTGGTAGAAATATTAGATGTAGTGGCGCACTACCTTCCATCTGATAGTTAATCAAGTAGATGACAACCTACGAGCACTCTTGTGCCTTCGACAGGGGTCATTCCCGAGCTATGGCAAGGTAACGCCTATACATTCTATCTAAAGCCGCTTACTATCTGTAACTTAGGCTCTCTTTTGTGGTAGGTAATATGGTTCCACTAACCATGCAAAGGATAGATAAAAATGGTTTCACTTGCATTCATATCACTAAGGATAAGGAAAAGTTTCACACTTTTGTGCACAATAGTGCTCAACTATACACCTCTATTCAATATGATGTAAATTTTAGTATTCATATAATTGTGTAAAATCGGTACAAGAAAAATGGGCAAGATGGGGGCTTTGGAACATATTACTTTGGAAGCTTTGCCTTTCAGAACTTTTAATTTTTATGTGTTATTTTCATCAAACTATCCGACTATAAAAGCTGGATCAATTCCAAAAGCATTTTGATCGAAATACCCACGTATCAATCATTGACATCAAGAACAGAATTTGCTAATTTCAGACACAATGAACGAAATAAATTCAATAAACCAATGAATTACTTCCACTATTTCTATATAACGTCCAGGTCAGATCTGCTTGAATTTGAACACAAAAGGTTGACAGAAAAACCAATTATGAATAAATCCATCAAGCGTTTCTAGAAAATCCCGGGATGCAACAAATATACAGGTATAGTGCGCATTATACACACGGAGTAACTAGGTCGAGCTTGCAATGTACTATTTATAGCTTTATTGATTTTAGGGTAGAGTGGGAGTGAGAGTGCAGAGAATGCAGGTTGTAATTCGCAAAGACGCATTAAATTTATGTTGTTTGGTGAGTATGCTTATGAGCCTCTGGAAGATGCTGCAAAAACATGTCCGGTTAGTTCTGATTGATTGTTAAATGTAAAATGGAATTTCGTTACTGTAAACGATTTTCTATACAAAGCTCCCTGGAAATTGAGGTCACAAAAGCGTTTCAGCACTTTAATTAAAGTACCGCCAGTGATTTTCAAAGAGCTATTTTGTGAAAACTAATCTATTAACCGTAATGACAATAAACCGCTTGTGGAAAGTTGGAATAAATACGCTTTGCTCGCACATATATTGAACCGCAGTGGAAAGGAACCCTTACTGCACATTGTTTAAGATAGGAAAGAGGTTTTGTAATATAATTAAAAGCAGTTGTTATCATACGAGTGGGCGGCGTCTTAAAGTATGTAGAGTTAGCACTGTTATGTTTAATATTCACAAGCAAACAAATAAAAGAAAGTTCATAATTACACAGATATACAAGTTAAATACCAAAAATTAACAGTTTATGCAGTTTGGAGCACTTCGGAAGTCTTCGGTAATCTTCGGAAGGCTTCGTGGTTGCTTGTGGAACCAAGTAGGAACTTAAATACTAAGTAAACGAATATATACACAGTTCGGAGAGGTCTAGAGATCTTCGGGAGTCTTCGGAAGGCCTTGGAATTTCTTGGTGAAGCTGAGTGAGAGCTTGAATAACAATAATAGGAAAGTATTTATAGTTTGAAGAGGTCCAGACGTCTTCGGCGGTCTTTGGGACTCTTCGGAGGCTTCGTGTTTTACTTGTGGGACAACGTGAAGTTATAAAGAATTACGATCTGAATAAAAGAATATACATTGAATACATACAGTATTAAAGGGTTCAGAACTCTTCGGTAGGCTTTGGAATTCTTCGGAAGGCCTCGGATTTACTTGTGAGGCTGAGTAAGAGCTTGAATAACGATTATACGAACGTATTTATAGTTTGAAGAGGTCCAGACATCTTCGGCGGTCTTCGGAATTCTTCGGAAGGCTTCGTGGTTTACTTGTGGGACAACGTGGAGTTATAAAGAGTAATGATATAAACATAAGAACTATACTTTGAACATATATACAATATTTAAGACGTTCAGAAGTCTTCGGTAGGCTTCGGATTTCATCGGAAGGCCTCAGGATTATTTGTGAGGCTGAGTAGAGCTCGAATAACGATAATTAGAAAGTATTTAGAGTTTGAAGAAGTCCAGACGTTTTCGGCGGACTTTGGAAGGCTTCGTGTTCTACTCCTGGGACACCGTGGAGTTATAAAGAATTATGATATCTACACAAGAACTGTACATTGAACATATATACAATATTAAGGGGGCTTCAGAAGTCTTCGGTGGTCTTAGGAAGGCGTCGGGAGTCGTGATTTCCTAGGCCTCGTTGAGGGTGTTACCACTGAACTCTAGGGGGTGCTATCCCGGAGGTACAGCTTACAGACGCATTCGGCGTCACCCCAATAGACGACTCTCGAGACGTTATCTCCGTTGGGGCGGTTGAGATGAATTCTCGCCGCAGCCCTTGTGGGTGTTGAAGATGGTCTAGTGAAAGCAACAAGGGTGACAGAAGCTTTGGTAGCGGTAGGGTGTCTTGAAAGGCACGTCGGAGAGTGTTCTGTATCTGCTTTCGGTTTGCCTAGTGGATGGAATGGGGTTTTCTGTCCATACGTAATTGACTACTGATCTACGGACGAATTAATGCGGCGCGCCTCAGGTACGGCGCCAGGAAGCGTAACTGGTCATAATTAAACAGACTATGGAGCACTGTTTTACTGAACTATAGCGACCTGCCCCAGGTACGGCGTCGGGCAGCGAAACGGGTCAAGAATATGCAGGCTATGGAGAGCACCGCTATACGTGGTTTACTGAACTATAGCGACCTGCCCCAAGTGCGGCGGCGGGCAGCGTAACTGGATGGAAATGAAGCAGGCTATGGGGTGCACTGCTTGCTGAAGTGGTTTACAGGCTATGGTGAGCACTGTAGTTGAGTTCTTAGGCTATGGTGAGCTCTAAGTGTACTGAATTCTGCTCGATTCGCAATCGTATTTATATGCTTTCTTCCCTTATGCAGGGTATGTTGAAAAAAAGGTTAGTGGAATTGGCATCCAATAGATTTGCTAATTTTAGGGTAGCACAAAAAATTAGATTGAGATTCCGATTTTCTAGGTCATTGTTCTATGTTCAGCACGTGTACTTTGATATAGGGCAACACAGTACTGATATTCAAAACTAAAGGTTATGGTTAGTGATGGATGCGCACTATCTGAATACAAAAGAAAAGATTTGTTACAAAAATATTGAGAAAAGGTTGACTTCACATGTGAAATCGATTTAAAAAAAGCTAACCAATATGTTTAGTTCGATCAATATCATATCTATTGTCTTCACTACAAATTCTATATATATATATCGATGTCTTGTCGCTTTTTGGAATTTAATGATAAAGAGAGAAAACCTTGCAAACTGAATCAACTGTTTACAATTTACAAAAACTATATGCTGTACAATTGTGCTATTTTATTAAGTTCATTATATTCCAATCATTGGTAAAAAAAAGTTTAGCAATAGAAACTCTAAAAAAAGAATAATAATCAATTTACAAGTCAGATCGATGTTTAGCAATGTCTAACAAATGGTTCGTTTTAAAGAATAACTCCCTAGTGTAATTTGGTCAGATGTAACAGAAATAAAATCCGGTTCAAGTTTAGCCGCTATAAGTTGCCTAATTTCATAATCGGAATTTTGTATATTACTTATGTGAAAGTGTTTTGGTCACACTCAAACATGTAACACACTTTATTTGCTGTAATTTTGTCCACTTAGGCATACTAAATTCCTGTATAATCATAAACAAGTTTATTTAATTTGTATTAATTATTCAACCATTTGACCTTGGTTGATGTTTGTTAAAATCACATATCGTTGTCGTATCATAGATATAACCTGTCAAGCATTTGAACGGGTCGTTTTAGTAGTGCGCATGCGAGTATAATTTTCCTTTGCATATTTTAGTGTTGATTGCTCCACTTTCATGCCATAATATATATGAACAAGATGTTCTCTGATAATAATCGACGTGCTGCGTGGAGGAAGTCCCTCGCATTAGTTTAACTTTGGCGATTGCCTAGCTCCTGTATTCTATTAAGCTATCGTCAATAGGTTGCTATTATTTTTAGATTTTGTAAAAAACTAATTCTTTTGATTTTCAATGCAACCTAAGTTTATTTGCAACCTAAGTGATGTGTAACAAAGCAGACTGGAATAATTTCTGTTAAACCGATCTGCGTTTCACATAGAGAAAATTTGAATTTATGTATCTATAATGGTATTCAGTACAAACTTTTGGGAGCTATAAATACATCACGCGTGAAAGTATTCAAGATCCTTATCTTTATTATTCTTGCAATTACAAAATATATGCTTTGGCTGTTGCTGGAAGGACAGGATCTGCTCGCTGTCGTCGTCAGGATGAAAAAACTGGTTCGTGACCTAAGGTATATTTCTTAAAAGAAAATCTTTTGATTGGGGTGTCAGTTTTTGTTTTGAAAGCCTGTTGGAATTACTTGCAACATTTGTTAATTCACGAACTATTGAACTTCCACAAACTACATATTAGAGTAATAATGAAACCAAAAATTCTAGTGACCAAAAACTAATATTTTGACTATTTCAAAATTACTAACATTTGTATAGTTTATATTGTAAAAACAGCAGTTGTCACCTTGGCACACCTACTTGTACAATGCTTTAAAATTTAGTATCGATACGACGTTCGAACCTCAGAAATAAACTATATCTGCTGAGCAATTGTAGCTAACATATTTTATGAAACACATGTCTGTAGGAGATCCTAAATAAGAAAAAGCTGTACATTTTGTTTTTGGATGCAATAGGTTACTAATCACTATTGCTATAATGAATTTTAAATAACAAACTTTTGTAAGAAACCTTAGATTGCTGAATTTAAAGTCTTGTGTATTATTGTAAATACGATAAACTGAATTTTTTTGACAATACAAGAACATTAAGTTATTGTACGAGTCATTCTTTTAAGATTTATTGTTGTAAGAAAGATTATGAGAAACCCTACAAGTAGGAGATGATCACACTGTATCTGTTTTGAAGTTTAATGTGATCAGATTCGTTTAATATTGGTTTAATACCGAATTTTTATATTTAAATAAAGTACCAGAAATTGTAGCCCAATTTTTAATTAATAAAGTATTGTTCTTTACAGCTTTGAGCTAAGAACGGACCATCGGGTCTGTTCCTTCTCTTTGAGCTTAGGGTTGATGGAACATAGGATTTCTGCGTTTTCCCTGGACTTATAGTTCAAGTTGTATAAATGCCGTGGCGCCCTTAAACTTTGTCTTTAGCTGTACCAAAACAAAATCGTCCCTTAACCCATTCGTCAAGCAAGAACGCTGAACTAACCTACAGTGTTAACGGCATTGATTTACGGGGATTTTTTCTTTACTATTAGCCGATTGTTATCTATCCTTACGCTGGGCTATTTTAAATTCAGAAACCCCCGGTGTACTTCAGGTATGTTATGTATTAGAGTATCGTCTGTGGTATAGCCTTACCTAATTTCGTTCCATCTTTCCCTCACGCACCTTTGGTCGCCCAAGTAGAGCAGTATACGTTACACCTGAGCCGACAACGTGTGGGGACCGTTTACGCTTCACTAGTGGGGGCATAATAAGTTACACAATTAGTAAAAAACACAATACATATGTTGTGAAATACCCGAAAAAAGAACTACCACAACATTTTGCAATTCATAGGATATCGGGAAAAGTCATTTTAGACATTTTAGGTTATTATGTTCGGTCCAAATATATCTGAAAAATACAAAGAGATTGTAACGATTCTTCGTTTATTACCTTGTAACGCGTTTACGTTACGTTATATAGAAACCAGATGAAAGACAAAAAATTAACCTTAACGGGAAAAAAATTAATTTATTCTGATTTTATGAATAGTAGTGTTCATTAAGTATGACATTTCAATAAATGTTTAGTTCTATATAAGGAAATTCGGATAATGAACTTAAAACACAAAAGAATACTTATATTTCTGTGCAATACATATTTGAACCTAGCTTTGACCAAAAAATTATTTTCAAAACCAGAAAAAGAATAAACAGAATATTCATAAGAGTAAATTTTCATAACATGGTCATGTCATTTTCAGAAAGCTTTTAGAATAAAGAAGTAAAGAACCGTGGAATTATTAATATGCATGTACCATATCATAATTATCGTAAATACGGGAAATCCTTTTACAATTTGTAGAAGGTTTAGAAAAAAGGAAACGCGGGTTTTTACAGTACAAAGTAAACTCCAGACAATACCATAAGCCTATTTATACAATGTAGTGGTTACTTAAAAACACATCACTTAGTGAAACTTACAAATATCAGCTTGCAGCTAACTTAATCATATCATACAATACAATGTATTCAATTATATTGCTGCAGACATGAGCACGTGACGCTAACTTAAGTGCACCACATGACATCACGCATCATTCACGTGTTTCATATCATACGCTCAGAAGGAAGACTGTACCATGACCATCCCCACCCCCAACACATAAAGAGTGGGGAAAATAACAGCAGTTAGACAGGCGGGAGAAAACAATTACTCAATTACTCGAAAACTAGTAACCAATAAACACGTGGAAGGTTATCATAGACAAAGCAAGTTAGAAAACCCCCATTAAATAGGAAATAGCAACCGGGAGTTCAACTTGGTGAAGTCGCGGATACTTGACAAACCCCGATATCTAAAATTGCGACAGTTTAGCTTCATACCACTTTGGGAAATTAAATAGTCCTTTTTCAACGTGGATTCCAAGTGGTAAAATAGATAGCCCCAATCAAATTGACACTCAGTTGTAAGTTTAGTAAATAGTTATAAATTGTTCTCTTATTTTGTGGTAGCATGTATTTATGAAACCTGTTTAGTTGAACATTAAGAGTATAAAACATCCACCCGTATTGTAGGTTGCATTGTTTACTTTATTAGATTTACGAAAGCTTGACATTGGAATTAAAGTTAATGAAGTGGATGATGTAATTAAATGGTTATAGGTAAATAAAAAAGGCATAACCAATCGAAAGCGACTAAGTTGTGTAATTTCAAATGCTGTATGCGCACCGGTTCACAGGAAGATTGTTATGCTACTTGCATTATCTGGATTTAGATTACTTTTAAATTTTGTTTGTACATATTTTTAGGAATATCGTTACGCAACTTGCGCTGAAATTTATTTAGATAACTTTAAAATTTTATGTACAGGAATATTATTATGCGAGTTGTGTTGAAATTTACTTAGGTATCCTAAAAATTTAGTATACACCTGTTTACGAGAATAATAATGTGACAGTGTATTAAAAATAGATTTAGGTAACGCAGTGATATATGTTTTTCTTGATTAAATATTTCAATTGACTGTAAAAGCCACCCCATTCCTCCAGTAAGTCGACGTAAGTAAAATCCTAAGGATTTCTGACTATCCACAGTATTACCACTAGACGAGTTGGCGTCCATAAAGTTGACAATGTTGAAAGCCTTCCAAAATAAGTGTTACTGATAACGTAGCTTGAAGTTGCACCTGTCTGATTGTACTATTTTTCGATTTTGTTCCCATTTCTTTCATTTGTTTCTAAAGGGACCAACGACCGCACTACGGTAGTTAGTTAGTGCACTCTTAATCTGTTACGGAATTCCCGCACTTTCGGAGTAATTCTAAATTTAACCATATAACGCTTCATTCGCCCGTAACAAACTGTTCTTTATTAACTGAATACAGGTGTTTATTTGTATACAGTGGAATTACATTGCACTGATGACAACTTATCCCAAACTAATCACTAACTATGTTACTGCAATAATTTCTAACGATACTACACTATCTTCTTAAAATGACGCTGCACTTATAATTAACACTTAAAGTACTGTAAATTTATTTCTTACCAATTGTTAATTTAATTTAGCCACTAGCTCTAATAGTTTTTATCAATGTTATTTTATAATCATTCGCAACTAAATTAAAACTCAAATTTGACAGAACTGAATAATCTCCCGAGATGTGTGTCCTTACATACTTAATTCGATTGTACAAGATCGTTACACATACAAAAGAGAAGAAGCTCGATCTATTCCAATAAGCTTATAGATCGCTTTCTTTTGTAAGTTTTATAATGTCTTTAAGTGCACCTTTGTAGCTGTCAATCAATTCGCTCTCCCATTAACAACCGGATGTATTATCCCATCCGAGAATAGACTCTGTGGTGCGTTACTACAAGACGTTTTCTTATATCTTCTACCCAGGCTTTAAAATTTGTTGCTCTAAATAATATTGTTTTCCCATATTAAGTACTTTAGTACAAATTCTACAGTTGTTTAACAATAAGCAAATATTTCAAGAAATTTAGAAACCATTATAGAATATTCAAAAAGTTGATCGTTTAACTAAACACTTAAAGAAATTTTTATAGGACGTATTAAGTAAGTATTTATTTCAATTGAACTTATTAAATTACAATTCGTAGGCTTTAAAATAGCATAAAAAGTGTAAACTCGTTATTAGAATTTTTTGGAGTCACTTCTTAGTACGAAGTAAAACAAAATACTTGGGAAATTACAATTTTTATGAAGGTTGCAGAAATAGATCGATTTCGAAAATTTAGCGTAGCAATACTTTTAATACATTCTACTTCAACTATCTTTCGATTTTAAGAATACATCGATTTAATAGTTTTCTTTTCAAAATTGCTCGAGTGACAGCAAGAGTATTAAGGGTATTAAGGAAATTTTAGTATTTCTTTTCAAAAAATTATCCCAAGTTTTCCATGGTCCTTCAGTTTTGAACGGTACAGCACGATATAAATTATTCCCCTAAATTTCGTTTGCATTTTTCTATAAGTAATCCAGTTTGGTTGTTTTTGTAACGCGTTGGTGTTACTTTAAATAGAAACCGGAAGCAAAAAAAAGAAAAATTAATCTTGGAGAAACTAATATTGAGGGACCCTGTATATTTTGATTTCATGCATAATAATGTTCAATAAATATGACATTTCAATAAATTTTTTATTTTATAAAAGGTAATAAACTTAAATACATAAAAGCATATTTTAATTAGGTGTAATACATATTGGAACGTAACTCAGGTACATGAATTATTTTGAAAACCGCAAATGGGAGAAACAAATATCAATCGACGAATATAATGTAAGCATGAATAGTTATTCGAGTAGTTGTGTAAGCAGATAATTACAAAGTCAATTTTCATAATGTCATTTGCAAAAAGCTTCTACGACAAACAGTGATGATAAAAAATAATGCTTTAGTACTGTTGGGAAGCTAAATTATTTTTTCCATGTCAAAGAGGCAGTAACTATTACACTAGCATTATCGTTAGACCACTTATTGGAATCTTCCCTTATATTTGGGACTGCAACTTCCTCAATGATGTCCGTGTGATATCTATCTTCCAATTCTAATTTACTTACGGTATTTTTTTCGATACATGGCCTACAGAACATAGTGATCTTTCAAGGTGATGAAATGACAGGTTTAAAAGGATTGAACTATGTCTAACTGCGCTTTGGCAAAACATATCTATTTTATTGATGGTCAAATCTGAGTAGAAGTGCTACCTGTGGGTGTTTCGAAAAATAAGACTCCATTTCTACAAATTTAATTCTGTACTCTTATATAGGCATAGTTTTGGTTTCGACATACGTGCAGCTAAAAGCAAACTTAATGTATGATAGTGTATGTGATTTTCTTTATTTGCGATGGGAAGTGGTCATGTAGTGAAAATTTTAATAATTCAGTGTCTGCCGATGTCCCCCAGTAAATTTCCTGGAAGATTATCAAGTAAGCATATTCTTGGTTAAATTTCAGTGCTGAAATTGTTAATATCTCGATATACAAGACGACAAGATGCTGTAACGGTTTGTTACCCACAATTTTGGTCCCTGAAAAGTAAAGCCGGTAATCCACAGAAAAACTCGATGAAGTACCTCACTAAAATTTTATATTTCGATAAAGTACCGAAAACCTCGACTGTTCTAACAAAAGGGTTTTAAAGTAGGAATGGTGGTGTAAGTGATCGAAGAGGGTTCCGGAATACTATCGTATGGTAACGCGGGTCTTAATCGAGAATTATCTAAGACGTCACGTATTCTCGAAATACGGAGGCTCTTAAGGAAAACCCCCACAAGGAACAACAGGATGCCAAATCCTTAGATATAAAATGATTCTGGCTTAAAATTCACACAAGGAATAATCGATTAATCTGATTTGAAACAAACCTAAAATAAGCGCATTGATAAGGACACTAATATAACTATAATAACTAGTAGCTGAAAGAAAAGAAGAGATTAAATGTTAAATTATTACTTGTATATTAATCACTCCTCTAGGTAATTGCAATATATTTTATTATATGAAAGCTGGAAACTAATACCTTTACATTAGTTGTGAAAACGCCAGTGTATGAAACTCTACTCTACTGCACAATTACGTTGTAAGCACAACGACAAATAAACATTCTTAAACAAAAGTCAAATATATATTTAAAATTACTTATCTTAATGGAAAACGTTTTCAGCAAACAAAACAACTTTCTAATTTCTTGAAGCTATTAACAAAACGTACTATCTGTGTACCCGTTTATAAATTTATGCAATTTAAAAATATTAATATATGGTTACTGTAGATGATAGTTTCAGAAGTGATGTCATAAATACATAATGAGTGATTATGGCTGTGGATATCTTTTAGAAACAACCAATATCAATTATCTCCAGTACTCGATTCGTTTTAACCAGATCCTACTGCAAACTCTAGGACTTTAAAAAGAAAATTAGAGTTCTTAATTAACATTCCTCTACAACAAAGTTGTATACTGAAGAAAACAAATACAAACGCTAATATTTTTAACCCTTGCGCCGACGTCTCTGACGATCGCGCCGACGTCTCTGACGATCTCGCCGACTCAGTTCTGCAATCGTTTGAGGTTTGTTCACGTAAACTTGAGACCTCACATAAAAAAGTCGCATGGTGTAAGGTTACATGACCTCAAAGGCCAAAGCGAGATCAGACGCTCAGGAAATTTTTCGCAAAGTAAGTTCATTATCAACCGAAATGTGTGCAGGTATCCCTGTCCTGTTGAAACCACAGTTCTCTGCCATCCTCTATTTCTTCCAGAGCAGGCCACAAAAGGGTTGGTGATCATATTCCTAAAAAGGTTGGCACTTGCAGTAACTGAACCTGCATCAGAATCTTAAAAGAAGAAAGAGCCAACCACACCTACTGTCCAAAATCCATAACAAACCCTAGCTCGTAGGGTATGCATTTTGTGCTCTTAGATCACTCAAAGGTTTTCGTCATCCCAAATGTGGCGGCAGTTGTGTTGGTTGACATACCATGAGAGATGGAAATGTGTCTTGTTACTGAAGATTATCCTTATCTGGTCAAAATAAGATAGGCAAATTTTCGCCGCTTTGCATAATCGACAGGTTTCAACTCTTGATTTAACTGAATCTTGTAACCGCGTATATGAAGATTTTTGTTCAGTATTCAATGTACCCAAGATCTTGACATATCTAGTATAATGAATTAGGGTGTGGGTTCGTTTCCCTACTGTTTTACACTACCACAATGCTTTGTTGTGTTGGAATATTGCGGTTTCACATAGACAATGTATTTATGGTTTCAACCGATTCGGATTTATTGACCAATATCGAAGCTGTTGTTGCGACAGAAGCGTTATCACGTTCAAAGATCGCGGTGGAGAGGAGGGGGAACAAGAGCGACTGCGCAGCACCCTCCGCTACTGTAATCAGTATGTACAATAAGAATGCATTGACTGAATCTGAACCGCTCCATTGCTACTAAATGGACAAAGCGCAAAACGATTTTCTAATAGGAGTGATGATAGATAACGAAAATGATAAGAACAGTGCGGCGAATTTTCAAACCAAAAAAAAATGCGCAAAATTCAAAACTGTGTACTTAAAGATATACCTTTGTGTTGGAAAAGTTTAGAAAAACAAAATTTAAAAGTCAATTGTTTTCATTCGTCAATACCGAAGTTTAGCGCTACATCTTGCATTTCAGGAGCAGTCGGTTACATGTAGGTAAGTTGTTTCAACATTATACACTCGTGCACAATCTGAAAACTGGCACCCTTCCGGATTTGACCCAAAAATATGCTGAAACACCTTTGTTAAATAGAAACTGTAATCTTACTCTAGTTGAGATTGTTTAAATTGTCCATGCACAATCCCCATACGGAAAGATTTCACTTTTAATCTAAAAGTACATGTAACAAACAGTTGGAAGTATGGAAGTCGGCTTCAGTGGTGTCATTCTCCAGATGGGTCGTAAGATTAGACACCTCTACTTCCAACCAATCGCCTTTGTTTCAAGTTCAGATGTCCACGATTACGTCTTCGCACGTTCGTTTGGCCACCACCGATTGGATATACATCTGAAGTTTACAATTCTCTTGTGCTAGTATCATTTACCGCTTTGAAGGGTCTTGTCACTATGCCATCTCATGTCATCATCACTGGAATGATCGTCACACTTTATACTGAGTGGATGAACTTCAGTTCGTTTGCCAGCATCTCGCACATTCGCGACTTTGTCAGCTACTAGTGAGGATACTTTTATTTGTGATGCCAGCTTCGATCAGAATTATTTCTTCTGTTTTTAGGTCGTAGATCATCAAGATGAGCTTGTTGTACTTAATTCGTAGACCGGTCAATATTCACAAGGAACTTGATCTTTACGCGCTCGTTTATCAACATGTTTTAGACTTGATTGTTTTAGCGTCTTGTTCTTGTTCGGGCCATCCCTTAGCGAACTAGCATCTGACAACCCGATGATCTACCCCGCAATTTGTTGTTTTAAAGCGACAAATTACGAATGAGACCAAGAGTTGCTTCTTGAACCTCCTTGAGGCAAAGTTTTTGTGTGTTGATTCTTACACTGGCGATCATAAAAATTCAAGACCATTAGCTCGGATTTTTCGGCCAAACATAATAAACTCCCTCTTGATTTATCTTTACATACATTCTGCCAATGATGGCAGCATTCCTGCTCACTCCGAACTTGTTCAGTAGCCACATTACTTTCATGTCAAGGTCGTTAAATTCTTTCTGGTTGTAATGCAGAAGTCCGCCGTAATAGTAAATTTGTTAATCCCTCGAAACAGATTTATGGCGTAAAATCTAGTCTGGCACAATTTCGAAGTTCTTTCTCGAATCCTTTCCGCAATGGTAATCTTGTTTTCTAGTGTGATCACATTTCGGGTATTCGAACACTTTGACATTCTTGTACACGTTAATATTGTCAAGTTTGCCAAAACAGTCTGATCGTTAATTACAGGTAAATGAGTGGTAAGTTTATAAATTTGTATTTGCCCTAAAGGGCCGAGGATCCGTAGAAATACTTTTTGCGTAAAAGCATGGGGCTCTTTTTAAAGCTTTTGGGGACTTTTTAACTTATGGCCGCATTTTTCAGTTGTTTTTTCATCGAGGCAGCTTTTCTATAGCAGTTTTTAACCTTTGATTGTTTTTTTTAAGTATTAAATACTTTGTTTTTGCGTTAATATTAGTTTTTTTAATTAATTGACAGAAAACAATTTTTCAATATGATTTTTTTAAAGTTTGGAATTTTGTTTAAATTATTTGTCCTTTTTCTAAATCAAGTTGGGAAAACGTAATTTTTTGAAAGATATTATTGAAAAATTATCTTGAGAAATATTATGACAAAACTGACTAATTGCGACTAGAAAAAACGAGAAATTGCTTTTATTTTAATTGGAAATTTACGTGTAATGTATACTTTTTCGTAAAAGCCAATTTGAGTTATGAATTACGAGTTACGATGTCAAAAAATTGACGATTTAACAGTTACTGGATTGAGATAAATTTCGGGAAAACACAATTATGACGTATGGCAGCATGAAGTTAGTTATTGCGTCGCAAATTTTGCATGAAGGAACATCATCACACGAAACGACGGACTTCTTTAAGGTCGGATCAATTGTAAAATTTTTAGGTTTAATTATGATTAATGATAAAGTTTTGATAAAGGTGTGTAAAGTAGTAATGATATAGGTATTCCTGAAGAAATTAGCATGGGAAAATTTTGAAACCAACGGAACAGTTATTTAGATTAAAAACATTTAAAGTCCAAACATAGGGTAGCGCCACAGTTTTTACTTAATTTATTTTTAGTTTTGTTTATTTGGAGAAATAATTTTTTTAATTGAATGTAGTTTGATTACATTAGCTAGTTTTCCATTTTTACAATAGGATTTTATATTTCCACTTGGACATACGCACGAGACTTCACGGACAAACAGGTTATTTTAAAAGCTCAACTGTAGGGATTTTTCTATAATGACATGAAGGATTGAGAATGGTTGCTGCAGTCACTTTGCGGAAATATCTTCTGGCCAATCGTAAATTATGTCCAGAAAATTGGGATAATACTTGACTGGCGGATGTAGCTTGCACTATTCTTCAGGTGATGTTATCCTAGCACTGCAATGCCAGAGGTGAAGAGTTTGACCCTCGCGGGTGTTCTATTCCTTTAAGGAGAAGATAAGAACGCTACACAATCTTTCGCGATAAGCGGCATTTGTAGTGTTGTTTCTTTTAGGGTTAAAAGGTTTGACTTTTGACCTTTTATCTTTACTTCTTCTTTTATTTTTATGGACTTGATAAATCGACAAAGGACTTTTGACGTAGTACTTGAACTGGAATGGATGAGAGATGTTAGGGTAGTAGATTTTTGAAAACATTTCGTTTCTAAAGGGGGCGTAACACGTAGGCGTTACGATAAATAAGAACCGGAGGCATAAAAAGAAAAATTAATCTTAAATGGGTATATTAATAGTGAAGCACCCTGCATAATTCTGGTTAGGTGCCCATCAATAATGACAGAAAGAAGGTCTTTGCGGGTGGGTGAAATTGTAACGTAGTGTCCTATCATTTATTATTTTTATTTTTCTATTTTCATTTATAAATTTTCTATAGGAACCCACTCCCGCACCATTGAGTTAACCGACACACCCTTATATTGTTATGGGGGTCCCCACCTTCGGCGTAAATAAAAATTTATAAATATAGCGCTCATTTTATCCGTAACAGCATTTTTTTGTCCCTACTTGACATCTATATTTATTCCTTTTCCTTGAAGCTGTTTCGTTCGACGCTACTTTTAAGTTAACATCATTCCAACCCCCAAATACCCGCGATTACGTCCTCCTTTGGCTTTGCAATATAAATGAATACACTGCAACATATTGTTTGAAAAGATTAAATACGTATATGCTATCTGACATCCGAGAATTTCACTATTCAGTGTCTGGGTTTTATACATTGCATTTCATTTATGTTTTGAAACTATGTAACATTGATTCTAATTTATTTAACTAAAATTTGTAAAAAGCTTGCCTATGTTTGAGATGCACATTAATGAATTCTCTGTTTTTTCATAATTCTAAAGCTTTTTTAAAATAGCATAATTCCATTACCGAGTTTATTGAAATAAATATTAAGCTAACCCTTTAGTTATTTAGAATAATTTTCTACCCTAAGTTCCGTCTTAATTTCCATGTAACAGAGATAAAACGATGTTTCTGTGATTTTTATGTTAATGAATTGAATAGAACCACCAATTCATTGCAATGTCGCGCATACTGAACTCTACTACATGTGAAATCAGAATTATGTGGGGTGATTCACTATTAATATATCCAATTACGATTAATTTTTCTCTTTGTGCTTCCGGTTTTTATTTACCGAACCGCGCAGGCGTCACACGTTGTATTTGCGGGCAGAATTTGCTTGATCTACTATAACGCCCATTTGTGTGAAACAATCCTAGATGTGCCAACTTAATTTAACGAAGATTTCCTCAGCTGTAGCCAGCAATAGTAAACCTTTTCGGAGCATTTATTCAATTGTCGACTGAGCAGGTTCATTCAAGGACGAACACGTGCGAAAGCGAATCTCTTTAAAGTAGGTCTTATTCTATCTTCATTTGACTTATTGCTTCTTTGTTGCATATCAAATTCGTCTTCTATTTATTTAGGATATATGTTACACACTTCACAATATTTAGTGCACTTCTTACGTGCAGTTTTTGGCCCTTAGAATATCTAGCAGGTAACTCACAGAAAATTCAGTGAATTACTTCGCTAAAAATTCTGTACCGGTAAAATACCGAAAACCTCGGCTGTACGAACAAAATTTTTATTGTTCCACCGACTAACTCAGTGGGACGGAGGTGTAAATGTTTGACAAAGGTTCTAGAATACTTCTGGGTATGAAATGTGGTCTTGATCGGGAAATACCTAAGACGCCACCTAATATTGCAGGGATGCTGAGAAAAAGCCCTAGAATGAATAACAAAGGAGGTGCCAAAATCTTGAGATCAGAAGAGTGCATCTGGCTTACAAAGACACCTGAAAATTCATTGAAACAAACATTATTTTAAATTTAAACCAAACCTAAACACGTAGACCTATTTGCGACTGCTAACTGCCAAGAAGATGTCAGAAAGTAAATGTTAAATTATACCTGAAATATTTAATTACGCTTCAACAAAAATATACCAGATAATTTATTTTGGCAAAACTGTCACTATACCGTTTACAGTGATGAACAGAATAAATATACAATCTTCACAAAATTTGCTACAACCTTACTAATTCTGTAACACGTGCATTCATACAGTACCATCTTACACAAATATGAAAAGTCCCAATGTCCTAAATCTACTGACAAAAACGGAAACGTATTAGCTAAAATTTAATCTAAACACAGACGCACTTGTAAACACATTCTTTGTAGTGAATAATACATGCAAGTATTAACTGTTGCATCAGTATAGTTTCAGCCTTTCAATAGTACTTCAATCTTTAAATTACCATCGGGAGATGTTTTCTTTTCCTCCGTTAAAGTCTGGACCTCTCAACTTACTTTTAACACAGGGTTGAACCATTGGGGACCAATATGCCCCTAAAAATGAACCGAGCCGCTTGCTAGGAGATTATTCGAACATACAAACCAATTAGGCATAGCTCGCGACCTTCTAATCTAGGTATTTGCCCTACCGAAGCCACCGGTTGAGGGTCCTGATGTTAACCACTGAGTCCTGCTTTGAACAAAGAAACTGTTCTTTTTAAAATACACGCCCTTCTCGGCAAGATTCGGACAGGTGAATCAAAATTGGGTTTCCTTTAATTTTGCTTTCTCTATTAATCTTTATATGTTTATGCTCACGCATGTCGGATTTTGCATAAAATCTAATTCAGCATAAAACTGTATATGACCAGTTTTATTCACACGCGTGAAGTTAGCCGGCCAACTTTTGAAAAAAATAACTTTCTATAGTTCATTCGTTTGCACATTGTTTGCACATGTATGAACATCCGGTATTTTTGTTTCCACTCTTTTCGTTTAAAAATTATTCAAGAAGCAATTTGGGGGAACCAACTTCACCAACCGGCGGAATTAATACATCATCGTTTGCACATGTATGCACATTCATTATTTTTGTTTGCACACCTTTCGTTTAAGAGTTATTAAAGAAACCATTGTGAGGGCCAACTTTACACTAGCCCCTGACATTCAGCAAATTCATTTCAAACCGATGAAATTGATAGATCTTCGTTTGCACATGTATGCACATCTATTATTTTCGTTTGCACACTTACAGTTTAAAAGTAATTTAACATTCAGCTTCATAGTCCTCGCTATACGATTGCTACTGTTGAAAATGTGAAAAAATTGTTACGAGCCCAATTGAATACCTTTTCGTTTACACATTACAAAACACATCAACATTTTGTTTGCACACCACTGTAGGTCAAAACAATTTTTAATTTAATCAGGGGGCTAACTTCACACATGTTAAATATCGCACTTTTGTGCAATTCTAACATGTTATGACGGAAATCAGAGAAACTTCGTTTGCACATCATAAATCAAATCGCTTTTTTGTTTGCACACCTTTAGTTCAAAACTTATTTAACATTTACTTTCGTAGTACTCGCTATACGATAGCTACTGTTCATATGTGCAAAAATGGACTACAAAGCCTAATCGATACATTTTGGTTTGCACATTATAAAACACATCAACTTTTTGTTTACACACCTATCAACAAATTTTTTAATTTAATCGGGAGGGGGGACTAACTTCACACATGTCAAATATCGCATTTTTGTGCAATTCTAACAAGTGATGACGGAAATCAATGTATCTTCGTTTGCACATCTTGAATAAAATCGCTTTTTTGTTTACACACCTTTATTAGTTCACAACTTATTTAACATTCACTTTCGTAGTAACCGCTATACGATAGCTACTGTTCAAAATGTGCAAAAATAGATGACAGTGAGCCTAATTGATACCTTTTCATTTGCACATTATGAAACACATCAACTTTTTGTTTGCACACCACTGTAAGTCAAAAATTTAATTTAATCAGGGGGCTAAGTTCACACATGTCAAACATCGCATTTTTGTGCAATTCTAACATGTGATGACGGGAATCAAAGTATCTTCGTTTGCACATCATAAATCAAGTCGCTTTTTTGTTTGCACACCTTTAGTTCAAAACTTATTTAACATTTACGAGAGCTACTGTTCAAAATGTGCCAAAATGGATTACAATGCCTAATCGATACCTTTTCGTTTGCACATTATGAAACACATCAACTTTTTGTTTGCACACCATTGTAAGTCAAAAAATTTTGAAATTTAATCAGGGGGGGCTAGCTTCACAAATGTCAAATATCGCTTTTTTGTGCAATTCTAACATGCGATGACGGAAATCAAAGTATCTTCGTTTGTACATCATACATCAAGTCGCTTTTTTGTTTGCACATCTTTAGTTCAAAACTAATTTAATATTTACTTCCGTAGTACCCGCTATACGAGAGCTACTGTTTAAAAAGTGCAAAAATGGATTACAATGCCAAATCGATACATTATCGTTTGCACATTATGAAACACATCAACTTTTTGTTTGCACGCCACTGTAAGTCAACAACTACGAAAGTAAATGTTAAATAAGTTTTGAACTAAAAGTGTGCAAACGAAAAGCTACTTGATTCATGATGTGCAAACGAAGATACTCTGATTTCCGCCATCACATGTTAGAATTGCACAAAAATGCGATATTGGACATGTGTGAAGTTAGCATCTGTGATTAAATTTTAAAAAGTTGATGTGTTTCGTAATGTGCAAACGAAGCGGTATCAGTTGGGTTCATTGTAACAATGTTTTCACGTTTTCAACAGTAGCTATCGTATAGCGAAGACTATGAAGCTGAATGTTAAATTACTTTTAAACTGGAAGTGTGCAAACGAAAATAATAGATGTGCATGTATGTGCAAACGAAGATCTATCAATTTCGTCAGTTTAAAATGAATTTGCTGAATGTCGGGGGGCTAGTGTGAAGTTGGCCCCCCACAATGGTTTCTTAAATAACTTTTAAACGAAAGGTGTGCAAACAAAAATAGTGAATGTGCATACATGTGCAAACGATGATGTATTAATTCCGCCGATTTAAAATAAATTTCCTGAAAGTCGGGGGCCAGTGTGAAGTTGGCTCCCCTAAATTGTTTTTTGAATAATTTTTAAACGAAAAGTGTGCAAACAAAAATACTGGATGTACATACATGTGCAAACGAATGAGCTATAGAAGTTTTTTTTTTTCAAAAGTTGGGAGGCTATCTTCACGCGTGTGTTTTATTCTTAGACGAATGAAACCATCGGCGCCATTATATATTCTCTAGATAAAACAAATCAAGCTGTGTTAATTACCAAGATGACATCACCCTTAACCTTCTTAAAAACTGATATATGAATTTTTATAACCTTCGACTATACATTGAATATGATGTCAAATAATTCTTTCTTAAATTAGAATTTATTAAAGTCTGAAACATAATTTCCTGATGGGAATAACCCAATCCTATTAGTGGACTTTACCTATACAGAAACTACTAAAATGAAATGTGATTATAATTATTTTTAAGGAAATGTCACACACTGGATGCTTCATGACACCGATCTGATAAGTATTTAATTAAATCTGTAAGCGTTATAATAATTAGGGACAACTGGGAAGATATAGATCAGCTTTATACTTAACATTAGTATTACCATACTTACGTATCATCATTTAAGTTTAGCAAAATCTTTAACTTCAATTTTTAAAAATTTGTTTTGGAATGTTACAATTTTATACTGGAAGAGCAATAAACAAGATTCCAGGGCTTTACACAGTCCAAATTTGATATAAGAACTAAAATTTTAACTTTACGAAAACTGTATTATGTTGGCATTTGTATTTATTGTATAGCCGATACTGAACATTCTAGTATATATTTATAATAGTGTGGAACAAATTCTAAACTTAAATTTGAAAATACGTCCACGTGCGTAGGCGTTATGGAGATCTAATTAATATCAGTATTTCCCTTGTTGGAACCCGCTAATTATGCGACACCCTATGTTACAACCCAGTCTGACACATTCTGTTATACTGAGAAAGCAAATTCTACTTCAGCGCCATTTCTATAAATATTATTAGACTTTCTCCTATAGCTTAAATCATTTTTATGTTATTACTGAAGTTCGTTATACTACCCTCATTCTCAACGATCCGTTCGACAGAAACTGCTTATTATGGATATGATAATCGCTAGGGAATACCACTGTTGCATGCTGCGTAACTTAGCAACCCTCCGCGTCGATCTACTAAGCATTTCTACCGTCTCTGTTTATTACGCATTTACTTTTATTTGGTTCTCTTTCTATTAAACTACTACTTTTTGGTTGCGATCCTACAAATTAAGTACTAGATTGTGTAGTCTTTATTTTGAATAAACTTTGAGAATAAATTATACATCTGTCAAAAGCCAAGAGTTTGTAAATTCCATCCATTGAAAATATATTTTAAGGGGTTCAGGTTATACCTGCTACTAATTTGTATTATGTGCAAGCCGTTAGTTAAAGGACAAACGTTCTTCAAACCACTTTAGATTATTTAGGAGGGAAGAGGTGGTGAATCTCTAAACAAACTGCTTGTCAGGGTCAATCCTTTCTATTTCACAACTATGTGTGATTTACAAAAACACTTAAAGACGTTTCTTACAAATGTGGCTAGGAATCCTATAAAAGTGACAACCCGTATTACGTCAGTTTTAGTAAATGATAATCAAGTACAACTTAATTATATGATTATCGGTTTAATTGTTAATGCGCTCTTCAACAATAATCCAACGATTACTAGACAGTGTAAAAGCTCGTTGGCAAACATAAAATTTAACTGCATTATAACTGAAACAACTACCACTTGAAATTGATTTCAATTTCGTTTTTGTTTTTCCTCTGATGAACAATAAGCAAACAGGTACTCTGTACTCCTATGGGAGCTACTGTCCCCATAATTGCTCAATATGTCATGACTAACTTGTTATAATAAGCATTCCTAAAACTTTCATTTATCAAAAAAAAAAATGACTTTGATTTGTATGTTTCTTCTGAAAGAGAAGAAATTATCTAATTGTAACAGTTATATTGGAGCCATTCAATTCAAAAGACGTTATTGTAGAGGAAGCCAATGACATTATTCCATTTTTTGAACATGTTATTATCTACAAAGAGTCGATATTTAAGTTGTTATTTTCGTCTCGCAATAAATATGAAAATAAATTAGATTTTAGGCTGAAACAGGAAAATAGACCTTATCTAATTCCAAAGTTTACGGCATAAAAGCTTCTTGCTATTAAAAATGTTTTCTTCCATAGCGATGCTGCTGTTTAATAACCTTCCCTTTAGTGAAACTTAACCACAACAAATACAAAAATCCAGTATTTTTATTCCACTTCATTAATCCTAGTCTTTATCTTTATGTCGTAAGAACGAATAATTCTCGCCAAAAAATAAGTTTTCAAGCTAGAAAAGTTGTTTTTTAGTAAATTAAAAAATCGGACACCCCAAAGTCGACAACGAGGTATGGTGTATCAAACACCATGCCACAGTTATCTGGGTAACTATGAGAGACGCACATGAAGATAGCTGCCTCGATAATATCATTCCACAAAAGTGAAACGATTATTCCTAGAAAATACAGCACACTCAAAATTTGAGTAACATCTATTAGTACATTTTTGTATTAATAAAAATAGTAAACATCTCCTTTATCAGCTCAATTGACATCTTAGCAATGTCTCTATTTCTTAATTACATATACATTGTTAGATTTCATTAATCCAACCAGTATCTTATCAATACTGATCCACTTGTCTTTATTTATTATGGTACAAAAATAATTGTTTATTTTATTTATTTATTACATCGTGTTATCCTGTTTATAAAAATTGTAATAAACTAATCGTGGTTTTAAAATAGTTGTAATCCTTCAACGTTTTGAATAGACTCGATTATTATAAGTAAAGTGTTCAATAAGAAATTTGAAATTCGTATAGTTGCAGTTGTTTCCTAATCAAGAAAATAGGTTTTTTTGAAAACTTCTGGATGATTAAAAATTCTTTTCTCTATAAGTTGCATTTGCCCGTATTGTGCGCATTTCTAGATACTTATTTATTATATACATATATATATATATATATATATATATATATATATATATATTTCTATGTAATTTGTAGGTTAGGATTAGTTAGATAGGTCACAAGACAATTTAGGGTATGCTGCCGTGTAAAATACCATTTATTAGAAAGTTAAATAGGTGTTTTAAAAATCTAGTGTAACGATTAATTAGTTTAGAGTAGGTACTTAGAAGTAATTATACTTCAATTTCAGTTTCGCCGTTATTTGCAAGGAATTTTCATAATATATCGGGAGCAGAAACAATTAATGTTAAGTATTTATCATAAAGGTCAATTTATTAGTGTACAGTGTAAGAATGCAGCTTTAACTGTAGGAGAATCAGCGTATAATAGTCAAAAAGCTTTTTCAATTTACTTTAGCTTAAGACTAATAATTTTAAGTGCATAATTTTAGTGAAGTTGAAAAATTAACTGCATTATTTAAGCGTGTGTAAATATTCCTAATGAATAGTTTAGTTTAATTTAGTGGAAACTTTAACCGTAGTATAACGTTTCAAAGCATAAGAAGAGAAGAGGGAGATATTTTCTAGGTATTAATTATAGCAATATGTTTATGATAAACAAGCTCCGACGGTTACAAGTTCTGAGGGGGACAAACAGACATAAAACGTTCCGAGTAGTGATTTATTTCAAGGATTATTGGGTAACAGGGTAAACAAGCTCTTAATAATTATATTTTCTACGAATGAGGTTGACAGTTTGAAATTGGTAGGATCAATATACAACAAGGACAGGTGGTTTGTAGCATAACAATAGAGGGAGATGTAATTAACAGATGATAAAAGTTGGTTGACTTTGAAACAAACTTTGAAGCAAGGACAGTGCATAGCTTATAAGTACGAGAGGGCGGCAGTATGTTTGTATAAGAAATCGATTTAAATATGGAAGGAGTAAGGGAGGGAAGCTATAGTCAAGTTATAAAAGATGAACGAAGAAAGCGTATTACATCGGGTATTAATAAGAGGAAGACAGACGCAGGGTTTATATTATTCAGGAGTGGTGAATGGTTTTAACGGCTGATTTAGCGCGCATTTGAGAAACAAAGAAAAGTAATTGGATTTCACAAGTAAGAGTGAGACGCGCGACAGTTTAAGATTAAGAGAGGGTATATATGAGGGGGATTCGTAAACAAAACATGAGAGGGAAAATGTTCGTTTGTAAGATAGATGGAGATCAAGCTAGGTTCGTCTCACATGTGGGACGTGTATCTAATACGAATTGATGTCAGTTGAGGCTAGTTTTCTGGGAAACAACAGCCGTTGGACGGTTGGAAATTATTTTCGCGGTAATTTGTTGTGTTCAAGTGTTAAGATTCCAGGATTTTCGAAACCGTTGATGTTTGTTTATAAAATTACGAAGAATTATTGAAGGCTAACTTGGAATTTTTAGAATTTTGTTTCGGTTATGATTTTGAGTTTTGAGAAGTGTTGCAACGGTTAGGAGGTTACCAAAAAAGCTAGCTCATGTGGGGTGGTGAATTGTGAAATAGGTGTGTACATTTGTGTTTATATAAACACTAGAAAATGGTGTGAGGCTTTCTTTTCTTTTCTTTGCTTGTCATCGACCGCAATACAAGTAGTAGTCAATATTATTCAATGTTTTTAAGAAATTGTTATTTATAATTACACACACAAGTTGGTGTGCTGTAGCACTTGTTTAAAAAATTTTGAAGTACGTTTAGAAATAAAAACGAAGCTTGTCAAAGACATGTAAATACTGACTACAGTTTACTTTGGTTGTTGGGCTTGCAAGGCGTCCTAAGATAGATTAGCGATTGCTCATGTACCGAGCAGTGATTTGCTGATGGTGTATGGAACAGTAGAGGAATTTGAGAGGTTTGGAAGCATTATCGATGGTTAGTTGGAGAGAATTGGATAGCTGCGTGCTGACAGGAATGGTATGACTAGACCTGGGAGCGGTTCCATAACTTATAGTCATTGTCGAGGGCAACATCACCAATGGTTGGATTGCAGATACATGCGGTGTGATGCTTTCCAGGTAACAGATTTTTATAAAAACATTGTTGTTGAATTTATTTGATGTATTTTGACGTTTTGTGCTTTTGGAGTGCATTTTTATGAATTTTATGGATTTATGAATTTATTGAACTTTATAATTAAATGAAAATACGTTTATATTGAGATGGATATTTAAAATAATTGTATAAAAATTATTTATGTACAAAGTAAAGGAGACTTTTTGTTGTTGCTGTGTTATGATTTTAAACACATGTTTAAAAAAGTTTTACTGTGAGCTTATGAGACAGGGGTTAAAGTCAGGTATGAAGTTAGTCCACTTATTTTAAATAGTGTATATACAAATGAGAAAATTTTGATCTAACAACAGTTTTGAAAGTGAATTATTTCCTAATCGAGAATATGTAACTTTATGTATGAGAACCGTTAAAATTGAAAAGGTTTTGGATGGAGTAATTTTTCTGTGTAAATAGAATGTGACGAATTTTTGTAGTGGTTTTTTTTTTGGATAGGATTGTAGGGATGAATTTTTCAGATTGCAGTAAGGTTGCAGTTAGGTGAAGTTTTATTTTCCGCATCCTAGGTAAAACTGCATAACAATTTGTCGACTCAATGGTGTTGCTTGAGTCAACAGACCCTAGTTTCAGGGAGACCTAGCAACAATATATATATTGTATGGTATTGTATTGTATTGTAGTGGATTTAAAGGGTTAAATTTGGGTATAAACAATGCAATTTCAAACACCCTGTATAGAGGAAGGAACATTATATTTACGCGCAAAATTTATTTCATCTATTTAATTCAAAGTATCACGTATTGACATAATTTTATAATTAGGGATTAAAAGTTAATAGGTTCATAAAGAAAATCAAGTGTATAAGCCAATAGAAATTATTAATTAATTTAATTTAGTTTAATTCAACGGGTTATAACGTCAGGAAATGCGTCAGAGCATGAAAAATCGATAATTCCAAGGCGAAAAGCTTTCTTAACGAACAAACAGACGTTGGTTATATAAAATACCTTGAAACGTAAGCTACGAAAATTGTTATTTTAAACGATCATTAATTGAGCACACCTGCATGTTGGAAAGGTCATCTTCCGCTTATTTGTGAAGATAACAAGGCAAACTTCAAGGAATATTGTTCAAACCGTCGGTGGTTTCGTAATAAACACTAACAAGAGCTTCTTAATGGAAGAAAGGATGCCCAATTAATAATAGGTTACAGATAAAGATGGGAGAAGAGCATTCGTTTTTCATAAAGCACGTATTCGCTCCACGTGGAGTAGGCATAAGACGCGTGCAGTAATATCGATTTTCTAACACTCACGTAGGGTTAAAAGACGACATCCAATATGCGTAAGACAGAAATAAAGATATCACAGGCTGAGTTTTGTGACGTCACTGAACTGTATTATTGGTCGAAATAGGTAGTTTCAGAACAAACGAGCATGCGACAGGTGGGTACGATAGTTTGTATGATATAGCGTGTTGACGAGGGAATATTTCTAGGAGTTAAAGACCGTTAGATAAAATTTGCGGAAATATTATTTTGCAATTAGGTATTTCGCGTAAAGTGGATCCGGGCAGGTTACATTTGAACTGTATAAATACGAGAAGTAAATTAATAGGGCTCTCTATAATTTTGCATCGGTTAACTACGTATTATAATCAAGTGACAAAGCTAGTGAGTATTAAAAATTTGTAACATTCAGTGAAATAGTATGAGATTATTTGTGGCCTTATAGTTAGTAACGCGAGTATAATAGAGTGTAATTTAAATTTAACTGAGGTCCACGAATACTTTAACAAGCTCGTAAATTAATAATGCAATAATAAACAAGAGTAATATACATGGATTTGGATGTTGGAATTGGTGTTAATTGGTAGCAAGAAGCTCAGCTTAAACTGAGTTGTCATCTATAAATAGCTGGTGGAGCAAGCGCGCTTAATCACGAAGCCGAGGTTTTTCAGGAATACAGAGCTTCTTCAACGGAGATGAACTTTAGACGCTTTTTTCAGGTAACGCATTTGAATTTGCTGTTTTTTTTTAATATAAACTGTTGAAATTATTTGTGATGTGTAAGTGAACTTTAATGGTTATTTTTGATAATTCAACGTATTGAAAAAGATATTACTATGGTATTTTGGAATATAAAACAAAAGGTGTACGTAAAGCTTATTAAATTTCTTGATGAATTTAAATTTAATTGTTAAGAGTACATGGGTTTTTTAAGTTTGTAGTAATAGTATGCAAAGTGCAAAGCATACATTAATAAACTGGGTTATCATGAGCTCACCATACTCCAGTGTGTAGTAACAAATGAAGATAAGGGATTATTTAGGGCCCATTTACTCCTGTTGCATTAAATGTGTTGTAAATTTCAATTTCAAAAACAAGGACTTTACAAAGATAGCATTTATTGAGGTGTAACTTGAGCACCGAACTACATAATCATGAATTATTATTTGTAAATAGTGGTAAATAAATATTGTATGATTGTTGTATTATTTTGTGATTTAATTGAATGGTGTGTGAACGGTAAAGAGACTGATAGTAAATTTAGGAATCCGAAAGGAAGCACAGCTGAGCTAGCCAGGGAAGCTGCTGAAGAAACTAATTTGATGAAGCAGAATCCGGGTAAGAAATTTTTGGTGAAATTTTATATTTTTAAAAATTTTTTTTTTTACTCTGGCGAGGTCCGGAGCTTAAGTTAGATAGTTCCACGGCAATTTATGACGCCCAATCTGTGGGGCTCGAATGTTTTTTTTAGAAAGTACCAGTTCCAATGAACAAAAGGAACATTCCACGGCAATAGAATTATTGAGAACTATTTAGTTCGATACGAAATGCTTGTAGTAGAATGTATTTATTTATACTCCTGACGTTTCGAATCCTTTTGATTCTTTTCAAAGGCTAAAATGGACAGTTAAAATACAATTAGGTACATAATTGAAAAACTTACATATAAATTTACATCAGCATTTTAACTTTAACTAGCAAAATCTTAAATAATTTAAACTTTAACAACATTAAAACTATAAAGATGAATAAAACTAGATATTCACTATTAATGTACAAACTTTTGATTGAAACTTGTCGAAAAATTAATATAAATGTCAAATTTAAATTGAGGCATACGCCTTTTAAGGTATCAAAATTATAATGTCTATGAAACGAGGTTGGTCTCTTTAACTATTAAATTTATAAAGCGAAGTATAAACCGCGCTTAGATTGTCTACATCACTTTTAGAATTTAGATTGTTTTTAGTCCTGTTAATATGGTGAGATTCTAAAAATAGTCTTTTCTTGTAGTAACGTTCAAGTTCCACTACTTTCACATCAACAAAATTGGGATTGTGGTAAGTGGTTTGGACGTGTAAAGCTAGTGCGCAGGACAAAAAAAACCAATCTAAATTCTAAAAGTGATATAGACAATCTAAGTTTATACTGAAAATAATCAACATTCGTACCTTAATATTTACTCACTAACACAAAAATACGCAGATTATCTACCCATCCTTTATTCCGGCGCTTGTAAGGGTGTTTGGCCAAAAATCCTTGACAAATGTTATCCTCTTTACAAATAATAAAATGAGAACTTATTCTAAATTTAAATTACAAAATATAAAATTATTATCATAATTGACAAACAAAGAAATCTAAATTTATACCTGGGAATTCAAATAACGCTTATTCAGCTCGTAATTAACGGTATTAACAGTTTCTGATTCCATTTCATATTGATGTTAAATCCTAGTTTTCCATTTCTTCCATATTATCTCAAAATCTTTTTTTTAGAATATTAGTTTGCGAAAGTGCATCTTCAATTTTTAATTAATCGATTTTAGAGTAGTTGTTGTATAAAAAAACGTTCAACTTCCATAGTATTTTTACAAAACAAATTATGCTTTATCTAAATATCGCATTTGATAATTTTTGTGTTTGAAACTACTCAATTTATGTTTTATATTTATGCAAAGTTCTACGGTGCTTATTGCACATCGTAATATTATAGATAGCTCAAACTTATGCGTTAAAATTTTTATTCAAAGTTACATATTACTTGGTGACAAATGGCAAATTAATGAATGAAACTTGAATGAATCATTCTAATCAAGCTCCAGCGTATATATTAAAATTTTAACTACGTAATTGTTATCCAGATCCCTTGGGATCCACCTCGAAAATTAGTAATCGCTGATATAAGAATTTACAAGAATTTCATTGTTTTAATTATCTAATTAGCGTCGATCTATGCCGCTGAATGATTTAGGAGTATCATAACACGTTGTCGACCTTTGTCTAACGTACGGAGTTGATGCTTGCGTCGCATCTTATAGTAATGCAAAAAATTATAAAATTGATTTTGTGGGTCTTTTAATCGTCGTGCCAGTTTATTTATTTAATGACGTTTAAAGCATCTCTTAGTAATGAATGACGTATTTGAAAAACTCTTTATTATTCATGAAGGTTCTGGATTAACGTATATTTTAAAACCCATAAAGTGTATTAAAATGTTATACGGAAGTCAATTCACTAATTAATTAAAGCTTTAGTTACTTTATTTATCCTTTGTAAACGCAATAAGAATGATATAGTATTTTTACTATAAATGAAGCAAATATTTTATGCATGGGAAATTAAATGAATTCTAATGCATCTTTATGCACAGAAAATTAATTCAGTATATTGATAAATGCAATAACAACGTGTTTTATCTCTTAGTAATGAAAATTCGTTTTTATTAAGTACACGTTTATTTACACACGTAATAAGATTTGTTTCATACACGAAACATATGCTTTTTATTAAAGCGAAATGAGTTTAATAGCTTTGTACATGCGACTTCTTTTGAGTCTACACGGAAAATGTTTGGATCTGCTTTTATATCTACACACGGGAAATTTAATCAGATAAATAATAAGAGCTTCGTCTTTTAATGGCAAAGAAGTACGCTTGTATTTTTCAGGGTAGCACAATAAATGTTCGAAAATTTCAATTTTTCCGGTTTCTTTCTATTTGGGTGGGTTTTGTTTAGAATTTGAGTTTTCATGACCTCTCGTGATCTCTTATCACGTCAATATATATATATATATATATATATATATATATATAATTAATTTGATAAGGGGTCATATGAAGATAATTGAGCACCATATCTTGTACATACAACACCCCATAACCCAAGAAAATTAAAGACACTTTTGTAATACTCCAAATACTTATTTTCAGTGAAGAAACGCTCTTTATATTGTAATTTAAGAAGCTTTATTTATGTTCCATAATAGTATCTTTAAATAGTATAGTAAGTTAAAAATACGTGAAAATGTTTCATTAAAAAGCTGTAATTAAAACGTAAATATACGTGCTTTTAAAATACTACTCCTGAGGACATTATTTAAGAACGCGTTCAATTTATTTTATAACAAGATTCACTACATTTCATAATAAGGTTGAAGGCATTTTTCATGCTAAACAAGAAATCGTGTATTTTAAATCAAAATTACTCCATTTTTCTAAATTGCTCGTGAGAGGATTTAGATTCATTCAGAAGTAGCCCATAAATCAAGTTAAAGCACAATCGTGATAGAGAATTAGAACAAATAACATGAATAGACATTCCAATTAGGCATTTAAACAATCCCTGAATCAGATAAGATAACGAGCGATGAGAGCTATTGCAGATAAGCATTTTAACATTCATTCTTTAAACTTTACCAATTAGGAAATACAATAAAACATTCAACAAAGTAATGAATCAAAAATATGTGCAAAACTTGACGGATTGTTCCGAATTTTATGACGTAGAAAGGTTTATACTATATGAAGCGAATCAAAGAAGGCAATGGGATGAATTGTCTTTTATCGGTCAATCGTCAATGCTGACTGTCAATTGTGAATGATTAATTCAATGAAGCTCAGTTCACGTTACTGTTGTACTACACGTTTAAAAATACCTGTTGATAAAAAGGTATTTTAACAATCAACGTTTGAGTACGAAGAACTAAGATATGAAGTAAATAATGAAACTGGTTGTTTTTGATGAATAGCAGTAAATTCCAAAACGTAATCTAGCTTTTAATTGCTCCTGGTGAACTATGTCTGGTGTGCAGTATAAAATTATTGAGTAATATCTAGCAGCGGCTAGTAACTTTAGTATATGCTCTTTAATTCCATTTGATAGCAAAGCTATAATCTCAATTTGAATGTCACCTAAATATGTAGGTATGTATTTATTCGTTACATTAGATGTTTAAATCCTACGAATGCGGTCATATAACGTTGCATCATAATTTGATATTGTTTCTATTGCTTTTAAAAATTTTCTGTTGTCTTGTTCAAACAACTAATCTGATCCTCCACGAAAAGCTAAATTTTGTCTAGCTAGAAATTGTATAACATACACAATTCGCAATATTGTATCATAGCAATGCTTTTTTCTCGATCAACCAGTGTCCTTGTGGTTTTGCTCTTTAAAGCAAGTGCCAGATATGCAAATGTTTTAAAACTATTATTGTGCATTTCGCTTTTCTCTTGAGGCGATAACATGAGAGATAACTATCGCCAGTTATTCGTACCAGTTTCAGCAAAAGTATTGTTTTTAAAGTAAATAACTTACAATTAAAGCAAAATACTCTATCTTTAGAAGCTGAATGCAAAAGTCAGTTCCTTTACAACGTTTCACCGTTTACCAAAGTGCGCGAAAAAAATTATCTAAGAATTCTTTACTCTTCTCGTTTCTGGATATGGCAATCCTTTAACTTGAATAGAACCATTTGCAACCAAAAGTTGTTTTTATGCGTGTGAAAGTGTCTCTGGTCATTTACCTGGACCGTCACTTAAGAGAACTTGTGAAATAGGTAAAGCGTATACGACGTCAACACTATCAGTGCACGCATCATGAATAGTATCTGATGGAATATTAGCCTTAGCCTCACATACTTTTCCCTCACTATTCTCACTTACTTGAAAGATAGCACTAATATCGTAACTTAGGCGGCACCGATTCTACAGTTTTCGCATATTTAAAAATCGCACCTCTTCTTTTTTTCTTGTTCTTTAGCCACCCTCTCCTTTTTGTATTGAGCGCCGAAGAGGCTTTTGTTTCATAATTTTTTTATAAGCTGAAATAATCTGTCACCTCAATACTGTAGCGTCTGCGTAACTTCAATTTCACAAGATCATCTTAATTTATTTAATGTAATTGATATTTACACTTATAATTATACAACACTTAATTTCTACAATTTATATTTCACTACAAGTAATTTATATCCCCTAATGGTTAAAAGCTACATTTAGTTTGAATATTTATTTCTGATGTACACGCGACTTACTGTCAAAACCGACTTCACTTTCCACCACTAACGTGCGTTTTATATAACTTACGGTACCTTCTAGAAAAATCTGGAGACTGGAAGTCGACCGACAATTGATAATATACAGGTGGTATCTGATAGCTGCGCCTTTGTCGGTTGATAGCGGTTAGGATTTTTAGACGCGTGGCAAATGAAAGTTGATGTAATGTGCAAAAAATAACTACGCTGCGATCAGACGGCTTCGTTATAGTATCCTATACCATTTAAACAAGGAAGTCATAATCGCACTTTGCACAACCCACATGCAGTAATTAATTTTTTTCTTTTACTTTTGTTGTATGTGAAACTGTGGAAACGGCCCCACTTGTAAAGGACCATTACTTTTATTAAAAACCACCTCTTCCGTCACTCCACTTACCAAATATTACCGACCTTCTGACGGGTGGCACGGTCCTGTTAATTACTATCGTTTTTCATTATAAAACCCAAAAATTAAAACCGTTGAGTATGAACATAATACACTAGCTATTATTACTATGGCAATGATTGGATAAAGTTCTGGAGTAGTTATTAGATCCTGAGTAATTACAATAAGTATGCTTACATAATCATGTTGATAACTAACATTTGTAGCGAACTAAGATAATATTTAAACTCTAATAACTAATAATTACATAATTGTTATTGATTACTACTAAATATACCAATTTGCTTCCATGTAATTTAGAAAGTGAATAAATTTATCTTGTCTTATCTTATCATTACAATAACCAATATAGTTGCTAAACAATAAAGATCAATAACTAATAGCCTTACTTTATATAAAATACGTCTGTTATGTTTAAACATGGATTTCGAAATGATTGATCTACCTACTGCTTTATGCTTGAATACTATCAATGCTTTTAGGTTAGTTCAAATTAATGATTACCAAAGTGGTATATATCGACCCCTAGGGGTCGATTCCGGGGTCCATATAAGCGAAAACAAAAATTGGGGATGCATGAGATGTAAATGTGGGTCCACGAAAATTGATTCCACTAAGCAGGGCGTGACAGAAATTTTGCCTTTCCGTATACAAAATAATTCAGATAACAGCACATCATCTTCAGTCCTGGAACTGATTAGAGGCGTACCTCCATTTTTCCTATTCTGAGATAACCTACATTTTTATGAAATTTCTAGAGCTTAAATACAGCTCCATTCCCCTTCTATTGTTTTCAAAATATATATACCCTATTTCACCGATATTCAGTGGTATGTGAAGCGGGTTAGGCAACCTGCGGCTACCAAAATCCCAATGTAGCACCTTCAGAGGAAGCATTGGAAAATCAAATGTAGGACCAAGATCCCAAACACAGACATTTGCCAAATTAACTGTTTTCCAATAAATCTTTTCGCACAATCAACTTTACTCGAGAATACTGCAAAGCCAACACCTGTAGTTGCTTATAATAATCATCAGGTTTAAGTACAATGAACAGTACTTGCAAAGAAGTGTTTCTCAAGTATATCCATTGATGCAAAATCTTTGAAGCATCATCCAGGACTAAAAGTGTCATATTTCATTAACAATCTACATATGGCATAGTCACAAAACTAAATTAAGAATAGCGAATAACCGTGGGCAGTTATAAGTGATTTCGAAAACACACCCACAGATTCCACTATATTCAATTAAGTGTAGTTATTTCAATAAAGTAAGCCCCGTAGTTTACACAACATTTAAAGCAATATTCTGGTACTCGCTTGGGTTATTTTCTTTATTAACCCTAATTAGGTCTTCAGTCTTAGAACCGGTTAGACGCGTACCTCCTTTATTTCCTATTCTAAACTAAACTACACGTTTCTTAGAAATTCCCACAACCCACATGTTTCAGCATGAAGTTAGAGTTCCAAGTTAGGCCGGAAGATTCCAAAGGCCGTTATTTCAAACGGATTAAATTACAGCTTTTTTGTGGCCTTTGTCAATATATAGAAATGAGTTGTATCTCATTAGACAACCACCCCAGGCTCAGTGTTTCGACCTGTAATTTTTAGTCCATCTTAATTCAAAATCATCATAATTACAATCGATCACCTATGGCCCTCGAAAAAATGCTACAGCTTATAATAGTCATCAGTTTCAAGTACAATTTTTTTTTCGTCATTAGATTTTTATTGTTTTTCATATATTTCTTTCTTCCCCTACGATTTCTAGATAGTCTATGTTCTTAACTTTGTCTGTCCTGTTACATTCCAAATGAAATTTTGAGTAAGTTCCCGCGAATATTTTCAAATGAACTTGTTAATTTCCGTCATTCCGGACAGTTGTGTTTGCGCAAAAGCGTGCGCAGGCGTGGAGGGAATGGCGCAAGTGCGCGGTGTGTGATACGACGCCATTAAACTACGAGGCCTGTAGCCGAAAACAGCTACCTGTGTCGTGTTTCTCTTTTTTAGGATGTAGGTTCCTTTATCTTATCTTGCCTTATCGTACCTATACCTGTATCCTTCTCTCCCTACCTACGAACGAACGAAAGAGGATGGACGAATAAAGCTGGCGTCAACAATGGCGTAAGCCGACCCACCCAAACAACAAGAATCCTGAGGTGTTAAGAAATACGTGGGTACCCGCTCTATTTAGTTTGTGCTTAAACTGTAACCATTGTATCACTTTTAAACGGGTTTGGTATATGATATAAATGTCGCGTAATTTGCCGCGTAATCATGTTATATTAACGATTGCGCAATATTATGAAACGCGGAAAAACGTAAGAGTCTATGGTATCTTCATCATACGTCTGTAGCAAAACATTTCAAAGGCTTCTACCTTTTTCTTGTCTGCTTCTCCTATTGTCCAGGCTTCACAGCCATACAGTGCTGTGCTCCACACATATGTTTTAAGCAATCTTTTCCTTGTTTCTCAGTTTGTTGTCTTTTAACACAATAGTTGCGTTTTCTTGTTAAATGTAGCACAACCTTGTACTAGTCTTTGTTTTATACCTTTTGCGCTCTTCGCATTTTGCGTTATTTGGCTTCCTAGGTAGCAGAAATCCTTAACCTCGTGTAAGTTCTCGTTAGCTATTTGTATTATAATTTTTTATTTATTTTCCTTCCTTCACATACAAGTATTTTAGTTTTATTTTTGTTAACTTTCATACCGTATTTCTCTGTTAGAACTGTTTCCATTTCATTAAGAGTAGTTTTTAACTCTTACTTGCTAAAATAACAGCACATATGAAGTAAAATTTTTAACACAAATGAGGTTCTACACAAGGAATCAATTTTGATTGATATGTCTTATTGTATTTAAATATCTTAAATTTTGTCCACAGATAACTTATACTAAACACGGACACATATTAAAAGAAATGTGAACAGCAGTGTTGATTATTTGAAATTTGGCTTCGTTCCATCATTGTCGGACAAACGATTGTCTATGTGCCTTTTATGCAATGAAATATCCGAACCTAAATAGGTTACAGAGTTTGCACCACATCTTAATTTTTATATTGTAATGAAAACTCTTTTGCAATAACAGCTCTTTATTATCAACTGATTACATAAGCTTTTTTACTCGTAGCTACGGTAAAATCGTGCTCACTTAGGGCGATTTCTTTACAGTTAATCGCTAACAGTACAAATAGTAACTTCTTTAAAGCCATAATTCCAATCTTCTTCGTTATTCAAAAATCATTGTAATTACTTACCAAAGCCCTAAGTGTTAATTTGTACCGATCACTACAATAATTTATTTCATATCACGACTCTATAAATCAAGGCGCGTATAAAAACTAGTAGTATAATCAAAACTTGAATTATAACTGCTCAAGTGATGCTCATAACGACAATTTATTTTTATATACAAAATCAATAATTCTGAACTATTCCAAGAACGTACTAGAATTATACAAATTACATCTAGAAAATTCCTAATGTAAGCTTAATAGGGTTCTTAAATTCAGCCTCTTATAAACTGTCAATCGAGTTCATCTGAAGATGTCACGCCTAATGGTGGCTACCAATTATCATTTGTGTACAGATGTCCCGCTTACGTTCAGCTGCATTTTTCTGGTCAAGGGTACATTAAGTGATGCCTCTTAAAGCTGTTCTATCCCAAAAAGCTCTGTGACCTGGACGTTAAAAGTCCCTGTGGTGCTAAGGACAGTCGGAAGCATTTGTACGGTTCTCATGATGATAGAAGTAGCAACGAACACTCTTCATAGCAGACGCCGTACCATTTGGATTATAACCATTCACCAAGATCTGGACTCCAACTTTCTGGAACAGTACCACCATCTAGTCCAACCCATCGAACCCACAACCGAGCTTGGGGATGGCAACTTTTTGTCTGCAAAGACATCAGGGCCTTTCGGTCCACCAATCCCCTCACAGATCCTAGTAATTCGATTTACCAGAAAATCATTGCCAAGTCACTACGTAATAGATGCCATAACGGCGGTCTTTTAAGGTCTTTCCATCCTCTGGTTGATGTTGACAAAGTTGATCCAGACCACTAAATTTATTTATAAACACCCAAGCAAGTTTTGGGGTCATATCAAGATACGCCGCTACGCAACGCGCCAGCTGTAGACCTATGTTACATCGAATAGACTGCTTTGAATCTCTTCCGTAAACACTAACTCTCCTTTGCCTGTGCCGCTGTACAGAGATATGAACAAATCATAGCTCGAATTAGACACTTTTCATCCTCCCAAGCGTGACTCTTTGTTTCTCTCACTGCTTGTCATTCTTAGACATTACCAGCGTTATTACTGTCGTATGGTGATAGCTGGTTAACGGGCACCACTATTGCTTTTCTCTTTAAGAGCTTACGAATCCGATATACAACATCCTTGTTTCTTTTCACAAATTCGTATGAATACTCCCTGTCTTGCGTTAACTTCGATAACCAGATGGTGGCGAATAATGGACGTGTAAATGAGCAGAGCTTATATAAGCTGAACCTGCAAGTACATATCAGTAACAACTTCAAATTTCAGCGGCGGCGGTAGAACGAAGAACTGTCGACCTTTGGCGGACCTCAAGCGTTAATACTGTTATAACACCATTCCTACGATCACATCAGCCTTATTATAACTATCATGGCACACCACACCACAAACTACTTGAAGGTTAATCGTCGTAAAAACCACAGCTTATATTATTACACGACGGAGGGAAATTGACCTGCAACTACATCTTATGCGATAATTAAAGTCAATTGTAACTATAATTGCAAACGGACCACTCCTACTGTCTCTGTAGACAATGCATACCTCCGCCTAAGGTATAGCCATACGTGATCGCTCTCTTCAAAACAAGAATCCTGCACCTTGATGTCATTTGTGGTCTTCACCGATCGCTTGCGATTTGGATATTATTTCTAATATTACCATGAATGTTATGCATCTTACGCTTGAGCTTCGTGGCGATGTCATCTGTGGGGTTGCACCCAAACGCGAGGTCACTTGATAGACATCTCGTATCCCAGCATAGCACATGCTGCACATGCTGTGCAGTGGTCTCATGAACCGATGCCAATAACAATAGATGTAAATATTAGTCCTAGGTTCTCTGTTGGAAAACCACTTTGGAAAGGTACATGCCCAAGATACGGCTCATGCACTCTACCATACCATCTGATTTTGGGTGCAATGGTGTTGTTCGAATTTTTCTCATCTTCAGCAACCGACAAATCTTTTGGAATAACGCAGACTCAATTTCTGACTTGATCGGCGTGCAACTTCACAACAATTCCAAGCGGAAAAAAGTTATTTCGCTAGCACGTCAGCGAAGGCTGCAGGTTCTCGACTTGGTGTAGCATACGCGTCAGCCCACATTGTAAAGCAGTTCATGGCTACTAAGATGTACTTATTCCAGGAGTCGATTTCAAGGAATGAACCGGTAGTAGTGATTGCCACTCTCTCAAGTGGGCTTCTCAAATTGTGTTGACTCAATGGAGCTTTCTGGCTTTACAATGGTGCTCATAGCCAACACTTGCGGCACCAATCTTTGACATATTTTCTACCTACACAGTAAAATCTTGCTCGGACATCTCCAGTGTCTTCTTAACACCGAAATTTCCCCCCGAGAGCCCAAACCGATGTCCTAAAACCTTCTATCTTCCGTTTTGGGAACCACCACCTGTAGCATATTCACGTATCCATCTCCATTCTCAAAGGATCGCACTAAAATCCCAATCCCTCCTTTCAAGGAATCCCATTGCGCCCAGTACGACTTTAATGCTCTAATCAATGGACTAATGTCCTGCCAGGATAGGCGTTCTCGTATGGCTTCCCAACACAGTATGTCATTCTCATACTCGGTTCGCAGATGTAGGGATTGTCAAACGTCGTTGATCACTGTAGTTCGACCAACAAGATCACATTTTACCCGCGCGACGCAAACGGCCATTTTCGGGGCGGAATCTGTGTAGGTCGATTTTCACCTTGTTCAGTCGAACTGCCGCTATTTATTTCGGCTTCTCATGTTCCTGCTTGAACCATTTACATCGCTTCTGTCTGTCCAAATCCACGGTTCTGGGGTCGTGGCCCTTTTTAATCCGACTGCTGGTCACGAAGTAACCATAGAATCGCACTCTCTTGGCTTCGCTTCTCTCCAGACCGTCCTACATTGCCACAAATAGGATGCCTAGTTTGTTTTGCCGTCTCGAATTCTAAGGTACAAGCCACACCATCAAGTAAAGTATTTGGTGATCCAGCCGTAGTGCGTGCTTTATCTCATCGTAGCGTATTCCATCAATGAGAAGCTGCACTGGTACCAGTTTTTGAAAGCATACGGTGCTGTTGGGCAGGTTGTTCACACAAAGCGAGCTGTATCTGCTTCAAACTTTTGCAAATTTTCGTTTACCTTTTGGTAACAGTTGTTGATTTGAGCGTTGTAGACTTGATGCGGATGAGAGTTGCCGTACCTTATCTTCAGCCTTGAAGTTAAGGCCTCGTAGTTTCTTTGATCATGGACTGCTATCGTTTGCAGAATATTTAAGGCTTCACCTCGTAACGCGACCACCAATGCGGTTGCCCTTTCACCATCGTTTTAGCGGTTCGCCTAGAATTGCTTGATATATGTCTACCAAGGTGATTTTCCATTAAATGTGGGTGGTTTTACTCACAATTTTGACGTCGGTTCGCTTTCCCAGACACCTTTAATCTCTGGTATGTGGTGTTGTATCACTGGAGATGAGGGCTCTGGTGCTTGCAACGTTAGAAAATTAATCCGTTCTTCCATCCCCAGTACCTTTTCTTCCATTTTTCGCGAGTTTTCGGAGAACTTTGCTTCTAATGCCTGAAAACCGCTGGAAGCGTTTCCGTGGTTTTTGTAGTTTCTTGTATAAAATTATCTCTTAACTGACAATGACTCTCAAAAAAGTTGTTCAACCGCTGTATTCTGATCTAGTTTTTTCGCGGTTCGTTCTTGTTTCTCCACATTTTCTTCTAATCGATGCCAGATTCGTATAATTTTCCTTCATGTCTAATTTGAAGTTGTTCAAAAAGAAAAGAATATCGCTGTCCATTTTCTCTTGTTCGCTAGGAGTGACCGGCATGCAAATCGTTCAATGTATTTTTCACTACTATCTTATACACTTGACACCAGTGTAGCGAAAACACTTTTTCAATAACAGCATTTTATTACCATCAACTGATTACACAAGCTTCCATACTAGTAACCACAGTGAAATTCTAAAGTGCTCTCTCAGGACGGTTTCTTTCCAACTAATCGTTGACAGTACAAATATAATTACTTCAAAGCTATAATTCTAATCTTCTTAACTACTATCAAAGCACTACAATTAACCATAAAAACGCTAAATGCTAATTTATATCAATCACTGCAACAATCTATTCACATAGTTGTATTTATTTAACGCTGTGTTACACTAATTTATTTCATATCACAATAGTTCAAGGGTCAAATAAAAACTCATATTATAATCAAAACTCCCCAAGTGATGCTCATGACGGCAATTTATATACATAATCAATAACTCTCAACTATTCTAAGAACGAACCAGAATTATGCAAATAACATCTAGATTCTAGAAGGTTCCTATTGTAAGCATAATAAAATTCTTAAATGTAACCTCTTGTAAACTAACAATAAAGTCCATTTAAAAATGTTACACCATGGGATGGCTACCATTCAAATCATGCTTTGTATACAGATGCCTCATTTACACGCAGATGTATTATTTTGGGCAATGTTAGACTAAGCGCGAAACCTCGTTACAATATTAGGCGCGTAGCGGTTTAATCATCTGTAGTGTTTTTAGCCTTTTGCTAACGATGTAGATACGCCTCAAACTGTAGACACATTCTAAAAGTGCGGTGATGTCGAATTATTCATTATACACCAGTCATATTAGGTCAAAAAAATGGGTCAACCTCGGAACGAAAGATAATAAGCTGTAAGTTGATATAAACATTTGTTTTGTCGTCCTAAATGTTGTCTCAAAAGTCACAAATGCTATCGTGCCCGCGTCTTAGGATATTGAAGGTCAAAGGTCATAAAAATCGGTTTTTCGCGAATATCTCGCTTCCTATTACTTAAATGAGATTTGCACCTATTATGAAAGTTGTAGAGTATAAAATTCTCTACAACTTTTGTTTAAACTTTTTTTCATACGATCAACCGTTTTTGGAGTAGAGCGCGAAGAGTGCGCAGCGTACAGTCATATATTGCCTAATGCAAGGTCAAGCTTGAGTTACGGTTATCAGTACGTTGCATAAAGTCAATTATTTAGTAAAAAATTATAATTATTAAACAATGTCCATTATTTATGTACTAATTATTAATTATTTATATTGAATTAAAGTGAGTAACCTAATTATTTATATTTAACTATTTAACTATAGTATATTATTAATTCTGGATTATATATTTTAGTTATATTTTTAATTAAAAAGACAGTAAGGGAATATATTTTACACATATCTTTATTTATCAGTAAATATGGCATATTATACATTTATTAAAATGTGAGTTTAAATATTACAAGAATTTTTGTTGATTTTAATTATAATAAAATTGTGAATGAAAGCTAGTTATCGTCTTCTTCTTCGTCGTCTTCTTCTTGATGTCACTCAAAAATGTTCAATTCATTGTCATCATCGGTTATATTCAGCTCCATACCTTTCAGAATTTCAGGATCGTATGTGCTTTCTTCATCGGGATTACTTGGATATAGTGGAGCGTTGAGGCAAGCTTGTCCATTGTACTGGCCACAAGCTAACGAACATAGTAGCCCTGATTTTCTGCATCCACAGGGGGAACCACAACCATTTTTGCAAATGCAAAATATTATGTTTAGTAGTTCGGCTGGTGCTGTAGGTAATAACGTTTTTATGGGCTCCAGGATTTCATTTTCAAGCATCCAGTCCCATTCAAGAGGTTCTAAGTCCTTCCCTAACCACGTTTGAATCTGGTAGAAGACGCGCTTTATATGTTGATGCGTTGCTACACTTGTTGGTGGAAGTGTTGACAATTGTACAGGTTTATTTAGTTTCGTTAATTTAACGAATTGCGTGTAGCGGAAATGATCAATGTTGTCCTCAGATTTTGGAGCATTATATAATGCCAACAAGATGCGCACTCCATTTTCAAATAATGTTTGTACGAAGTACTTTTTTTGTTGAAATACTTCCACCATTTTATTCAAATTGGGAATTTCTCAAATGCTCTACTAACATTTTTTTCCCTTTTTTAAATACCGCAGAAGTCGTGTCACAGCCACTAAATGCGTGTAAAAATATAACGTGTTTTTTAGTACGAGGATATTGGTCAAAACTTTTAGAAGAGTATATTTGTGTCTTAACATTGCCTTTGCCAACTTTTTTAAAGAAGATTTCCGGTTGAAGTGATCGAGTACGTCCAATTAAAATAACGAGCAAATCAATATCTTCTCCTATGATGACGGCAGTCTTTTGATGTTCTGGTAAGGCAATAGCTGTGTCGATGATGAGAACATCAGCATCACCTCTGGCTTGTTTTGTTGTGATATTAACAGTTTTAAATTTTTGTACAAACATGTCGATAAATTTATGTTTATTACACCGATTTGATTAGAATTTTTCTTGGCTGATTGGCACAATCATTGTTTCGTCAAAACAAACTTCATATGATTTTGAAAGTGCAGCAGTTCTTCTTTGTTGTTCCTTTTCTTTAATATTTTTACTATAGTCCGAATATCCGTCAAATACAACAATAATTATTGAGCCACAATGTGTCTGTAAATATTTAATGTATTTATCTAAAATAATGGAGAAAGTATCGTCTTTGCTCCATACGACGCAATGCAGATGAAATCCACCATCGATAATGTATGTAACATTATTTTCATCAAGATCAATATCGACAGGTATCATATTGTCATGTAATGTCGCTTTCGTGGCTTTTCTCATGCCATTACTATCAAATTAAGATGTCGGATACGGGCTTAGTTCATAGTGAAGATATTCTTGTGGATTACTTTCAAATTGTTTGCTTACAGTTATTCTCTGGAAAAGTAGCAAAGGATCTACAGAGACTTTACAATCCTTATATGTTTGTTATGGTTTGTTTGGTATTCTTCTTAATTCTTCTTGGGTATTAAACCACTCAGAGTTTTTAAAATTGTCTTTATTTACGTTTCGATCCATGACCTACGACGTTGTCAAAATAATAAAAACTGACATTTATGACATAATTGAAGGTGACTTTGATTAATTAATCTTTGATGAATACATTAGGGTGAAAATTTTAAATTTTAGAAGAATGAGAACTTTCAATTTGTGTTGCGACCTGGTATAGGCTTTATAAGGTAGCCAATACGCTTAACGTTGACCTTAATATTGACAGATTTGTTAACGGCTGAAAGCGGTAAAACCTAATCGACGCGTTTTAACTTTATCGCATTAAAGTTCAAACCAGTTATCTTTACCATAGATTGCAATCCGATTTCATGGGCTCCGTGACAATTAATTTGGTTATTTCCAACGATTCCTGAAGGATATCAACTGATTCGTATTTGGAAAAGGATTATGAAGCGTAAACCAACCAACCAGTTTATTTACATCAGTATTATCCCTTTTTATTCGTGAATCTCTAGCATCAACATGTTGGTCTACAGGATCGAAAATGTTACAAAACCGTTCAATTTCTTCACAAATTGTATTCGTGGTGTTTGGGATGAATGAGGTGATATAGATTTGGTAATTATAGGGAAGGACCAATTGCTTTTTGTAGCAATAGCGATGGCGGTTGAGCGGTTATGTAATAACTTAAAGCAACTACAACAAACTACTTAATGAAGGGTATAAATACCTTAAAGCCTGTGCCGCTCGGGGCAATAAAAGTTCACACACAAAAGGTTTAACGGACACCAAAGAACACGCACGTTGGGGTGATGGTGTCGCTTCCAAAAAATCTCATACGACTTGCTTCTGCAACGGTTCGAGTACGACTCACTTCACGCACTTCCACTGTCGGCATAAATGTTTCACAAAAACTGTAGGATACCCGCACGAATAGTATTTATTGTCACCAATACCAATAAATGTTCGATGATGACGTAACACGTGGCATACATAGCATATACCCATTTACATAGAACACTTTCTTGTGTACTTAGGCCTCGAGATACTCCTCCTTCTGTCTTCATAGATTTCATAAGACTTTGCTCGATTACCATGTCTGTCCATGTACCAGAATTAAATTTTTCTGTTCGTTTTACAGTAAAAAATCCGTTTGTAAAGGTCTCAAAAGTCTATTCATCCATTGGCTCCTCCAGTTTTATCATATCTTGAAGATACAAATGAGCCGATTTTGCATATAATAAATGACTAACAGCATGAAAATACGGCATCATTTTTCGCACTGCATCCAAATGTTCTTTAAAAAGTTCCAGTCTTTCAGCATTCAGTTTATCCTGAGATTAATCAATTAACGAGTTGGAGCTACTCGTACAGCCTTCAACATCTTCGTAGGAAACATCGTGACTAGTTATCTGTTCAATTAATTCATCTAACACATAACCTTCAATCTTCATCCCTTCAAAAATCTTCATTGCTAATGCAAATCGTAATAATGTATGACCTCTAATGCTTCTTTCATAAGCGTGACCATTCAACATTTTGTCGACCGAATTTGTAGCGTATATTTTACTTAAAGCTTCCTTGAAACCACTACCGTCTATTATATATCCTATGCATCCAAGAAAAGACATGAGCATATGAAATCCTTCTAGTTTGACAACTGTTTTAGACAAGTCTGAATTTGTATTTGACGCAGCAACCATTTCTCGTGCTTTAGAGTACAGGGGTTGATCACATGTAATTATGCACGCTTTTTTGTTGACGTCACTTGGCAATATTTATAGCACAATGTAAAGTGGTATAAATGGTGTCTAAATTACTGGCAGGATGATCAAGGAAAGGTAGAAATATAATCTGCGAAGTTGCAAAATTCGGATTATTTTTCGTAAGTTGTTGAAGATAGCCATTCCACCCTGAGAACGGTGAAAGATTCTTCCATTTTCCATATAACCACAAAAATCAACTGCATTAAATTTTTTTTCAATTAGTACTAGATCATCATGTAGATTTTGGACTTGAATCTTGCTGTACCCAGGTACATTACATTTGATTTTCCAATGCTCCACCTGAAGGTACTACAATGTGTACCCAGGTACATTACATGTGATTTTCCAATGCTCCACCCGAAGGTACTACATTGGCCAGGAAGCGAGTTTTTTTTACCTGGAAAATTTTGAATTTTGCCGAATCCTTGCTGTTTCATGCAAGGTAGGGATCTTTAACGTGCGTGACAACACTCACACACGGGACCTCCATTTTACCTCTCATCCGAACGAGGGTGTATTTTTGCGAAAAATGCTCGCCTAACATTTTTCAAGCGGACCGTATCGGGGTTCGAACCCGGGACCTAGGGCGTAGTAGTCACACACATACCACTACGCCACGGAGCCGCCTTGTACCCAGGTACAACTGGTTTTTCATATGCCAAAAAAAGATACATGTGATATTGCTGCCAACTCTTTTGCACTTGGTTTAGCTGTACATTTTTTTATGCGAGCATAATAAATTACAGCATCTTTCGGAGTAACTATTTTTATCATTCTCATTACGTGAAGAGTATTATTACCGTCAAGAGTACTGACATTAATATCTGCATTGTCCCCAACATATTGTACCAACACACCTGACTCTGATGGCAAAATACGAGGCTGTGGATGGTAAACTGCTGAAACTTCATACTGCACGGTATTACTATATAGTGCAGCAAATCCTAAAGTTGATAAAACGTCCAATAATTTTTTAGATCCATATCTTCTGTGAAGAAATACAGAAAGGCCTAATAGTAGCTGTGATGAAAATGACCGTTCTCGTATCGAAGCCATTATTGCGTGACTGATAGATGTGCATTTTCGTTTTTAAATGATCTACTTGTCCTTTTCTATTTTTTAATAGAATTTCTTTCAAAAAATGTGATAATGTTTTTGGTATTTCTTCATTAATACCATCGAGCATTTTATTTGGAGGTGGATAAGTCTTGGTTTCAACTACAGATGATCTAATATCTTCCCTAATAATAGCCGCAGCAGCTTCTACAATCCGTAAACGTTCTCCTGCAGGAGTGCTTTTTTTATTTTCGTACCAAGCTTTTGATAATACATTAACCTGTGTATCACGGAAAGATACAATTGTAAGTGATCCTATTTTTTTGTGATTATTATATCAGTTACATACCTTTGTTGTAGTTTTGTAATAATTGTCTTATCGTCGGGTATGTACTCCGTAGGGACATCTTTAAACTCTTTCAAAGTAAATTGCGAATCTTCATTATTTTCTATATATACCAAAAAATCTCCTTCATTGCTTGAGTGACTTGATCATCTTGGCGAGGCTTCTTATCTGCAGATGGTACTCGGGTTAAAAAGTTGGTATAACAAATAGTATGATACTTTGCCTCAGCAGCGATCAAATCATACTCGTAAAGTATACGTTCCGTTACTAATTCTCCTAAGGAATCGCTTCGTTCTTCTGCTTTCTTAATTACGTTGTCTTTGAATGCAAGTGTACTTACTTGACTTATTGTTGGTCTATACTTATCTTTTTTTTCCCTTTGTGCTACTTCATTAGCTTCTTGGCCACAAAATAAGCATAATTTTATCAAACACTTCATTTCTTTTTTTACGAGCTGCACTTGACGTTGAAGGATCACCCTTTTCTGTGCGTCGTTTCGATGCAACAATAACATTTTTACTAGTGTACACTTTTCGACACTCGGAATGCACATTTACAGAACTTAAAGTATTTAAATGGCCTATATGTCCATCATTCCTTTCAATACTTGCAGTTTTTAAAGTTTCTAAACCACGTCGACATTTACAGAAACACCTTCTGAAAGTGACTTATCACATATAAAACACAAATCTGCCATTAATATATTAATTGCTCTTAAAACCGTACATCCGTCGTTGCGAAGATACAATTTCAAACTAACGAATAATCTTGACTAATACCAAGTGGTCCCGCAAAAGAGAATGTGGCCTTGAATACAATAGAACATCTGTCCCGGCTATAAATAGAAAAGGTCATAGAGTAGGGACAAGTATTTCCAGGTATATAAGTATTAAAAAATTTACACGTTTTAAAGACAACATATAGAATGTCGTTTTAACTTAAAATATAACTAAAATATATAATCCAGAATTAATAATATACAATAGTTAAATAGTTAAATATAAATAATTAAGTTACTCATTTTATTTCAATGTATATAATTAATAATTTGTACATAAATAATGGCAATTGTTTAATAATTATAATTTTTTAGTAAATAATTGACTTTATACAACGTACTGATAACCGTAACTCATGCTGACCTTGCATTAGGCAATATATGACTACGCTGTGCACTCTTCACTCTCTACCCCAAAAACGGTTGATCGTATGAAAAAAAGTTCAAACAAAAGTTGTAGAGAATTTTATACTCTACAACTTTCATAATAGGTGCAAATCTCATTTAAGCAATAGGAAGCGATATATTCGCGGAAAACCGATTTTTATGACCTTTGACCTTCAATATCCTAAGACGCGGACACGATAGCATTTGTGACTTTTGAGACAACATTTAGGACGACAAAACAAAGGTTTATATCAATTTACAGCTTATTATCTTTCGTTCCGAGGTGAAACCCCTAATATGACTGGGCTATTAGATTGGTTGGTTATTTGCAAGAAAAGGCAGTACAGTTTTATAATATGGGGGGATTCCCACAACAGGATTACTGAATGTTAAAATTCTAACTTTGAATTTCGTTAATTTGTATACGTATACAACACAGCATCCTTTACATAGATATCGCCTGTAACCTCAATCCCAGAAATTAAATCGTTGCTAGAAACTCATTACTTGAGTCTGAGAAATTATCTTCACAAACCCAGAAGTTTGGATATAATTTTTTCATAAACAACTGTATTAATGAAGGCGATTGATAATCGAAGTGTTTTAACGAACGAACGAAGAGAGTTCATTAATTATCGAAATAATTAATCGCATTTTAATATTTGAGTTAGTTACAATACCTGTCTGTCGATCGTACTAAAGTTAATCGAGTTAGTTATTGACTGTCAGTGACAGATACAGTTTGTGGATAGCTTAATGTGTAATAGTGATAGATAAACGCGTCGTTGCCATCATTTGTACAGCTTGACGTAAACATGTTTGATTACTTAAAATATACTCGTTTATTTATAGAAAACATAAACAATTGAATAATGATTCATTAATAGTGAGCCTCATTATTGTACGAGTTTGTATACATAAATAATATATAGATATATAAACACAAGTTCGATGAAAAAGCGTTTTAACCTTTAGATACAACTGGCGATCTTCAGGGTTACGTGCAGAAACGTTTCAAACTAAATAAGTTACTGCAAACCTTTCTACTCTACTTCAGGGTTATAAGAGAACTGACACCGAATTTTAGTCTTTTGTCCACGAATCTTTGTGGCCTCATTTAATAAGGGTACGGCCACAAAATATAAATTTAGTGCGCGCCTGTGAACTACAACCCGCATTCTCTGCACTCCACTCTTTCTAAAATCAATATATCTATAAATAATGCATCACATGCTAGCCTATTGCTTCTGTCTATATTATGCGCACGTTACCCTTGTGTTTGTTGCTCTGAACGATTTCCTTTTCTAATACCTGATGTGATTTATTCATGATGGGCTTTTCTGCACACCAAGCTTTGTTAATTTGGGCAGTTTAGCCGGAAAGCAGTATAGAGACGAAGGAAGTGTTCTAATTGTTTACCGCATCACGTTGGGTTTAATTAATTGTGGTGGATTTAGTCTTTCAAATTTAGCAAATTCGTTAATTGAAACGTCTTCAGAACTTCATTGGTTTGAAGCGGTAGCCAAAAAGGTACTGATTCATCCAATATAGCTCAAAAATAAAAGAAACTGAAGTGAATTCGTCAAAGTATACTAAACGCATTTTAATCAAATCAAAAACAGTAATCTTTTTCTTACACATTTTCTTTCTTGATCCCTCACGCAATATTATTAACTTGAGTTTGAATGAATAGCAAGTTCTTTATATACAGAGTGTCTCATTTAGGAAGAGACAACATAGCTATATCAGAAACTGTAAAAACACAACAAAACGTTGAAGTGAAGATTTGATGACACCATGTTATTCAAAATTTTATATAAAAAACTCTTCCTTTTCTATTTTTTGCTATTTTTTGAAATAGAAGTGACAGACACCACAAACGAAAAATGATATTTTTGTTTTCCCCGTATAACTTGAAAACGGCAGGTGAGTGTCATTTTTTAGAACCATTTTAATATATTGCAAAGTAGGTAAATTTTTTTTCTCATTTAACCGACTCTGTACCTTTTATTGTTTCTGATATAATAATGTGATTGTTATCGTAAGAGTGGGCGGCGTCTGAGAGTATGTAGACTTAGCACTGTTATGTTTAATATGCACAAGCAAAAACAAACAAAAGAAAGTTCATAAGTACATAGATATACAAGTTAAATAGTTAAAACGAAGAGTTTATGCAGTTTGAAGTTCTTCGGATGACTTCGTGGTTGCTCGTGGAACCAAGTAGGAACTTAAAAACTAAGTACACGAATATATACACAATTCTAAGAGGTCCCGAGATCTTCGGTAGTCCTCGGAACTCTTCTGAGGGCTTCGTGTTTTACTTGTGGGACAACGTGGAGTTATAAAGAATTATGATCTGAACATAAAAACTACATTGAACATATATACAATATTAAGGGAGTTCAAAAGTCTTCGGCAGGCTTGGAAGGCCTCGGGATATACTTGCGAGGCTGAGTAAGAACTTGAATAACGATAGTTAGAAAGTACTTATAGTTTGAAGAGATCCAGACGTCTCGGCGGTCTTCGGGACTCTTTAGACGGCTTCGTGTTTTACTTGTGGGACAACGTGGAGTTATAAAGAATTATGATATGAACATACGAACTATACATTGAATATATAAACAATATTAAGCGGTTCAGAAGTGTTCGGAACCCTTCGGAAGGCCTCAGGATTTACTTGTGAGGCTGAGTAAGAGTTTGAATAACGATAGTTAGAAAGTATTTGCAGTTTGAAGAGGTCCAGACGTTTTCGGCGTTCTTCGGAACTCTTCGGAGGGCTTCGGGAGTCGTGATGCTTTAGGCCTTGTCGAGTGTGTTGCCACTGAACTCTACGGGGGTGCTATCCCGGAGGTACAACTCGCAGACACACTCGGCGTCACCACATTAGACGATCTCTCGTGACGTTATCGTCGTGAGGGCGGCTTGGACAAATTCTCGCCGCAGCCCTTGCAAGTGTTGAAAAAGGTATCGTGACTGCGGCAGGAGTGACAGGAGCTTTGGTAGCGGTATGGTGTCACAAAAGGCACGTCGGAGAGCTTTCTGCATCTGCTTCCGGTTGGCCTGGTGGGTGAAAATGGGGCTTCCTGCCCATACGCAATTAACTACTGATCTACGGAACAAATTAATGCAGGCTATGGGGAGCACTGCTACACGTGGTTTACGGTACCGAAATATCGCGACGTAGCCCAGGTGCGGCGGCGGGCAGCGGAACTGGTCAAATTAAGCGAGCTATGGGTAGCACTGATTGCTGAAGTGGATGGCAACGGCCATAGTGAGCACTGTTAGTTGAATTCTTCGGCTATGAAAGAGCACTAAGTGTACTGAATTGTGATGGATTTGCAATCGTATTTATCTGCTTTCTTCCCCTGTGCAAGGTATGTTGAAAAAGGTTAGTGGAATGGGCATTCAATTGATTTGCTACTTTTAGGGTACAGCAACACAGACTATAGATAAAAAGAAAATAGAAACAAGAAAACCGTAAGTAACAAAGGAGATATTAGATTTAATAGAGAATAGAAGAAAGCTTAAACCTTTCAGAAAATTAAAAATAAGATAGTACATGAGTGTAGAAAAGCTACAAATAAATGGATGGAAGAGAATTGTAGGGTAATACAAGATGATATGAGAGTAGGTAAGACAGACAGGGCTTACAAGGCAGTTAAAAAGTTTTTCGGGGAAGATAGGAAACATAAAATGGTATTTAAGATGAGAATAACGAGCTTCTAATAAATAAAATTAAGGTAGCAGATAGATGAAAAAGATATTTAGAAGATTTATATAAGGGAAACGATATGAATGAGTTAGAGAACGACCAAGAAGAGAATATAGAAATAGGGTTCTCAATACTAAGAGAGGAGTTTGATAAAGCTCTTAGGGATCTTAAACTAAATAAAACACCGGGGATAGACGATATACCAGCAGAATTAATAAAATATGCAAGTCAGAAAACTATAGATAGAGTATATGAACTAGTAAAACTAATATACGATACAGGTGAGGTCCCAATAGATTTTGAAAAAAATATTATTATCCCAATCCCAAAAAGGTGAGGAGCTGATAGGTGTAAGAATTTTAGAACGGTTGGTATAACTTCTCACGCTTCCAAAATACTAACAATACTAATTAAAAAAAAGAGTAGAAGCTTTGACTGAGAATTATTTAGGCGAAGACCAATAAGGTTTTCGTAAAGACTGAGTGACTAGAGAATCGATACTAATGATTAGGGAATTATCGAAAAAAGGTTACAAAAAATAAAATGACTCATTTTACGTTTGTACATTTAGAAAAAGCATTTGATATAGTTAATTGGATAGTTATGTTCAGGGTTTTGCGAAAAATAGGAATCTCTCTTAGGGATAGAAAAATTATTTATAGTCTATATGAAAATCAAAGCCGTAGTAATTAGTAAATACAAAGGGACTAGAGAACCCATATTAATGATTAGGGTAATTATCAAAAAGTTACAAAAAAACAAAAAGACTCATTTCGCGTTTGTAGATTTAGAAAAAGCATTTGATAGGGTTAATTGGATTGTTATGTTCAGGGTTTTGCGAAAAATTGGAATCTCTCATAGGGATAAAAAAATTATTTACAGTCTATATAAAACCTAAAGCGTAGTAATTAGATTTGATGAAATAGAAAAGGAAGCTAAAATTAGAAATGGTGTTAGACAGGGCCGTATCCTATCTCCCTTGATTTTTAATGTTTATATTGAGGAAGCTTTAAACTTAGCTAGAGAGAGAAAAGAGATAGGTATTAGTGTACGGAGACAGAAAATAGACATGATACGTTTTCCAGATGATACGGCCATTATAGCAGAGTTTAGAAAAGAATATTTTAGATGAAATACTACAGAGTAACTATAGTATGAGAATTAACTCAGGAAAGACAAAGATAACGACAAGTGAGTTACAGCCTAGTTTTAAACCAAAATTAAAAATAGGTCATGTCGAGTTAGAGGAGGTAGATGAATTTTGCTATTTAGGTAGTATAACTACAAAGGACGAACGTAGCAGAAGGGATATAGTAGCTAGAATAGCTCAAGCTAGAAAAATGTTCTTAAAAAAGAAAGATTTACTAATAGCTAATAGTATTAGTTTAGATAATAGAAAAAGTTTCTTAAAGTTGCACGTATGGAGCGTTCTATTATACGGTTGTGAGACTTGAACAATGAAAGAAGTAGATAAGAAATAGATAGAAGCTTTTGAAACTTGGTGTTATAGGAGAATATTAAAGATTAGTTGGACAGATAGAGTAACAAATGAAGAAGTTTATAGAAAGATAGGTGAGGAGCCCTGTATATGGAAACAATTAAAGGTCAGGAGAGATAAAATGATAGGGCACCAGTTAAGACATGAGTGACTATTTAGTAAGGTCTTAGATTATACACTACCAAATAAAAATAGAGTAGGAAAACCGAGACAAAGCTATATTAGTCAAATTATTAGAGATTTAGGTTGTGAAGGGTATGTAGACCTTTTTAGACTAGCTCAGAATAGAAAAGAATTTAGAGCTGCGTCAAACAAACGTTAAGAAATTTCAAAAACAAAACAAAAAATAAAATAAAAATTAGTTAACTAAATGTCAACATGACATAACTCACAAATAGTTAGCGGTCTGGCATGTTAGTAGCGATTTGTTGCTTAAGCCTTACCATAACATATAATTTAACACTTTCCCTTCTTTGGAGCGGATAGCCAGATAATACTTCATTTTAAATGGGAATCATGTACACATGTTGGAGTTCTTTAACAACCATCAAGTTGCTAATATCTATGTAAAGCCAGGTAGATAAGAAAACGATAGAAGAGTATAGCAAGACCTAGATGAAGCTATATTAGTCAAATTATTAGAAATTTAGGTTGTGAAGGATATGTAGAACTTTTTAGATTAGCACAGAATAGAAAAGAAATTAAAGCTGCGTCAAACCGACCTTAAGTAAGGTCGAAAACAAAATGATGATGAGGGTAGCGCAAAAAATGAGATGGAAATTTAGATTTTCTAGGCCTTTGTTCTATGTTCAGCACGTGTAGTTTGATATAGGGTAACATTAACCCTTCGTATATGAAGCACTCTATATGTACAGGGGGTTGCTAAAAGATATGTACAAAATGTTACTACAAATTCCTGAGACTAAAGTATGAGGATCTAGCCCAGTTATTTTTAGTCGAAAAGTTGATAGTTTCCAAGGTACAGTGTATCAAAGATATTATTTTTTTAAGCTATGTTTTAAATAAGTATCTTAATAATAGCAGGATTTGAATGAAATTTGGTACCTAAGGATTTTTTAAAACGAGAAACTCAGATTTGATAATAGTTTTGATGTACTTTGCATATAGAACAGTTTTCTGCTTAAACATGTACATAAAATTATTCCTAGATTATTACTAATATCATCCCTGAGTTACCGTATTCGTTGCTGCTGTATACAGAAACGAACGGAATTGAAGTTTATTATATGAATTTAAATTAACAGCGAAGTGCACGTTAAACAACAAATTGAGAAGTTTTTTATTTGAATTTTTAAATATGTTGCAGTAAAGAGTAGAGAAACGAATTTAAGTATAATAAAATATTTAAAAAAACAACATTAAGGGACGAAAATTTAATTCGCATCTAACATCAACCGTTACAGATCGCGTTGAGAAGCAAAAGACTTACATAAACAATATTTCAGGGAGGTATATACACAGCTAAAAAAAGATTAAAGACGTTGCCAATGAAATAATACACTTGACTGAAACAAAATACTTGATTTATAATTAAATACGTATTTTTCTACGTCCGTTATAAAACTCACGTTTTTTAAAAATTATTTTCCGTTCATACAGTATGTGATTATTGAATCGATCAAAAAGCGTTAAAAAAAGTGTCCTAGCGGTTCATTTTTTCACGCTTTTGTGTTAAAAAAAGAGTTGTAGCGTGTCATTTTTTAACGCAATTAAAAATGTGTGTGAAAACGTTGTGTGCTTTGAATGCTTCGCTCTGTCATCAATTAATCATCTAAATTGTCAAAACTGTTCTTAACCGATTTGAGATAGCTACCTGTAGAAGATATTATTTCTATAAACTCTTGACAATTTGAATACTAATATAACATCTGTAACTTCTCCTTCGCTACAATTTATTAAGGCTCAAAATTCTATATTTAATATTAATGTTACTAATTTTTTTTTACAATAAATTATTTACAAGAGATTTCTGCTGATATTACAATTCCGACTTTGCTATCTTCAAATTCATTTAAAAGAACCGTCATCTAGATTTTCTTCACTCGAAAACTGTAGATCTTCCTCTAAAGTAGCTGCCGACTTCGACCTAGGTCTACCCCTGCCCCTTTTCACTTTAACAGAAGTACAAGCAGTATCTGAAAATTGCCCAGGTTCTTCAACATCAATGTAATCATAATCTTCCATGTGACCCCTAAAATGTGGATTATCTGGCGAATTAGCAAGACTCATTTGATCTGGTTCAGCTATAGTATAATTTTCTTCATCGATACAAAGTCACGTGTGGTCCTCATCTTGGTAGGCTTGTCCTGAAGCTAAAGCAATTTTTGCTTCTAATTGAGTTAGGTGCTCATCATGCTCAGATAGTGTAAACTTACAGATGTTTAATAATGTTTCCGCTTTTTGAGTAAATGGTAAATCTATAGCATTATACGAAATGCAATTTTCGAAAATCTGTTGTACATTATTTAAAAACTCATGCCGGCTATGGTATTTATGCATGTATACATTTTTTGATACCGTCTGCAAATCCATTGGCCTTCTAACCACTGTATAATAATCTTTCACTAACTTCTTGTTTACGGGTTTTAGGAAAGGCCATGACTCCGACATTGCTTTCAATTTATAATTAAGTACATTATCCAAAATATATGTTAACGCAATTTGATCACTATCTAACAAAAGATTGATTGCTTTTTCCAGTCGTATTAGTCTATCCTCTTTATCTTCTAATCTTTCGATACATTTATTTAACATACGCTGTGCGACTACAGTTAGACTACTATTTTTACCGTTATGGCAAGTAGAATTTTTAACAATTTGATCTGTATCAATAAAAAATTTTTAACGACTATGGTATTTCTTTTGGTGCAAGTTATCTCGAACTGACTGTAAATCCATGGGCTGTTGGATAATATTTTGATAGTCTAGAGACTAAATTCGCATTAACAGGAAATAAGAATGGTTGTACATCTGCCATATCACGAAGTTCATTTAAGATTTCTTCAAGAATATTAGATAGTATAACAACTGGATCGGTTCTTCGTCTATTGACAAGTTTATTATGACCCTTCAGATAATCGCAACGTAGTTCAGAATTAGGCCGACACAGCTTTCTTGCATGTATTGTATCTCTAGAAACTTTCGAAACTAAGGTGCGTCGTTTCATTTCTTCAGCATGCGTTTCGTAGAATAGAACATATGATTCTGCTTTTACTGGTGTTTTAGAGGATATACAGCACACCTTGGAATCGTTATATTCATGCCATGCGAATGAGTACGGGTGTCGATAGTATGCGATGTAATGGCCTCTCAATGTAGTCCCACTGTGTTTCGATATTGCATACAGGTTATAACGACAATTTCCAAGATTTGTTTCTGCAGCGTAGTGTCGCATATCTAGACCTTCTAATGGAAAATCTATAGGCGTAGATAGTTTTCTTTGATATGTACCTGTAGGTGAAAACCGTTTTAAGTGTCTCACCAATATTTTAGGAAACCTCTGTATGGACAGTGATTTGATGCATTTTCTCTTTTCTTTGCACTTAAAACATACTGGTTTTCGTTGTCATCCATTGTTTCAGGCCAAGTAAAATGATCTAGACAACGTTGTAACGTTAAGCAGCCAGTGTGCTTAGGTATAGCAAGTGTTAGATCCCAAAAGATTTCGAAAGTTACAGAATAATGATTACAGTGTGTGCAACGTACTGTTGATTTTAACTGTTCAGCGAAAATATCAACAATTTTGGAATTGTTACTTCTTAAATATTGCTGCCAGGATTCATTACCTTTGTCGGAGTCACTTAATTGTTAATTTAATTCTAACAATATAGGGATTTGATTGGAGGTAACCTGATTAACGTCTTCATAAATAGCATCTAGCAAGTACCGCGTAAACTCTTGTGCGTCTTGTTGATAGAAGACCATAAAACTAGGTGCAAATCGATGAAAGTGTGATTACAAGTTAATAGTATTGACCACTTTGTCGCAAGCATCTTCAGACCATAGATCTTTTATTACTTGTGCAAAAGATTTAATTAAAGCTCCTTTCATAGTTGAAGTGTTAGTATTGATATGTTTCGAAAACGCATTATTTTTAATATATTCAAGTAATAATGTTGTGTTTGAGAGGCACTGAACTATACAGTTTATAAAGCATGTATTACCAATATTTTCCAATCCTTTCTTGTCTAAATTTGTAGTTGAATTTGAAAAATCATTTAAGTTCTTAAAGTAAGTATCGAGTTGTGATGCGTTAATTGTATACTGGAGGTTTTTTAAAATTTCTTCTATTGTATAAGCGATCAGTGTTTTATTTTCTTCCATGTCAACATTATCTAGCTGTTGCTTAAAGACAGTGCAAGATGATCGAATGTTTTGGTTTTCTAAACTGTAACATTTTGAAGGCAGGTCAAAAATTTCACTTAAATCTTTGGAAAGTGGAATGGTTCCTAATATGGATGCTGCATTACCTATTTGAATAGCTATGCCAATTTTTTGTAATAAAAATGAAGTGGCTCTTTGATCAAAGGTATTATGAAAGATTCGTCTACCAATTTCCTTTATGAATTCCAATCCGTGACTACCTAAAAATCCTAAGGTTTCAATTGAAACTGGGTAAAAGATATAAAGGTCTGATAAAGGGGAATATTTTTGTTTTTTATTTTTTCTCCAGCTTTTACTGCTGCTCCAGTTTTATTTGAACAAGCAGTAACATGAGAATTAGCAAAAGCGTTGGTACATGTAAAATCTCACATTACTGTTTTACCATATTTCCAAGGAATTAAACTAATGCCATCAGGTCTCTTACCATCTTCTCTAAATAAATAGGTAGGTTTCAGAATACAAGGAACATCGGCAGAGATTAAAGCTCGTTTAATTAAATCACTAACTGCTTTGTGCCTGAAATGCCTTCCCGCACTAAGCATGCAACTTAATCCATGTATACCTAATTCATCTGCAACTGATTCACAAATGCACAAGTGTGGTGTGCACAACAGAGTATCAAGCCTGAGTCCTACAGCAATTCTAAAAGAATGGTTATCTAATAATGTGCTCAGAGATGCTGTTGGAAGAGCGAATAACCATGCGCTGGCATATTTCGAAGAAACTGCAAGAATACGAGTCCTATGTGTATTATTGGTAGCTGATTCTAGCAACTTATTCGAAGATATATCCAGCAATGGTATATCCCATTCCTTTTGGATGAGTTTGTTGATTTTGATTTCATTTATATTTGTTGCAGACTTCCAAAGTTGTTCAGCTTGCAAAAAGAAATTATCGATAGATATACTACAGATGGCATTAGAAAAGATTGATCTAACTGTAGGTAAAGATGAATGAAAAAAGACAGGTAAGCAGGTAGTGATAGTGAGGTTGAAAGACGGACACCTAATCCGCCTCTGTTTATTGGAAGAGATGCTTACGACCATTCGAAATGGCTCAGTTTAATATTTATCATTTCCTCCAAAGTGCATCGTAATAGTTCGTCAAATATCTCAAGAGATTGCATACAAGTCCATCTGAGGATGTACATCAATCAATTAGGAATAGCAAAACAATTCTTAATTAGACAAAATGAGATATGATTTGGAATAGAAGATGACTTTAAACGAGAGCGAATGGAGTACATCAATTCGATTTTTTTATTGATACCTTCTGGAATCGCTTCAGCACAAAGTGGTGCGCCAAGTAGGGTCCAATTACTTTTATTTGGTATCTGAATACCTGGTACAAACATGTTTAAGAGTGAAATGGTTTTGTTAAAATTGGCTGAAGGTGAACATAACAGTTCACATTTATTAAAATTGAGTTCCAAACCAAACGACTTAGCAATTGTAATTATCTTTTCGAGATTTTGGATTACGAAATGAATCTCACCACCAATACATCCGTCATCTAAAAATCAAATATTGAACTCTGTGTTAAATGAGTTAACAAGACTTTTTATTGCCAGACAGAAGATTGCCGGGCCTAAAGAATCGTCTTGATGTATACTTCTTTCGGAATTAACTATGTTATCACCAAAAACAGAAATGAAGGATTTGCATAACATTGCTGAAGAAAAGGCGTTAGATGGGAAATGTGGTTGTAAATACTATGTAAGAGAAAATCTCGGTTAAGTGAGTTGAAAGCGTTTTTAAAATCAAGTTTAAGAAGAATGTTATTAGGATTATTAATTAAATATATACGTGCAGGGTGTGCTACAATTTCACAACCGCCTGAAGTCCCAAATACAAACTGTTTGGGCCTGAAAAGATTTCCTAATTTTCCTTTATATACCAGCAAGATAATTTAGCCGCAAGTCTTCGATAAAAAGTACCTCCGGCAATTGGTCTAATGCCGCCGTCCTTTTATTAAGTGCGAATAAAGAGGCGCCATATAAAATAGGATAAATTTCAGAAAATATTTTACCCGAGCATTAGGTTACACAAATCAGTTAAAGATGATAAAAAGCTTTTGTCCGAATATAGCAGTGGAATCACTCAAAATGTCTTGCAAATGTGAAGGTCGTAGGGCGTCAATACCTCCAGCGGAACTAGACTTAAAGGAATTGATCCCTGCTAAAACTTCTTCACGATTAACTGTGAAATTCGAATTAGTTTTCATAACGGAAATTGGCGGCGAAATTGATTTTGGATGTTTCCTTTTTAAATCTTCTAAAACTGTAGCGTCTGTATTTAAAAAAGATTCATTTGAACTTAAAATTTTAACCGCAGAGGATAAATCGCCATCTGAAACTTTTGATATGATTTGTGTAGTAATATTGGCTTTAAAGGTAGCTATGTCACTTTTACTACTGAGAGAAACAACTTCTTCAACGGACAAAGGGTTTCGTAAATTTTCTAATATTATTTTCGAAATTGATTTGCATTCATTGCTTAACTTTCCACTAGGAATCGATAGCGATAGGTTAGGGAATATTAAAAGTTCTCTCCATGATTACATTGAGCTCTTTTTAACGCAAGTGTCAATAAGCTCACATAATTTCTTTGCTACCTGAGCTGTCACTGATTTTGGTATACGCTTAACGATGAAAACTCTTGACTATTTCAGATTTTTTAATATGCTTTCTAATGCAGGGTCTTCGTCCTTGTTCAAAGATTTATTTTCACTTAACGTGGAATCGCGAAGCCTTCTTACCAAACAAATATGAATTGTTAGAACTCGCTGCTCGTTCATGAAATAAAATACTGACCAACAGGATCTCACATCAGCATATACACCTCGGATGCATTCCGAATCAAAGATAAAATAGTGCTCGGGTACTTGTTCCACAAAATTTATGTTTTTTAACCAGACATTTATGCTAACACTTTGATCTCAGATTTAAAATAACATCAAACGAAAAGCTTGAGGGAAAAAACGAATTTCTGAAATATAACAGTATTAGATTTAAAATGGCAGCGTAGTTCAACAAAAAATAGATTATCCATTTGCATGTCACTTTTTTTAGTGTAAAAATAAGTTGAATGTAGCACGACTTGTAGAAATTTCTGTTATGTACTTATAAACTTATTTTGTAAGACCACGACTTGTAGAAATTTCTGTTATGTACTTATAAACTTATTTTGTAAGGAGCAAACCAATATATTTAATAAAGGACACACCTTTAACGGCTGCATATTTAGAAAATTATGAAAGACAAGAAACTCTCAAATCATCATAAATCAGAAAATCAGATGCGCAAAATCAACCATTGGGTCAACAAACAGGTATAACCAAGACAAAAGAGAGAAAATAATAGGAAAACTGGAATAATAAGTAGAATGGACAGAATTCAAATCCACCCATATTGTACAGATATCACTTCCAATGAAATTAAAGCAATTTACACCTTAACCAGTGTATAAATGGTTTATGCTATTTAAATTGTGTAAGTAGTTAAATATAATATAAGTTAATTCTGAAGGCTTAAGTATATTTAACTTAAGCAAAATCAGAAAGAAGTGTTGCGTAGAATAAACTTAGGTAAAAGACAAATAGCTAAAGTAAAACTGAAAAGTTTACTTAGCTGGAACATGACAATTTGCCCTAGGCAGAATGTCATGTTACAATGTTCTTAATTTATGAGTGAAGTATTAATTGTCAAGACAATCTGTAATAAAAATTAATCATATATTTATATATAAATTAAGAACGTTTTAGAAAACGCCAAGTTTTAATTCCATTGCATTAAAAATTAACCTTAAACATAACAACTACACAATAACAATAATGGTTAACAAAACGTTGTGAGAGTGTCCATATAATAATATAGAAAGCATTAGCTTGCGGTCATCACGAAGTCGCGATCACCCATAAAAAATCGTTGTGTACTCTAAGAAAAAACACGAGTAGAACGCTTACTAAAAAATTTGAGTGTCTAATTAAAATAAGATTTAAAAATATGTTCATGTTAAAGCTTTCACGTAAAAATCCCAGTGTTCTAAACTAAATTGGTCTACTTTAATGTGTTACATTCTAAATTTGGCAATGTACATTCTTATAATTTGTAAATAAATTCCCGCGGATATTTTTAAATGAACTTGTCAATTTCCGTCATTCCGGACAGTTGCGTTTACGCAAAAGAATGCGCAGGTGCGGAGTGTGTGAAAGGACGGCATTAAGCTACTAGACCTGAAGTCAAGAACATCTATCTGTGCGGTGTTGGCGTTTTTTCTTTTTTTAGGGGGTAGGTTCCTTATCTTGCCTTATCGTTCCTCCTACCTGTATCCTTGTCGTTCCACCTACGGGTTTAGAGGACCCAAGGTAGAATTTAGACGGATTGGCAATTTGACTCCGCAATGGCGTAATCTACCCACAAACATGGATCCTGAGATGTTAAAAAATACAAATGAGTAACCGTTTTACTTTTATTGTGTCGGAAATTCGACCTTATAGGTGCATGAAACTTTGTCTATTGCGGAATACTTAAAACGTGGTGATACGCGTTATAGGAATTACGCGGCTTTAACTATTGTGCAATAGTATATCAATTACCCGCAATATAGTATAGCGAATGACCGGTTTGTAAGAAATGATAATGTGTTTCTTTCATTTATAACATTAATATTTAAAAAATTTTAAATATTGTAATGTATTTGTTTCATCGAGATTGTAAAACAATGTTTTTGGAACGTGACCAAAAAATACATCTACTTATAAGGGCGGCAGATATTATCTAAAAACTTTTTAAACTACTAGTTGAAGCTCTTGGTACTCGACTTAAATGGACTGATGGTGTGCCGCAATATACGTAAGCGGCGGATCAGTTTTTCTTTGTTTCTTTTTGTGTTGTATTTTGCTTTTTTATTATTTATGAAAGTTTAATAGCGTAAATATGACATTTATTGATAAAAAAAGGTTAAAATAAAATTTCAATTAATTCAAATAAATACTCTGGAAATTATGAATAGTTCATAAAATCGGCTAAGGTATTTTGAGGCAACAACGGCAGTTAATAATAATTGGAAAATACACAAAAACATTTTACAAAACACCGAATCTAATAAAGTTATAATACCCCACAATGGGACAGTATAAAAATAATAAAATCTTACGCTATGTAATAAGTGTAAGAAAATAGAATACAGAGTGTAACAAAAATACTTACCTGGAGAAGTTATGTTCGGTTGCATGTTGCAACTAACTTGTATAATAAACCAAAATTAATTAAATTAAACCAAGGATAAATTCAAACAAATACAATACAGCACAAACTTACCCTAAATTTGTTAAATATTAAGTTATTGTAAGGGCAAAGCACACAATTTTATGACGGGGTGCTTTAGAAACCCTGCAGCAGTTTTAAGAGTGGCTACCTGTGAACATCATCAGTTCCGGGATGCAGATTAGTAGACAAGAGAGACAAGAGAGCCTATATCGATTGCCTCTAGACGTTTGGATTTGAACCAGCGACTACGTTTATAGCGCTGGTGCAAATACTCATGGTGCCACCGATTTCAGAATCCTTTGTGCCTGGATTGCACTAACTGCCAGCAAGAGAAACGAGGCATGCTAATATGCGAAAGATCTGGATACGGGGCGCCGGTTAGAGGTTCTTGTGTCAAAAAATGGCCAGGGGTCAAGGAGCGCATGTCATTGGGTTCACTACTTATACTACACAAGGGTCGATAGTTCAACACAGCTTTGATCTGGATCGCAAGCGTTTGAAGCTCTTCAAAGTTAAGAATTTAACTACCGACGATTCTGGTTAAATGGGTTTTCACAGATTTGACCGAGGTTTCCCAGATTCCACCGAAATTAGGTGCGGAGGGGGAGAATGAAATGCCATGCGATGGTTTCTGATTCAGCGGCACTACTCAAATGTTCTTGCAATTGCCGGGCAGCGCCAACAAATTTGATGCCGCAATAGCTATACATAGCTTGGCAACTACCACGTCGACCTATAAACCGCCGAAGACAAGCAACAACAGCCTCAGCAGGAAGGTCTGAAACTAGTTCAAGATAAAGAGCTTTAGTAGTAAGACATACGATAAAGGACAGATAGATCTTGCGGAGTTTGGCACCTCTCGTGCGATCACAACATACATACAACCTCACCCAGATACATACACACACATAACACATGCCCTCAAGCGCGCGCACACACACACGCATACTTTACTCACGGTTACTTTCTGGGGGAAGCCAGGTCTGCTTAAGTTTAAGTTAACAGACCACTGACACGTTGGAACAAATAAATAATAAATAAATAAGTAATCCTCTCGTCCGATACATGCGAGCACAATAGGCGAATATGCCTTGTATTTTCCGAACAGACGAATACGTTGTTACCAGATTTTCTATCCAAGAGGACTCAGTGGTAACAATGTAACCCAGCGGTTTGGTTTCAGAGGTGGCTTCCAGGGATGGGTTAAAGGAACGAGGTACAGGCCAATCCTCTTTTAGCAGTAATAAATATGGTAGGTCTACCCATCAAGAGGCGAGTGAGATAAATTCTGAAGAAAATAAATCTCGGGTAGCACAATCTGTGGTGTTGTGTTGGGAACTAATGTGGTGCCAATGTTCGGGGACACACGTTCTTGAATACAGCTAACACGATTCGCCACAAAGGTTTTCAAGCGATAAGAAGCAGACTTGATCCACATCAACCAAATAGATGAGTCTATGTAACAAAAAATGCGATATAGATGAATATTCGAAAATGTGGATAATACAAATTCAATTAACGTAGATAAGTGTCGCAGCACATAATTCTAGTCGGGGTACAGACAAGCCTTTCAAAAGAGCCACTTCCGAGTTGCCGATAGTTAAGTGAACCAATATCCTCCCACCACGGTCTATTAGTCGAAAATAAACAACAGCGGCATAGCCTCTCTCTGAAGTATCTCAAAACCCATGGAGTTGCTTATTAGTAGAGTGTTCGAGAGAAATATGACACGGGATTTTTAATAAATTCAGGTATGGCGCCTCAGAAAAATACCTTTTCCAAAAAACAATTATCGATTCTGAAGGAAGATCATCCCAATCAAACCCGAGAACCCAAAAGCGTTGGATATGATGCTTAAGGGCAAAGGTGACAGGAGTGGGAAAACCTAATAGAACATAATTCGAGCAACAGTAGACAGCAAAATACGTTTAGTAATAGTGTCGTCACAGGGTTCGACACGAAACACAAAGATATCTTGAGCAGATTGCCACTGAAGGCCAAGCATCTTGATAGTAAATTCTGTATCGTTAGAGTTTAGGTCAGACTTGGCTTGTTGGTATTCGACAGGTATATTGTCCACGAGGAACGGACAATTGCTGGCCCAATTGCGCAGCTTAAAACAATCTGAACGAAGAAGTTCTATAAGTTGATATTTCAACGTGTTACGTTGATTTTCAACATAATTAATAATAGACACGCTCTTGAATAAATTCCTTAACTCAACCCCCTTTTTCTTTTACAACGAAAATTTATTCTATAAATTAAATAGTCTATGCCTTGTTTTAGGTATTCCGTAATCTTTTACATTTTTCAATAACATCCTATTTACAATAATAAATACGCTTTCTACAAATTTTCATTTTGAACTCATTTATTTCGGAACGACAAGTTTAGGCTACAAGTAAATAGTTATATCCTGTTTTTAGATACCCGCTATCTTGGTATACCTTACGACTGCCGTATAATGGTTTTCTCTATTGTTCCAACGTAACGACTTGTAGAAATAAGGTCGCGCACTATTCGATATAAGCCGGGTTTTCCAGTTTCACCGCGCTTCGATAAGCTAGGATTTGCAGTTCAAATTCGTGTTGTTTGAACCACTGTTGAATTTGATTCTACCGCTTGTACGTCGAAATATTTTCTACATTTTATTCGTCACCGTATTTCAAAAGCGATGCACGTGTTTCTGTTCGACAACTAGGAGGTGTCTTGCGTGTATTCGCTTTTTTTAGCTGGAGGCCAATTGAGTTCTTTCTTCGTGTAGCTCCACCTGTTCGTTGCTGTGGACCAGCTGTTTTTTGTCTTTGGATCGCTGCAATAATTACGATGGCAGGGTGAATGAACCCTGACGACCATGACGTTGCTATGCTGGCTCACCCCAGGCGGTTTGCTAGATACGCATCCCGACGCATAGAGGTGTGTGACTAGTTTTCTTTTACGTACATCGAGGATCTTTATTTATCAACGGTTGATGTTGTGAAACCAGTTCACCATGCATGTTTTTGATTATATTTCTTTAATTCTTACTACACCTTGGTCTACATTTAATACTTTAATTTAACCCACTTGCTATGGAGAAAACCTACCTTTAATGCTTTAAATTAACACACGTGCTATTGAGGAAATTTACATTAAATACTTTAATTTAACACACTTGCTATTAAGAAAATCTAAGCATTACTTTTTTTAATGATTTTTATTACCTGTTAGCTACGAAATGCGTACTTCGTGGACCCTTTATAAAATTTGTTTTTAAAATATAGCTTAAATTCAATACTTTTCTTTGTACCTGTGAATCAAGAAATTTTAATTTATTTTCATTATTAATAGATAGTCGTGGGCGATGTGTTTTTTTTGTTTCTGTTTGGTATGTAGGCGAATACCTCCCACTCTCCGCGGTTGGTAGGTAGTCTGGCATTTACTTTTCTTCCGGCTACGCTAGGTACGTAGCAAACGGTTGCGCTTCTTGAAGGGTATAAGCACCCCACAAGATGTCATCAACATACAAATGATCCTTCGGAGTGCGTAAAGGATAGCTAACTTCCCCTAACTCAGCCAATTTCAAAAGGGTTCTAATTGCTAGAAAAGGAGCCAAGGACACTCCATAGGTAATCGTGTTCAATTAATATGTTTGGATTGGCTAGGAAGGCTCCCACCGCCCTTGGATAAACTGATAGCCAGGATCCGCGTCGGTAATTAAAATTTGTTTATGCATTTGTTTAATATCACTAACAAAAACAAATTTTGGATATGTTCTATTGTACGGTACTGAATTTTAAACAAAGTTAGAATAGATGAGTCATCTAAAGTTCCATTTCCCACCTCTAAGGTTTCTCCTAATTTAGCCACATGCAATGCATTGGCTAACACTAATTTATCATGCTTTGAAGGCATTATAAATATTATAGGTTTAATTCAATTTGTAACAAATAAGTTTGTATAGCTGAACAAGCATTAAATTCTAAATATCAACGCAAAGACTTGCCAAATTTAAGCTTGCAATTTTAGTATCAAATGTTAACTTTCAATAATGAAAAACAACCACATTCATTGGTAGGTACAATAATACAAAATAATTGTTCTTTCACTTTTACTAAATACCTGAATATTCAATTTGTAGCTGTATTGTTCCTGTTACAACAAATATTTGATGTGTTTTCTTACTAGAAATTAATATCATTACTTCTTTAACAAACATGAAAGTTTCAAAGTTGTATGGCGCTAACTAGTAGAAACTATAGTACCTAAGATCGGTACATGCAAATCCGTGATAGTTTCACAGATAAAACACTGTAGTTGGTAATTCTAATCAATGAAAGATTCTCCAGCGAATTCTGTAATGTTGGTAATACAATCTGTAATGTGGGTAATAAAATCAGTGAAAGTTTAATCAGCGAATTCTGTAAGCTCGGTAATTAATTACAAATTTATTTGTTTGTTATCATTAAGTAGTTGTATTATAATTTAAGTAAGGGCCGCTATGCGTGCGGCCACGTCCCCAATGCTCCACAGAACGGTTCAAATCCGGCTCGAAGAACCATGCAACGATATGGTGGAATTGAATGGATAGTGGACTGTAGGAAAATATTGAGCTTTTGGTTACAACAATTGACCTTTATACGACCGCATAGGCCGGTATAGTTTAAATAAAAATTAATGAAAGTATCAGGTTAAGTGATAACAACATCTGGCAACACTTACATAAATTGGTGTCTTTTGCGTTGCTTGTTCAGCGGCGACTATTTTGTACAAGTGTGGCCACGTGTGTGGAATCTACAACAGGGTTGATGCAAATTTGAAGGCACCTTTTGAAGATCTTGCCGCGACACACTTTTCAAAACGCCACCACTCTTCGGCGGTTGATTGTAGTCTCACTGCCCGTGCACTCGCAATCACTGATGTTCGGTTCAATTCGATTACCAAACCGCACACAAATAATATGTCTGTTGAACTTTTAAATAACTTGGGTTGCCTATCCGCGGGGACGATCCACGTGTATTTTTAAAGCGTACACAAAAAAAAATTTTAATTTTACTCACAATTAAATTACGTTTAGTTTTTTTTTTAATTAAGCACATCCAGAAACGTCGATGATTTACCTTTATATTGACTATCTACAACGTCATCCCATTCAACTATTTAAATTCCAGCTGTTGTTGAAAAGTGAAATCAGTTCATCGCCCTTTTATTGATTAATGTCATTATTAGATGCACGACCGACGCGAAAATAAATTCCACGATACCCGCTTGCTTGAGCTTTCCGGTCTACTTAGCCAGCAAAGTTCAAAACAATTTGTCGTCAGCCACCTACCTCAAGGGACCTACGGTCCATCGTCTACCAACCTACGCTCTTGCTTAGTCCTCATTTCTTTCTTAACTTTCCAACTTTTCGTTCTCACACTCTGTACATTCAAACTGCTCAATTTTCGAGGTCAAAGTCGTTCTGTTTATGTAAACTGTCATCCTGTTCTCTCACTTTTACATTGGACACGAAGAGCTGCGTCATTTGTTTAAGTTCTTAAGTTTTTTTATGGTTGTAAGTTATGTGTATATGACTATTGGGGTACAATCTCCTATAATTTCGGTTTCTTTAAGTCCGCCTGAATTTGTACAAATAACTTTATTATGCCGTTTATTTCCCGAGTGTCTATTCTGTAATTTTTCTCAATTTAATACGAAGAATGTAAAATACCGATAGTTAATAACGTTTGTTTTTAATACATAGGGTGCGCTTTCCTATTTTTTTATATTAATTTAATACTACTCTGGTATAGCCAGATTATTAACTGTAAACTACCAAAGTTTCTACCAATTTTTCACCGTTTCTACTAACCAATGTTTCATGAAGTAACGCACTTGCATTACAACTCTTTGCCTTACAACTAAGTTATACCAAAGTATAAGAAATTAAAAGTTAGAAAAAAAGGTATTTTCATGTTTTTGTCTAAACATTTATAATTTCTAAGTTATTTTGGTTATAAATTTCAAACGATCACCATTTTAAAATTGAACATTCTAAGCAGTTGGTTATTTTTCAAATTAAGTCGTTCCCTAGTAAACTATTGTGACCAGTTTCAGTTCAATCGGTAAAACCATGGCGGATAACTAGTAAACTAAGCGATTTCAGACATAGGATTATTGCTTTTTGGAGGTATGGAATCCGAACGTGACTCTCCAGGTACCTATTTTTGTTACATTCTCTACAACTTGCTTTCAGTTACTGAATCACATCATATCAATCACCTAATATGCCTAGAAAAAATATAAAAGCTTACGATCACCATACTAAAACTATTACAATCAATTTTCAAGGCACTGACTCATCGGGTAGCAATTCCCATAAATATGTGTACCTGAATGAAGTAAAAAAAAGCTTTACACGATAAATCAGAAAATTAATGCGTGTCATGGCAAACAACAGATAATTTTCATAAACAGCAAAATACCAAAACTGCACAAAACAATAACAAAAGTGACTTACCTCAAATACTCAATTGATAGACTTATTGTGTCCTTGGGATTAAATATGGTTCTTTCCGTGTCCTCACCTTTTTGCTCCGGAGACAAGATAGCAGCCAACTCTGGGTAAGGTCGATAAAATGCCTGACGTTTTCGCATTTCCTTTAAAAATAATTCAGGTACTAATTTATATACAATATCTTGAAGGGTCTTGTCTAACCTGGAAATACGATAAAGAATTAATATCTTGAATACGGAATACTATTTGCGATGATATGTATTTTAAAGCAGTAATTTGAAAGTTGCTAAAATTAGTAGAAATTATACGGAAGCTATAAAAGTAGTAAGTTATTAAAAACCAAATTTTATAATGGAGAATTTTTGAAAAAATGTTGTATTTTTGGAATTTTTTGTTTTTTGCTTTTCGGAATTTTACTGCGCTAAGTTTTTATCTTTGTACATTCTTGTACAAACTATTCCACGTATACTAACTACACTTCATTGCTTGACCCTCTCAAACAATTAGTAAGGTTCAATTGTGCAAATTTTGGTACTTTCTTGCGAGTTATAAAGCTAAAACACTTAGGTCCATGGCTTCCTGCGGCAGAAATTACCTCAGGGTTGGGGTGATTCTGTCTTGTCCAGATTTTATATAATTGTTCCCTAGCCAATGATCTCTGTAGTGCCCTAAACGGTTTGTAAAAAAGGAGGAACAAGATATTCAAACACACATACGAAGCATGCGGTAACGGCACTCTCGGAAAGATAGTTACATCCGTGAAGTCCGGCACTAAAGTGTCCACTCAATTACTCATTGTCCTAAAACTTCTTTGTCCCTCGCGAGATTGTGTTATTTAAATCGGCCGGTGTCTTACATCCAACTACGTCGTCAAGCGCAGAACGTGTATCCACAGTATTCCACAAAGAGCGATAAAAGTCGCCCAGGGATACCTTAACGTATTTATGCATATTAAAACCGTTTTATGCTTACAGTGCAGAAAATAATTTATAAAATCACCAGGACAGGATTCAGGAAACAGAAGGAATGCCTTTATATACAAAACATAATAGATTGAACAGCTATAATAGACAGAACTAGGATATTCGGTAAATGAAATTCACTTGAAACGTAACAACCTAGTGTAGCACCATCAGATCTACTTTCCTAATTTCATCCTTTGTTGACATATTTTCCAGTTCAGACAGTATTCGAAAAAGCAAAGAAAATAAGCAAAATTAGGTAAAGCTTAACATAATTATTAAGCTAGTCGAGTTAACTCAGGTCAATATCTTATTTCAAAACCGTAAAAGGAAAACAGATTTAAATGTTTCGCTTATGAATCCGAATACAAGATGTAAGTATGGGTAATTACCGTTTGAAGTCCAATCTCATTTACTGCTGTGGACTTAACCCATTTCCTAAATTTGTTTCCAAATTCGCGACAATATACCACATCGCCTACTTCAAACGTACGCTGTTTTTGCTTCGTAATTTTTAGACTGAATAAATTGTTTTTCATTAACTATATCAGTCGTCGATGGGCATTCACCAGTTGTGGGCTTTGAATGTAATGTATAATTATAGCAAGCGCTCTCTCGGCTACTTTATTAGAAGATATGCGAAATAGTGCTCCCGTCCAGTGCTGGATTTCATTACATTTTAAATAATTTTGGAATTCGGCAGATTTAAATTGAGTGGCGTTATCTGATATTATCTCACTTGGTACTCCAAATCTAGTAAAGCCCTAGCGTAATTTATTTATTGTAGCAGTAGTTGTATTGTTATTCATGCTAAAGCATTCTATCCATATAGAATATGCGTCCTGTATTACAAAATAATTAGTGAAATTAAAGTTACAGAAAAACAAGTGTAGTTACAATACATAGTAACCCCGTACACGATAAAAGTAATATTATTACAATATAGGTTAATCACCTAGACACAGCCGATGACCTAGTGGCATTCACAGATCAGGTTACAAATGATATCACCAGACATGATAGGAAAATAAAATACGATGTTAAACGTTTACAATGTGACTGCTAAGATAAAAAACACGATCAAATCTCAGGAAGACTTGCGTTTTTCATCTGATATAGTATAAGGTCGATACGATTAACCATCGAAGCAATGCTCCTAGTAAATGGTGAGAAGGATGAGGGGAGCTAGACAGTGACGAAAATAATTAATTAATTACTCGCGAGTCAGCGACGAGAACATATGTAGAGGGTAGCAGTTGATAGGACAATCGAGGAAACACCTTGGGGTATGAAATTAAGCAAAGGGAGTTAACGTCGTGATATCTGCGGATCATTTGACAACGATTCGACAACAAATTTAGAAATTTGGACAGATCGATTCCAAACCCACATAAGTTGAAAAATTACGCGTCCTAGCTTTATAAAAATCTTTATTCAGACTGGTACCCGGTTGTAAGTTTTATTAACTAGTTATATACATTCTTTTTTGCTGTTCTGTGGGTGGCATTTATGCAAGAAGCTTGCTAAATTAGACATTGATGATATCATAAAACATCCACCATTATTTTGGGATGTAGTGCTTATTTCATTAGATGTACAAAACCTGAATAGTAAAATTTAATTTGAAAAGGTTGAGCACGTGATTAAATTACTATAATTGGATAATTAGTGTTATGACACTCCTGCGCCACTGTAGTTAAGCAGTGCACTCTTAATTTGTAATAGGACTGTCATCCCTTCTTGGGCAATTCCAAATTTAGCAGCCTAATGTTCATTCACCTCTAATATCTTATTCAAACACTTACTCTGCAGTTCGCATTAGTTAATTAATAACCTCTGGATTACGGAATTTTTGGCGTGCTTGTCTATAAAATATCTACGAAGCTGTTCGTAAAAGATAAGGTGTAGTTGTCTCTTTTCTTAACCCTCTACTGCATGAATTTTTCTGTTGTTATTTGATATTAATTAGGTCACAGTCACATTAATCAATACTACCTGTATGTTTGTTGCGGTTTGTTTAGTATTTTTCTTTTCTTTGGGAATTAAACCACTCATAGTTTTTAAAATCATCTTTATTTACGTTTCGATCCATGACCTAGGATCATTGTCAAAATAATAAAAACTTCAAGTTTGATATTTAAGACATAAAGTGAATGTGACTTTGATTTATTGATGTTCGATATATTTGGTTTGAGTACATTAGGTGAAAATTTTAAAGTTTAAAAGAATGATTGCCTTCAATTTGTGTTGCGGCCTGGGACCGAATTTTTAGGTAGCCAATACGCTAACGCAAAATCAGCTGGTTTCACGTTAAGCGTATATATATATATATATATATATATATATATATAAGCGTATATATAACACAAATTGCAGGCAATCGTTCTTTTAAACTTTAAAATAATCACCTAATGTACTCAAACCAAATATATCGAACATCAATAAATCAAAATCACCTTCAATTTATGTCATAAATATCCAACTTGATGTTTTTATTATTTTAACAACGATCCTAGGATCGAAACGTAAATAAAGATGATTTTAAAAACTATGAGTGGTTTAATTCCCAAAGAAGATTAAGAAAAACACATTAATCAAGTTTGGATGAAATTCATTGCCACGCACATTTTTGGGAGGTTCGGTGGGTATATTGCATAAATGCAACATTATGCAGTTAGGAAAGACCCTTCACCATACAAAATTCAAGTATTTAATTTAAAACTCATTACATATTTACATATGGAACGTTCAAGTGTTCCTGTGTTGGTTTTCTCAGTGTGAAATTTGAAAAAACAGTTATGAACCGCGATGATCCAAAGAAGTAAATTGCACTTCACACACGTTGTTCTTGGTATTCCCTTGCACCCAGAATTCTTACATCATCACCGTTTCTGCTGCATTACTGGAAGGTGTCCTCTCCATCGAAACGGACCTCGGTGATGGGAATTGCTATAGCTGACCCTCCTTTTTTTTCTCTTTGTGTTCAGCATCAACGGTGGAAGTACTATAGGCCTTCCTCGCTTCTTCTGAAGGTATTGGTTCTGCCTGCAGAGGCATTGAGTCACTTCGCTCTTGAAGTATAGCAGAATTGGATGATTCTTCACTGGTACTTTGATCTGATTGCAATGGCGTCTGTATAGAAGCCGTAAGACGACAACAATGAGGTCCAAAAGTGAAAGATGAGGCGGAAGTACCACTTCTTTGATCGAATTGTGATGCGATACAAAGCAACATGGGAATACAACAAGTCGATACCTCCCATGCACTTATTACATGTGGAAACAATTGACAGGTATGCAATTTGCACAACTTTCTTTTGCTTTCTGTCCCATCCGTCCACTTGACAAACCGAGCGAACAGAAGTGAAAGTGCTCAATAGGTGCACAGCTTGTTCTCATACCATTTGAGCATCGCAGTTCAACCCTGTCTTGGACCGTTCGTTTTTCTTCAAACGTGCCACGCTCCTTTTTCTTCATCTTATTATCTGAGGAGTACGTGATTCCTTTAGCACGGTTTATGATAATAGTACCCAGACTGTGAATGCCAAGTCGGTAAAGTGTTATCTGAAGATCTATGTCGCAGAACCAAATATTATAAAAAAATCTTGTGATGAACGCTTCGAGGAATAACCGATAACAAGCGCAGCACTATGTTCGCGCTAGCACCCAGATCGGGATGATTGTCGCGGAAGCAATAGAGGCAGTATAGTTATCCAGGTTGTATACTATACCTTTTTCATCGCAAAGTACGAAAATCTTGTACCCCCATTTGTGCGGTTTTTGTTGATTGTATTGCTTCAAATGGCCCTTCCCTTCAAAGGAACTATCGGTTCATTCCACACATAAATATTCGTCGATTGGAATTGCATGGTACCCTGTTTCGACATCAGAAACCAAAGGACGAATTTTGTGAAACATCATGGCCAGGTTCGCCTAATGAGATATCTTTTTCGTGGTCGTTACAGTGCAAGAAACGTTTGATGTATTCCCATCTATTTATAGACATCGTGTTAGCAACAGTTACAACTGTGCTCGAGTTGCTCCAATACAACCTGGAACTTGGCAACCCCAAAATTGACATGTAGTAGCATATGCCAATGAATTGTTCCATTTCTTAGGAGTCTGTTCGTAATGGCATGTTAAGATTTGTTTGTACACAGTACAAGTTCGATTGATCCACTAAACTTTGCAACAGGTCTTTGTCCAGAAAATGCCTGACATATTCGATTGGTGACTTCACTTCAGTCACCTGGTACAAGCATTCATGCGAAGCTGGTATTGGTGGCGCAGTCCTCGCTTTTGACCAGTGCAAATTGGTTTTCTTCTATCTACTATCATTATTTGTCGTGGATGGATTTTACATGTATTTTTAAAATATATTTGAAATAATTAGCATTTTAGAACCCACTTATCTCTTATTCCGCGAAATATTTATTTCTGTTTCCAAAAACTAAACGCTTTTATTTCATACTTAATCGAAAATGATAGAGCATCTAAGTCTAGCTGTGCACTCTCGATGTAACAAAAAACGAATGCCGCCGCTTACGAAATACACAGCTGCTTATGGAAGAGAACTATTTCCTAATTGGTTAGTCTTCTGAATCTTTGTTGCAATAGTGTGTAATAATGATTTTGAAGCGACGTTTACTGTGTTTATATGTGCTGTTAACGGTATGTGTCATTAATGCAACAAAATGCAATGGAGAGTTAAATAGTGGCCGTTAACGCGCGAGGAGTCTTATAATTTTATATATCGACTTACCTTAGCCGTAGTCAATTGTTCTATAGGTGTCATTTCTACTCTTCAACGCAGTGGACTGTATGGCTATTTATTGGACATGTTACGTACTCACTATCACTGTGTTTTTTAGAGTTTATCCATAAAATCACATTCGGAGACCCTAACTCACTTTACTGAACCAACAAACGTTTCTCTTCGATGTCTATGAACAAGTGTCGATCACTACCCTTTTAGTCCAACTTAATTTCCACAGGCACAAAGGAGATTTTATAACAGGATATAACGGGACTAGAGATGACAGCTTTGCTATTTTATTCACAACTACGAATTAACAACGCTTTAAAAATAAACACGAAAACGTGCGAGAAAGAGACCAAACAGTGGCTACTACTAATTACTTTTGACATTCTTATGCCTGTTACCTCAACAACGTGTGTGCGTGCGTGCGTGTGTGTTAACGTGAGTAGTTAGGTTTGCTTTTAGGCCATTAAGGCCGATTAAGAATGTTTATTGTTCATACCTTTTTTTTCCTTTTGTTTTTATCTATTTATTTCTTTTTTCTCTGTTGTTTTTATGTTCTATATCTACATCTGGCAAGTTAGATGTGCAGGGCCATATGGCCCTAATCTCGCTTGTGTAAATAAAGACGTTACAATACAATACAATACTTTCTTATGCCACAGTTTCACTAGAGGACGTTTAACTAACTCTTGGGCAGTCTTGACAGTAGCTACACGACGATACCATCCCTACCAGGATGAACATCCACTACTCTTCCTAAACGCCACTGTAGAGGGGGTTATTTTCTTCCCTTAAGAGGACAAGGGAATCAATAGGCAGAATAGCGGAATTCCTCAACCACTTACCTTTCTGTTGCAGCGTGTGCAGGTATTCAGCACTCCATTTTATCCAAAACCCTTGTTGAATTTGCTGTAACAGTTGCCAGCGATTTAACCGAGAGGTATTTATGGACAACAAATGCGGATCTGGTAACACCGATACTGGTTCAACATTGACAAAATGACCCGGAATCAAATACGAAAAATCATGCGGTTCGCAACTCAGTGCGCGTAGTGGACGTGAGTTGAGAATCGCTTCCACTTGAATTGATACCATCGAGAATTTTTCAAACAAAAAAAATTTGTTCATCGATAATTCTTTTCAAATGGGATTTTACCGATTTAATCCCGACCTCCCACAACAAACAAAATGAGGAGCAGCAGGAAGGTTAAACACAAATTCGATTCCCTCAACGCCTGCCGAATGACGCATTAATTGAAAGATTTCATGAGAGGCCACAATGGATTTGAATGCATTTGCCTCTTCGAGCAATAAATCGACGTAAAACACCCAAGAAAGCGTCTATCGACAAGTTAGAAACTAATTCCAAATGGATAGCTTTAGTGCTAAAACAAATAAATAAGCAAATGTATGCTTTCAACGATTTTGCGCCACGACACCGATTTATCGTGACATTGAAAAGTCCACCAAAGTCTACTCCCGTATGTAAAAACGCCTTACCTGGAGTTAACCCAGAAGTTGGTAAATCCCCCATAAGGGGGCATAAAGTCATAGAGTTTACATGAAAACAACCAATGCGGCATTTCAAACATTGCCGAATAACCCTCTTTGCGCACAAGATCCAATAATTTTTAATTAATAAAAATTGAGTTGTTCCATTTCTAGGATGTAAATGTCTTTCATGACAATCTAATATAATAATTTCAGTCAACCGATGCGACCGAGGAAGCAAAATTGGAAATTTTGCATCATGCGATAACTCTGAATTACGCAGGCAACCGCCCACCCTCAACAAATCACGACTATCTAGAAATGGACTAGGGCTACGAAGTTGTTTACTAACAAGTTTTCCAGTTTTAATATTTGAAATGTCTTAGGCAAAAACATTTGTTTGAACTCTTTTAATCAATAAATGTATAGCCTCTTGCTGCTGAGCTAGAGACAAACTATCAGAATATTTTGAACGCAAATCCGGCGGACATTGAACATTACAAATGAAATGACGAATACATGTAATAATCCTACAAAGTTTCTGCAGTTTTGAAAATTTATCCAACAACAAATCCAAGAAATTACTGTTAACGACAGAGTACGATATTCGACGTCCATCTGAGATGAGTCGATAAGTTTTGGCAGCGACGTAACTGGCCATTCTTCGCTACAACGCACTAACCAGGAAGGTCCGGTCCACCATAATGGATGATGAACCAACTCTGAAGCCAAAAGTCCACGTGAGACACAATCCGCAAGGTTGTCCTGGCCCTTAACACAAAACCACGAAGATGAAGGAATACGTTCTTAAATATGCGAAATGCGATTGCTAACAAAGGTCTTCCTTTTCTGCGAGGAAGACCAAATCCAAGACAAAACAATAATGGAATCTGACCACGCAAAAATACTACTAAATGATGAACTATCGGTATAAGTATTTTGAACGAAATCTACTAAATCTGCCAAGAGTACGGCAGCACACAATTCGAGACGGGGCAATGAAACGCGATTAGTAGAAGCAACCTTCGATTTTGCGCATACTAATGACATGGCAATATTACCTTCTAAATCGAACGAATGAAAATACACGACAGCTGCATACCCGGCTTCAGAAGCATCACAGAACCCATGCAACTCCACCTTTTAAAATTACTAGTCAAGCTATCATTTAATGAATTTTCAGATTGATCCTGACACGAAGCATCGAAAATCACACGCAATTTGGTGGTAAATCTATCACGCTTATATACAGCATGATGGAGAATGTAATAAATTCTCTTATGAACCGATGAATTTTCAAGCGATTCCACTTGAGCCATGTGACTGCTTTTCAAATAATCCTCCATAGATTTTTTATAATCCGAATACAATTCAGAATTTTTAGCAAACGACGTTCTAATGACAAAAATCTTTTAATAGAAATCGATCTCGTAGCGACGAATGAAATTTTAAACAAAGACACTACAAAACGACCGTCCTTGTAACGTGTATAATTTCCACAAATCCCTTTTCACACTTTTCTTCTTCAGGAGAAACGTGCTTCCTGAAGGAATATTTTCTAATTCCCAAAATTGACGAATGTCGCTGCCTACGGGCTCAACGAAAGCACACAACGTCGTGATAGAATTATTCGGGGAAACGACCTTTCGCGTTAACACCCAACCGAAGGTTGTTTTAATAGCAACTTGCTCGTTAGCGACACCCCAACAATATTCGTTCAACAAAACCTGAGCAAAGATTTCGGTTCCGAGTAGCATGTCAATCTTACCAGGAATTTTAAAATTGCGATCAGCTAAGACCAAACCACGAGTATGCGACCATTCCTTGGCCCCTATAGACGACGAAGGTACTTGATTACAAACGTTAGATAAAATATAACAATTAATTCATATGTTGGAGACCATGCTCCCGAGGGGCTGACTACACACAATAGTGTACCAGACACCAACGACGAATCCAAGCAAAGTCCTTGAACAGTGACATTAGCTCTCAGTTTCTTTAAACCTAATTTCTGACGGCATCGTTCAGCCATAAAACTTTCCATGGATCCGTTATCTAAAATTATACGAACAGGTTGCAATTTTCCTGTATAATCGAGCACTGATACCATTGCCGTAGCTAACAGCGTGGTTATATGTTCTAATGACGTCGAAATTAACGAGCTAGTGGTAGGTTGATCATGCACAACCGTCGACGACAGATTGTCTTCATTAGGTCTACTAGTAGAAGTAAGTCTAGGCGCCGTTCTCCGAGGAGACGCTCACCTTTGACGATGAGTTTGTCTGAGTGGAGACCCCAATTTTTCACGTTAACTCGTTAACGAATTGTATGAGTGTTGATATTTTCTACACGACCAATCCAACTTACAATTTTTCACCGAATGTGAATATAGTATTTAAACATTTAAACAAAGATTTTTAACCTATACCAACGCAAATCTTTCTTGAGGGGTTTTATCGAGAATCTGCTTACCTCTATAAATAGGATGCGGAGCTTGACACAAACTACAATTTTTACCATCATTGGTGGTCCCAACTAAAGAAGTTTTAGCCGAAGTGCTAACGAACTTTCCTTTTTCCCCTTGTTTCACGGAATCTCGAGATTTTAAGGATGTTCCTGAAGCAATGTCATTTATTTCCAATACTTTACATTGTTTTTCAATGTACGACCTTAAATCTTTGAACGAGGGAATCCCGTCACAATTTTCTAATTCGACACGTTTTAAAACGTTTGTATCTAATTTTTTCGATAATAGATTAAACAATATGAAATCTAATAGATCTATTCCCATCTGCTTTAACGCGAATATATTTTCATCAAAACAACTAGTTAATTGCCGTGTGTGAGTCTGAGCAACTTACCTTAGGGCATTTTTCGAGAGCATTAAAACATGTCGAAAGTAATAACCTCTTGGACTGAAAACGATTAGTAATGATTTTATAGGCTTCATCGTATGCACAATAGTTTAATGGCAAATGTTTTATTAACGCACGCGACGAATCATCTAGTGTATCTACGAGATGGCAAAATTTTTCCACATGGGACAAACTGACATTATCATGAATTAATCGCTTATATATTGCATGATAACTTTCAAAGCCCGAAATACGACCTGAGAACCACGGGACTGATAGGTGTTTCAAGCTAAAACCACTATTTATCGACAAAGGATGATTTATATTTTCTACCTGCGGCTTATTTTCTACGAGATCTAATTCACATTGTTCAGCGATAATACGAATATCTAAGAGATAATCATCGATTTTCACCCTAAGAGCCGAGAATTCATCCAATTGTTCACTTTCTTCATCAAAAAAATATCCTTGCAATAAAACTTGAAATGTGTTTCAATTTGCTCGACACTTTTCATCGAAGCTTTAATTATAGCAATCGATACATTTTCCGGTTTATTAATCTTACTGTATATATGATCCAACCGTTTTACTACAAACCTAGATTCAAGAATAGTTTTCTCAATTGATATACCATATTGGATTAATGAACGACAATAAAATTAATTAAAAACAATGCGTACCTCAATACGCTACGACAACTAATTAATCTACAAAATTAAATTATATATCTACAAATGCAACTAATTGCAATGCTCACTCGACAAAACGTTTAATGTTTCACAATAAATACCAACAAAATAACCCCTTTGTTATACTCTCCAATAAGTTGGATGACCCGAGTAGTGCACCAAACTTTGGTCAACGAGAAATAAGGTAAGAATTTAAAATACAATCCTCATACATATAGTATCCGAAATTTCTACAAAGTTTACATAAATTACACCGACCGACCATTAATCCTTGCGACAAAAAAAGGGATATATTATAAATCTACCGTTATATCAAAATATTTTTACTATTAAATGTGCAAACAACATGTTAGCCTCTTTGCAACACGCCCAAACATATCAAAACTACGACAATTATTAAATTAAAGTATTAATAAGGAACGGCAGGAATAGGAACTAATTAATTAATCAAATAATCCGGCTTACGAAGGCCATTTTGTTAAAGTGCGAGGGGTCTTATAATTTTATATATCGACTTATGTCAGCCGTATTCTATTGTTCTATAAGTGTCGTTTCTACTCTTCAACGCAGTGGACTGTATGACTAATTATTGGACGTATTACGTACGCACTATCACTGTGTTTTTTAGTGTCTATTCATAAAATCACATTCGGAGACACTAAGGACTTAACTCACTTTACCGAACCAACAAACGTCTCTCTTCGATGTCTATGAGCAAGTGTCGACCACTACCCCTTTAGTCCAATTTAATTTCCACAGGCACAAAGGAGGATTTATGACAGGATATAACGAAACAAGGGATGGCAGCTTTGCTATTTTATTTACAACTACGACTTTACAACGACTTAAAATTAAACACGAAAACGTGCGACAAAGAGACTAAACAGTGGTTACTACTAATTACTTTTGACATTCTAATGTTTATTGCCTCAATAACGTGTACTTTCTTATGCCATCTTACTATTTATATCGATGTAATTAAAATAATTGCATTTTTACATATTTTAACTATGACATATGAAGTCTCAAGTCATCCCTCCCAATTTATTTTATGCGACAAGGTAGAAGCGCACTGTATGTCCCATCATGTCAAAATTGAGGATGATCCGGTAGAACTACGTATAAGATCTTCAAGTTAAATAAATTATAACAAACAATACTAATTTCAAAAAATCCATTGCTCTGTAATATTAGAGCAGCATTGTCCGTGTTAACGAATTAGAATAGTGAATTATAAGATTAACAACCAACCGCACAGTTGGAGAACCAACGAAGTGGAAAAGCATGTGCAAACAAAACTTACGCGAACGACTCTCCTAATTTCCCTAAACCACACCAAACGGTCAATTAACAAACTTTCCATGGTGATAAATTGCAAGCTTCAAAGTTGCTCTAATAGTTATTGGTTCAGTTTTGTTTTCAAGAACTACAGAAAATGAGCTGTACTTGTATAGGTCGTGTTTAAATGTCAAGAGTCAAGGTAATATCCACAATCCAAAGTCAATACAAGCCTGTTCGAACCGTGAAGCTTTCCTTCCCAACTCAATTAGAAATCTATAAAGAGCGATCAGACATGATTTAGGCATCAATCATACAGAGCTTGTAAGTGTGTGTTTCTCAAGATAAATCTCCACCAAAATTTTATATATGAACTGCTGAAGCGTGCCGAAACGCATTAGGGGCATGCGCCAAATGCAAGTCATCAATAATGTTCTACACCCTAGCGATTCTCATTGTATATCTGGTCTTCACTCCTCCAACATGCAGTAATCACCCCACAAAATCGAGTTAAATTTTATATAATTTACAAATAAAACAGAGGATCAAAAAGAATAATAATAAGTAGGTTAGAAAGGGTTGTAAACCCTTGTTACTGCAACAGGTGGAGTTAACAAAGCAAATGTAATAAAAAACCAGCTGCTTTGATATGGAAATGCCCTATTTTTGTTAAAAATTACAGATCCTGTATTGCTAAAACAGGGGAGACACGTTTGTGTTCCAAATTGGAGCAAAGAAATCACAGTTGCAGCAAAGGGTGGTTTAGCTGATATGACGCACTAGAAATCACAGTTGCCTGAGAAACCACCCCTTAGCAACCCTAATATCTTATTAAAACGTCCGATGTTTTCTTTCATTTCCAGGAAGGTCTTTTATCTCCATCTGTTGCGGCAACAACAATAACATAAAAGGAACACTTACTTTAAATTCGGTTTGGCCTTGTTGATCATTAGCTCGCATACAGGGCAGTAGCTGTTTTTGTGAAGAAACTTTATTATACAGCTTCTGCAAACTGAAAAAAAAACAAAGTTAGTAATTCTATACTATAGAAATAAAAATTACAGAGAAATGTTATTTTCGTTGCTCAAAGTATTTAGCTAAAAGTAATTTCCTAAACGGCGGATAATTCCAGTGAATCTGTCAATCAGTTGATTGAAATATGTAAATTAGGCGCCTGTTGATGAAGCTGTGAGATTCTGCCGAATTAAATCGATAGTATAGCACACGATGTGTTTGTTATGTACGGGTAAAGTAGTAAACTCTTCCGGAAATGTAATTGAGTTTTGTAAAATTCAGTAAGACGGTCAAGATTCATTTGAATAGTAAACAGGAATGGCAGAAACGTATATCATTACTAGATACGGGAAAAATCTCTTTTTAGAGTCAATTACAAAGACAATTTGCATAGTGAATCTTTTTCAAACGATCTTAAATAAACTCTGTTTTAATCTTTGCGCGAGATAGGTTTTGGGCCTCTTAGAGCGGCTTTTTAAGAAGCTTCTTCAAAAAACTCTTCTATCAAATTTTATTTTATACAGAAATTACAATTAATTTTAATTTACAAGTACGTTATATTCAGTAACGTGTGGAGATCGAAATAATCCTAACTTGAAATTCACTTTAATTAAATAAACTAAAATTACGATGAGTAGCTGAACTATCAACAATGTTAAAGTTGTGAAGCTCTAGACTGACTGGACGTCTTGGGCTCTCGAGGGTATTTATGCCATCCCTGCCCCTCACATTGCTTGTGGAAACTGAAGAGCTCATGTCTGCTTATTTCTGAACTTAATACAATGTATTACTTCTTAGTAATCTTAATTCTAATAATTGCTGTCTTATAACCTACTGTGACCTGCACCTGCAGTATCACGTTGCGTCTGGAATACAATGTCTGTTTCCGTTCTCACTGTATGGCTTGTGAACTTTCATTAACCTTTTATTATGTACTTCAATTTATACATTGTAACAATCTAACTTAGGTTTTAATAATTCTGTTTGATTACATATATATTCTAATTTGGGGGATATGTTAACTCGCGCATAGCCGAGAGCAAGTAAGTAGCATCGCAAGTACCAATTAAACTCGAACAATGTACAAGGGACACTATTTATGTATTGAGAACTGGCAACACTGTTAGGTGAAATCTGAAATTGCCATTGTAAAGTTTTACATTTTTGAGGTTATACGTACACAGAACGTTTTAACGTGCAAGCACTATTTGTGTTTTGCAGTGTTTAAAATTTCATCTCACCAAAATATGGAATTAACTCGCGAAAATTTTGAGCTATGATTTATTATGACTTTCGACATGGTCTAACTCAAGAACAATGCATCAATCAACTGAATTCAACTTTTGGCGATGAAGCGTCATCCACAGCCATTGTATGTCGCTGGTACACTAAATTCAAACGTGGACGTAGTTCGCTCACGAACGAAGTTGTAAACAAGGTCGTCCAAAATCGGTCATTGTGCCGGAAAATATCGATGCTGTGCGAAAACTAATTGAAGAAGACCGTCATGTGACATATCAAGAAATCGAGAGGTGTTTAGGCATTAGTATGACCAGCATACATAAGATTTTGCACGAATGTTTGTGAGTCTGGAAGCTGTGTGCGCGTTGGATTCCACATATGTTGACAGATGCTCAAAAAAATGCTCGTGTCGATTGGTGTCGTAAAATGATTTCAAAATAAAACTGTGGTGCATCCAAAGCGGTATACAACATCGTCGCAGGTGGCGAGTCGTGAATTTATGCGTATGAGCCAAAACGAAACGGCCAGTCGGCAGTTTGGGTGTTTCAATGTGAAGCAAAGTCAAATAAAGTTGTTCGTTTTCAAAGCGTTAAGAAGCAAATGGTGGCGTTTTTCTTCACGAAAACCGGTCCTGTGGCAACTATGGCTCTCGAAAATCAAAAGACCGTTAATTCATCGAGGTATACGACCATTAAAGGCCTGAAGTTTTCGGTAAATTGAGAGCAACCAACCCAAAACGACGAATCATTTTGCATCATGACAATGCGACCTCACAAACATCATATGCAACAAACGAGTATTTGGACATACAAAAAATCGAATTGATAGATCATCCGCCTTACAGCCCCGACTTGGCACCCAATAACTTCTTCTTGGTTCCAGTAATTGAAAACAAACTGCATGGACAACGATTTTCACCGCCCGAAGAAGCGGTTGAGGCCTTCAAAATGCATGTTTTAGAGCCACCATCTTCTAACTGGATAAAGTGCTTTGAAGGGTGGTTCAATCGCATGCAAAAGTGTATCGATCTTAAAGACGATTATTTTGAAAAGCAATAAATGTATTTTTCATAAAATATATTTGCTTATTCTTTCTATTCTCAATACATAGTGTCCCTCGTATATATATGAAATTTTGTTTTAATGGAGAAACTTACACCTTCCGAGTGTCACCATTTGGCCTTAGTACAGTAGGAAGCATCATTAGGGATCGAATTTAATTGTTGGGTCTACGCTCGAGGAGTGTACCATTCCGCACGTAAACAATATTTTCATGAAGCATTACAGATTGTTAAAATGTCTTTAAGCAGTTCGTATGGCATTTCTCGAAAACAGTTCGAGAAACTAGATAATTACTATTCCAAGGACCTTTTTGTATATCGATTTTTTTTGATAGTTATCTGAATCCGGTGGAGTAGAAAGCTTATATAGTCAAAGTGCCGGACTCTCCTTGCGGCACACCCACTAAAACCACTCACCCTGGCGGAGGCGCCTGCCAAACGACTCCGCCGCACAGCCTAAAATGCTTATAGTGCTGACCCTGGTTAAGTATCATACTCAGTCTGCAAAACCTGCACCCCGGATTATGGCGTTCATCGATGAAAGGGTATCTACTTCCTTCGGGTCTAATTATGGTCGCCCGAATAGGCGCTGTCTCGTTCTACCCAAAGCCTCGCATCTGCATACTACATACATTGCAATCCCCGGTTCCTCAAAGTCTGCATTCGAGCTCTCCGTTATATTTGTGCATCCTCTGGAGGTGAACCTTGACAGAAGTATGTCCTCTCAGGAACCCCACAGTGATTCTGAGCTGTTCCCTGCTTAAACAAAGCAATTCGTGGGTTCTGTTTTTGCTACCCCCCTTTAGTCCTGGTCTGTTCTGCCAGTCTCTTAGGTGTTGGTTGCACATCCATTCGCTAATATAGCTACAAGTGGCAGATTTTGTAACTCCCAAGGCAGGTTCGGGACCGATAAATGGCCCTTGCGCCCCCTGTCTTGCAAGTTCGTCTGCAACTTCATTTCCTTAAGTCCTTGCGTGGCGCCCACTGTAAAGTAACAAAGTTCTGCTGTGCCAGTCCATTAAGTGTCTCGATACATTCCCATAACAGTCTTGATGACACTTTCTGACTTATTAGAACCTTAAGTGCCGCCTGGCTGTCACACACAATATAGATATGTCTTTTAATAAAGACACATGTTATACTTTTCCGCACACTTTGGAGTATGGCGTGTATTTCCGTTTGAAAAACTGTAGCGTTTGCACCTAGGGGAACGCTTAAATGTATTCCGGTTTCTCACTAAACAGTCCAGATCTGGACTCGGTCTCGCCCTTAGAGCCATCCTTGTACTAGTCCATTCTGCCCGGAGGTAATATACCCTTCATTTTTTCCCACTCCAAGGACCTTTTTGTATATCGATTACTAAGATATTTGCTTTTTCAAAGGAAATGGTTTTCGATTAACTGATTAGTAATTATTTTGAAAGATAGTAATATTTGTATCATTGTTTAAATTATTTATAATTTGGGAAGAAAGTGAATCAGAATTTTTTTGTTTTGTTTTTGGAACTATAGAAAAATATTTGTAAGAAAATAAAAAGAGGTTATTCCAAGAAAGAATTGAATTTTCTTTGATATATTGGTTGATTGTGTTACTTAATGAATTTGAAATTTGTAATCTAATCGATTTAGGTAATCTCATAATTAGAAATTTAGACTGTTTAGGTTTAGACAGTTAAATTTGGAAAGTAACTGTTTCTGAAATATACTGTTTGTAGAATTTATCGTTTCATTTTCTTTTTGAGCTTTAACACTATTTAATTTTTCCTTATGTGATTCGGTTTTATGTACTTTAAGTTTTTTATACCCTTGTATTCTTTGATACATATTCATATTTGTGAAGGTTACCTGTACCTTAATAGATGTCTCTAAATTACTCTTTCTGTTTATCCAATTCGCAAATTTTGTCTTTTAGAATTATTAAAATTTGAAATATCCCATGAAAACTCGTAAATGTCAGTCATAATGAATGTAAAAATTCCAAATTTTTATCAAAAGTCGCCGTTCTGAATGGACTTGCACCTTGAAGAAGTTCTAGATTATTAGAACGGGTGGGACGGCTTGAGAATTCCAGCTATCTGAAGAGCCTAACTATAAGTCCAACCAAATTAGTAGGTCTTTAGTGAGGAACCTGACCAAGACAGGTCCCCGAAAAAGGGCGGCACCTCATTCGGTACTTAGAGTGGTAGAGACCAAAAAGTCGGTATGGCATTCTAAGACACATTACTGCGATGTGGAGGGCAACGGGAAACCACCACATTACCTCCCAAGTACACAGCGTAGTTAAATTGTTACTTAAGATGATGGCATCGTCTGCAGTAAAAAATCCCGGAGTTAAAAGAGTGCGTCATTCGGATCTCCGAGAAAGGGCTACTTGGGAGGATGTGATCGCAATGTTTAAAAAAATAGTCGGAAACGTTCTGCGATCCCTAGCGTGGAATGCCAGAAGTATGAAGCAAGTAAGTAAGCTAGAGAACTTGAAAATTGAAATGGATAGGTCAGCATTAGGCATAGTAGGGATCAGCGAAGTTCAGTGGTCAGAGGCGGGGGATTTTTGGTGCAAGACTTTAGGCTAATTCATGCAGGCTCGGAGGAAGGAAATTCGGATGTGGGGATAGCTATGAGAAAAAAGATAGGACACTGTGTAGAAAAATATCTACACAAGAATGCAACAGTATTCATGGTTAGATTAGAATCTAAACAGGCGAATACATTAATAATACAAGTATACATGCCCACCTCTAGCTACAGCGAGGAGGAAGTCGATCTACAAAGATATTGAAAACAGTAAGATACGTAAAAGAACACGAAAATTTAACAATTAGGGGAGATTTCCATGCAGTGGTAGGCGAGGGTGGGGAAAGAGCAATAGTAGGTATATTTGATTTAGGCACGAGAAACGACAGATGAACAATTTAACCATCAAAAACACATTATGCTAGAAGACGATACACGTGGAAGATGCCAGTAGATATAAGAAGATGTCAAATAGATTACATTCTTATTAGACAACGGTTCAGGAATCAAGTAAAAGACTATAGAAGCTACCCAGAAGCAGATATAGACACTCACCATAACATTGTAATTATGAAGGCCGCACTTAAATTTAAAATTTTGAAAAAGGAATGGAAAAAGACACAGACTTTGAGAAACTAAAAGATATAGATATCCACGAAAAATTTGAAAAAAAGTCAAATGAATTGCTGAAAGATATCGGAAAAATTTCTGGTACTAAGGAAGTAGAAACAGAATGGAATAACATTAAATCTAGCTTAGACATGGTGGTCAGAGATATTCTAAGGTATACACAAAAATAAAATAAGAAACCATGGATAACAAAGGAAATCCGGAATTTAATAGAGAAAAGTCGAAAATACAAAATCAGACCGGAAGTAACTGGAAAACAGAGATACAAAGTCATAAAATGGAAAATCATATGCAAATGTAGGAAAGCTAAAGTGCAATAAATTGATGAAAAGTGCAAAGAGATACAAACTAAGATGAAACTAGGAAAGACAGACGAAGCATACAAATGAATTAGAATAAATTTTAGGGATATGAGACTACATAGCAAAAATATAAGGACCTCGAAAGGAGACATCATTATAGAAAATGTATAGAAAGTGGTTAGATGGCAAGAATAAATACAGAATTTGTATGCAGGAGAGGAACTAACAACACTAAAATAAGAATCAGACATTGAGAACGATCACTTGGGATATCCTATATTTAGAGATGAGTTTGAATTACCATTAAAAGTCCTAAAAAATGGAAAGCAGAAACTCTAAAATCCGCTGAACAAGCAGTAACATAACGTCTCTTCCAACTTGTAAGCTTGTACCATGCCATTTTTGTATTGTACATTTTACAGCTGTGAAGGCCAAAGTCTTTTCTTTAAAACAATGTCTTGTTTATAAAAACTATCTGCAAACAACATTACTTGTACAAATTTAATATTCACTTATTTATGATAAATTACTTAAGTTTCCTTAGTATGAAAAGTCATACAGAATAAAAGCTTTGTTTTTTTGTTAAACAAATAATAAAGTTTCATTTTCTTTACAAGCTATCTATCACAAAATATCTTTACTAAATTTCACAATTATATTTAGAAGTCACAGGTTAATCTATGTTTAGTTTCATTCATCTTAGTTATCTTAATACACAAATGGTGTAATTTTGATTCTTGACTATTCAGGTGTTGAAGTTTATATCAATAACCACACTTTCTGGTTTTTGAAAATGTTAAAGACGGGTCGTATCGGTCACTTCTTCCTGTGTCATATTTTGAGTTTGTTTGTACTGAACATACTCCCTTATCTTGGTTTACGAAACATCGTGGTGTACAGCTTTATGCAACAGTTGTCTTTCCGAGTGATTTTGCGTGTCATCGTATTTATGACGAATGTTCCGGTTACCTATGTCTCAGAGATAAGTACTACGCATAAGAATAATTCCGAAGATTTTCAAATGTGTATTCTGTCTTGTGTTTTGCACAGACGCTTCAACTAAATATAATTTTAAGTACAACAAGCGTCCTTTGCTACACCACATCTGTAATTTCCATATTAGCTTTAATTTAATTTTTTGGAAAATTTATGAAGATGCAACTTTACTTTGCCTGAAGTGACATCAGTAAAAGTTCCTGTTTGAAAAAGCAATCAAATTCTATCTTTAGAACTTTTCTATTAATCAATGTAAAAATTACAAATAAGCAAGTGATCTTACTAAAAATTGTACTTTTACTTAATTTAAATAATAACATGTAAAAGCAAGAGTTTCATGTCATTCCTGTTTATTTTTGGTACCTTAATAACAAGTTTTACCACTCTAACCATATTGTGTTTTATTTCCTTAAGAACGACTTCACGATTTTAGTCTAGAGTCGAATGTTTATTAATATATAGAATCACTTAGACACTATACAGCATTAAATTCTTTAGCTTCACAAACATTATTTCGATTTATATGCAAACATATAAATGATAACATTTACAAACTGAAAACATTAACTTTGAATGTAGCAAAGGTAGTATTCAAGTTTATCGAGTTTTATTTCATATTATATTATCTATATATTTTTCTTTCAGCTGCTTTTTTGTCGGTTACCTTTTAATTATCTTATAACCCCTGACGATTCAAGTCTCATGTTCTCCGCACCCACTAAATGTCGACGTTTAGCCCTGCCAAACTATTTACAAAATACTTTGTACCCCGACTTGGTCTTAAGTAAATAATTCCGCCACAAGCTATATGTGTGAGACAAGTGAGATACTCCAAGATTTCAAACGTAACATCATAGTCACTATACAAAAAAGAGGCTCGGATAGATGTGAAAATTTTCTAACAATCTGTTTAACAGCACACGTGTTAAAAATATTAACTAGAATTGTACAAAGACAGATGGAAAAATGGGCTGAAGAAGTACTAGGAGAAGATCAATTTGGGTTTAGGCGAAACAAGGGAAAACGGAAGGCTATTTTAGTTCTGTGGGTGATAAGGGAGAAGACAATTAAAAAAGGAGAAAATGTTTATATAGGGTTTGTAGATTTGGAAAAAGCATTCGACAATGCAAAATGGAAAAAAAATGTTCAAAGTACTCAAAAAGATTGGAATAAGTTTTAGGGATAGACGGATAGTACATAGCTTATACAAAGAGCAAACAGCTGTGATAGAATTAAAGCAGGAACTAGAGAAGTATATATCGAGAAACGAGTGAAACATGAATGTGCCCTATCCCCTATCTTATATATCGAAGAGGCAATGAATTGTGTCAAACGCAGAAAGACATTTAGAATTATTATGCAAGGAAAAAAGATTGTTATGCTTAGATTTGCAGCTGATATAGCGGAAATAGTTAGAAACAGCTCTTAACAAAATGGAAACAGTTCTAACAGGGTGATACGGTATGAAAATTAACCAAAAAAAAATAAAGTACTAGTACGCAATGCAGGGTAAAATACATCAAAAACTAGAATACGAATAGGAAACGAGAACTTACAAGAAGTTAAGGATTTCTGCTACCTATAGGAAGCCAAATAACGCAAGATGGAAGAAGTGCAAAAGATATAAAACAAAGATTAGCACAAGGTCGTGCTACATGTAGCAAGAAAAAGTAATTACCGTGTTGAAAGATAACCAACATAGAAACAAGGAAAAGATTGTTAAAAGCATATGTGTAAAGCACAGCACTGTACGACTGTGAAACTTGGACAGTAGAAGAAGCGGACAGGAAAAAATAGAAACCTTCGAAATGTGGTGTTACAGACGTATGATGAAGATATCATGGACAGACAAAGTTAAGAACAAAGAGATTCTAGAAATGGTAGGGAAAAAATATGTGGGTAAGAGTAAAAAATAGGGGAGATGGGATGATAGGTCACACACTAAAACATGAAAGAATAGTGCAAAATATATTAGAAGCAGAGATAAAACAAACGAGAGGTAGAGGTAGACCTAGGTTAGAATATTGCGCACAGATAATCAAAGACGTAGACTGTGGGAATTTCAGGGAAATGCGTAGGCTAGCTCAGAATAGAAATCAATGTAGGTACACCCAACCTGTTCTAAGACGGAAAACCTAATGACAGAAAACTAATTGTACTTACACCCGATGAGTACTAGAAACAATATAAGTGTTGGTTTTGCAATATTTTCAACTAATCTTGGTAGCCACAAGTTGCTTAACCTCCTTCACATACCACTAAATATCGAAGGAATCGAGTTGTATCTAACCAGAAAGAGTAGCACCTATGTTCAAAGACAACAAACAGAAACAAGAACAAAAGTGTTCGAGGCATATGTGTGGAGTACAACCTGTACGCCTATGAAATAGGGACAGTAGGAGAAGCAGACGGGAAAAGGAAAAACTTTTTGGAATGTTATGCTTCAGATGTGTGATTGTGATAGCACGGACAGATAAAGTTAATAAGAAAGAGGTTATAGAAATAGTAGGGGAATAAAGGGACACAGGCGAACAGGATACGTTCGAAGGCATTTTTGTGAAATAATGCGGGATATATTACAAGCCCATTCTGAACGAACCTGCACCTTGATAACGTTCTAAAATACTAGAACAGGTAGAATGGCTTGCGCGTTTCAATGAGCTAAAAAGCTGAACTATAGGTTTAACCAAATTAGTGAGGTCTTTAGTGAGGAACCAGACTAAGACAGGTCCCCGAAAGAGGGCAGCAGCTTTTTCGGTACCTAGAGTGGCAGAGACCATAGGGGACGGTATGGCATTCTAAGACACACTACTGCGATGTGGAAGGCAACGGGAAACCACCACATTACCTCCCAAGTACACTGCGTACAGAAATTATTAGTAAACATGATGGCATCCTCTGGGGTAAAAAAATTCCGGAGATAAAATAGTCCCCCAGTCGGATCTACGGGAGGGGACTACTTCGGGGGATGTGATCCGAAAGTGTAGAAAAAGATCCGTGAACATTATGCGAGTCGGAGGGTGGAATGTCAGAAGTATGAAACAAGTAGCTAAGCTAGAGAACCTGGAACTCGAAATGGATAGGTTAGAACTAGACATAGTAGGAATCAGCAAAATAAGCTGGCCAGAGGCAGGAGATTTTTGGAGTGGAGACCTTAGGGTAATTCATACAGGATCAGAGGAAGGAAATTCGGGTGTGGGGATAGTTATGCGAAAAAAGATAGGACGACGTGTAGAAAACTACTTACAAAAGAACGAAAGAGTACTCATGGTTAGATTTGACTCTAAACCAGTAAATACAGTAATAATACAAGTATACATGCCCACCTCTAGCTACAATGAGGTAAAGGTAGAAGTGATCTACAAAGATATCGAAAACATACTAAGATACGTAAAAGGACATGAAAATTTAATAATTACGGGAGATTTTAATGCAGTGGTAGGTGAGGGTAGGGAAGGAGCGATAGGTTTATTTGGTTTAGGCACGAGAAATGACAGGGGAAATAGGCTGGTAAAAATTTGGGACAAGAACAACTTAACCATCATAAATACATTATTTCAACATTATGTTAGAAGACGATACACGTGGAAGATGTCAGGAGATATAGGAAGATATCAAATAGCTTACATTATTGTTAGATATCGGTTTAAAAATCAAGTAAAAGACTGTAGAAGCTACCCGGAAGCAGATATAGACACTGACCACAACATCGTAATTGTGAAGGCCGCACTTAAATTTAAAAATCTGAAAAAGAGGAACGGAATAAGGCACTTTGACTTTGAAAAGCTAAAAGATAAAGATAACCACGAAAAATTTGAAAAAAAGTCAAATGAATTGGTGTAAGATATCGGAAAAATTTCTGCTACTAAGGAAGTAGAAACAGAATGGAATAACATTAAATCCAGCTTAGACATGGCGGCCAGAGATATTCTGGGGTATTCACAAAAAGAAAATAAGAAACCATGGATTACAAAGGATATCCTGAATTTAATAGAAGAAAGACGAAAATACAAAATAGATCAGACGAAACAGGAAAACGAAGATACAAAGCCATAAAATGGGAAATTATTCGCAAATGCAGAAAAGGTAAAGAACAATGGATTGATGAAAAGTGCAAAGAGGTACAAACTAAGATGGAAATAGGAAAGACAGACAAAGCATACAAATTAATTAGAATGAATTTTAGGAATATAAAACCATATAGCAAAAATATAAGGGACGCGGAAAGAAACGTCATTATAGAAAATGTAGAGAAAGTAGCTAGATGGCAGGAACGGCAGGGAAATTATATTCAGGAAAGGAACTAACAGCATTAGAACAGGAATCAGACATTGAAAATGATGACCTGAGATATCCAATACGTAGAGATGAGTTTGAATTAGCATTAAAAAGTCTGAAAAATGATAAGGGTACAGATAAGGTGCAAGCAGAAACTTTAAAAGCCGCTGGACAAGCAGCAACAGAACGTCTCTTCCGACTTGTAAGCTATATCTATGAGACAGGCGAGATACCCAAAGATTTCAAACATAACATCATAGTAACTATACCAAAAAAAAAGAGGCGCGGATAGATGCAAAAATTTTCGAACAATAAGTTTGACAGCACACGTTTCAAAAATATTAACTAGAATTATACAAAGACAAATGGAAAAACGAGCTGAAAAAATACTAGAAGAAAATCAATTTGGGTTTAGGCGCAACAGGGGAACTCGGGAGGCTATTTTAGCTCTGAGGGTGATAATGAAGAAAACAATAGAGAAGGGGGAAAGCCTATATATAGGGTTTGTAGATCTGGAAAAAGCATTCGACAATGTAAAATGGAAAAATATGTTCGAAATACTCAAAAAGATTGGAACGAGTTTTAAGGACAGACAGATAGTACATAGCTTATACAAAGAGCAAACGGCGGTAATAGAATTAGAGCAAGAAAGTAGAAACGTAAATATTAGAAAAGGGGTGAGACAGGGATATGCTTTATCCCAATTAATTTTAACTTGTACATCGAAGAGGCAATGAATACTGTCAAATGTAGAAAGACATTTGGTGTTAATATGCAGGGACAAAAGATTGATATGCTTAGATTTGCAGATGATATAACGGTATTAGCATCTAGCAAAGAAGAGTTAGAAGCTGCTCTTAATGAAATGGAAACAGTTCTAACGGATAGATATGGTATGAAAATTAACAAAAATAAAACTAAAGTTCTAGTACGTAAAAGAGGGGAAAATAAATCGAAAACAAGAATACAAATAGGTAACGAGAACTAACAAGAGGTTAAGGATTTCTGCTACCTAGGAAGTCAAATAACGCAAGATGAGAAAAGCACAAAAGATATAAAACGAAGATTAGCACAAGGTCGTGCTACATTTAACAAGAAAAAGCAGCTACTGTGCTCCAAGACCACAAACATAGAAACCAGGAAAAGAATGCTAATGTGTGGAGCACAGCACTGTATAGCTGTGAAGCCTGGACAGCAGGAGAAGCAGACAAGAAAAAGCCTTTGAAATGTGGTGCTACAGACGTATGATGGATGATGATATCATGGACAGACAAAGTTAAGAACAAAGAGGTACTAGAAATGGTAGGGGAAGAAAGAAGTATGTAAAAACAGGAAAAAATAAGAAAGGTAGGATAATACGCCACGTTAAGCCATGAGGGAATATATTAGAAGCAGAGATAGGAAAAAAGAGAAGTAGAGGTAGACCTAGGTTAGACTACTGCACACAGATAGTGAAAGATGTAGGCTGTGAGAATTTCAGGGGAATGTATAGGCTAGCTCAGAATAGAAATCAATGGAGGTACGCTTCCAACCAGTCGCAAGATGTAAAACTAAAGACAAAAATAATATCTGTACTTAAACATGGTGATTACTATAAACAACTACGGATATTGGTTTTGCAATACTCTCAACTAATGTTAATTGTGCGAAAGGATTTACTGGAAAACTATTAATACGGCAAATTTCTAAGTGTTGGAGGATTCCTGGCAGCCACAGGCTGCTTAACCCCTTTCACATACCACTGAATCTCGGTGAAATAGAACATATAATTAGAACACAATAGAAGGGAATCGAGCTGTATATAGACTGTTGTGAGAATTGCAGGGAACTGGGTAGACTAGCTCAGAACATAAATAAACTGAGGTAGAAGTCCAACCAGTTTCAAGACGAAAAACCCAATGACGAAAACATAAGTGCTCTTAAATCTGATGATTATTATATACAACTACAGGTGTTGGTTGTGAAATATTTTAAAACTAATGTGGATTGTGCGAAAGGATAAATTAGAAAAACTATTAATTCGACAAAGGTTCATGTGTCGGGCGAACTTGGCAGTCAAAGGCTAATTACCCACCTTCAGATACCACTGAATATCAGGAAAAAAGGGTATAAACTGTAAAACAATAGAAGGTGACCGAACTGCATTAAATAAGAAAGAACAGCAGCTATGTTCAAAGACAATGAACATAGATACAAGAAGAAAACTGTTTAAAGCATAGTGTGGAGCACAGCACCGTACATCTATGAAATAGGGGCAGTAGGAAAAGCAGACAGAAAAGGATGGAAGCCTTCTGGAATGTTGTGCTTCAAATGTATGAAGATGGTAGCATGGACAGACAAAGTTAATAACAAATTGGTTGTAGAAATAGGAGAGGAATAAAGATATCTGTGGAAAACAAAGATATAGGAGAACTAGAAAGACAGGATACGTTCTAAGGCATTTCTGGGGAATAGTACGGGATATATTACAAGCAGAGATAGGAAAAGATAGATAGGGGTAGACCGAGATCAGACTTTCGCACACAGATAGAGATAGATGCAGACTGAGCAAATTTCAGCGAAATGTGTAGGTTGGTTCAGACTAGGAAACAATGAGGGTACGCGTCCAACCAGTTCTAGGACTGAAGACCTATTGATGATTATGATATAGAAAAAGAAGGGAGGTACATGTAGACAGACCTTAACAAGACTATTGCACGCAGAAAGTGAAAGATTCAGACAGGGAAATGTGTAAGTTAGCTCAGAATAGGAAAAGACGGTGGCACGCGTCAAACCAGTTGCAGGACCGATGATCAAAAGTCGCTAATTTAGCATTTGTATTCAAAAACCATTTATAAAGACAAAAAAACCTACTAAAATGTATAACGTGTTTAACTTCTTAATATTTAAATATTTCGGTTTTAAATTTTAACATCGAACACAAGCTATTTGCGATTCAAATGTCATCATTCTATAAGCGGTAGTTTAAGCTTTTTTTAATAGGTGAAAGAAATCCCTATTTTGTAGACGTCAGTTCAATATTCTCTTGTTTCCAATATTACGTGCATTAATATTTAAACGATGTTCTGATGGATAATGACGTTGATGGCGATAAAATCGATGAACATATGAAGGTTGTTTAACGTTGCATAACACAGAGCTATTTTAAATTTAACAAGTTGTATCCAACTCATAAATTAAATTTGGTTGTATAGTTGTAGAATTTCCGGGTAAGCACCGCTGCATTTTATGCTCCTCTAACTACAGTTTACAGAATATACTGATATTCTTTAAATGTTTAGTTAATAGATTAATTAATTGTCCTTTAAATAAGAACATGTTTTATGTGAAACCGGTATTTATTAAGCAAATAGCAAATTAGAACGATTGCTCTACTACCATGGGTAATATTCTAAGGAAATGATATCGAAATAACACAGTAAAATCAACGACCTGGCAACCAATCACCACAATCAGCAATATTAAATATGCCAAACTTCCTTTCCATAGAAATAAAGGTTTTAATAAGATATTTAAAGAAGCGAACTTATACAGGGTGTTTTCTTTAAGTGGGAGGTCACCTGTATATGGAAGACCAATGGTAGAAGGAAGCTGAAAATTTGCACTAGGAGGTTATCGAATGTGCCCTACACGTCTAAAATAGTTTCGATACGTTAGCACTTCCGGTTATACCGGAAGTCGGTATTACTATCGTTATTTTAAATAGAACACCCTGTATATTTATGCATTTTTGAATTCCTTGTCGAATTTTATGTGAACTTTTATAACACAACCATACCTCTATCTAATGCCGTTTTCGAGATATTTTGATTTTTAGTAGATTTTTGACATTTGCACGCTGTCACATAAATTGGAATAACTAGAAATTGAACGAACTTACAAAATTGTTTTTTTGCAATCACATTCATAGTACTTGATATTATTTCTACGTGCAAAGAAAATTTGATTGCAATGTACAGGGTGCTAGAAAATTCATTTTATAATTTGACTAATCAAATGTCAAATATTCCGTTTTTTTTTAAATGGAACATACCATATTTTGTTATATTAATCGATTCTATGGAAAAAAATACCTTAGGTATGTAATTACAACAATCCATTTATTGTAAGCCGTTTTTGAGTTATTTGCATTAAAAGAGAAAATGCACTAGTTCAGTAACATAATAACATTTGCTACTATCAAGTAGCTTTTGTCCGATACATTAACAAAAGAATAATCGGTTATTTTTACGAAACGTTAAATGTAGATAATTCTACGCAGATTACAATTCCCGTACTGTAGTTATTTATGAGGGTTAATCGAAACTTTACAAATCAAGATTATCTCAAAATGATAATTATTTATGGCGAATGTAATAGATTTCTTCGAAGAACTGGCGATATTTTTCATCAAATATTTTGTTATATTAATCAATTCTATGGAATTAATATCTTAGTACTTATAAAGCAGGAAATGCTTTTGCACATTTTAGTTGCCAAAAATGGCAGCGCAAGAACATTTTTTGAAAAATAATGTATAAAAGCTACACAAACATGGAACAATGTATTTCCTCTAACAATATTTTACCTAAAGAAAAATAAATAAAAACATAAGAGGTTGTTTATAAATGTTCTATTTGGCGGCCATTTTGATCCAAGCATTTTAAAATGCGTCTTTTAAACTCTTCATTTGTTGCCTTTTGTATTTGCTCTGGAGTTAAAGAATTTAGAGCATTTAATACTCGTCTTTTGCAATCTTCCTCAGTAGTAGGAGCGTAGGAGAAGACCGTATCTTTTACATACCCCATAGAAAAAAATCCAATTTCTAAATATCGTTCCCCTGTAAAAAGTGTTCATCGAGAAGAAAAAGAATTACTAAAACAATATGTACTTTACCGTTTAAATTTTCCTGGTAAAACACTACACATACAATTCGCGAATCTCTAATAGCACAATAAACGTTAAAAGACCATCTTTCCTGAAAATTTGTTATGTATGCTTGTTGAGGATTTTCTGTGGAACAATGGTGTGAATTATGTCGGTTAAACACTCTGTTTTTCGTAAACTTTGCTTCATCGCGCCAAATAATATTTTTCAAAAACTGTTTATCCTCTTGCGTTCTAAGTAATACAAATTCGCAAAACAACATCCTTCTTTCGAAATCGGTTTCCTTAAGGTGCTGAACAGGATAAAGTGACCAACTTTTAAAATTATTTGCTTTCAAAATATTGTATATGGAACTACGGCTCATTCCTATATCCTGTACAGCATTATTTAGTTAAGCTCTGCTGCATGAAAATATGCCAATACATTAGTACCTCCAATTACTTCCTTCGTCACGGTGCTGGTCCTGTTCTTCTTTGTAATAAATGATCCATTATTCGCACAGTTTTTAAGAAGCCTAACATTCGGCGCTGGCTTTTCAGGAAATTTTTGATGAAAGACATCGCAAGTTCTTTGAAGAATTCTGTTGCATTCGCCATAAATAATTATCATTTCGAGATAATCTTGATTTGTAAAGTTTCGATTAACCCTCATAAATAACTACAGTACGGGAATTGCAATCTGCGTAGAATTATCTACATTTGACGTTTCGTAAAAATTACCAATTATTCTTTTGTAAATGTATCGGACAAAAGCTACTTGATAGTAGCAAATGTTATTATGTTACTGAACTAGTGCATTTTCTTTTAATGCAAATAACTCAAAACGGCTTACAATAAATGGATTGTTGTAATTACATACCTAAAGTATTTTTTTCCATAGAATCGATTAATATAACAAAATATGGTAGGTTCCATTTAAAAAAAACGGAATATTTGACATTTGATTAGTCAAATTATAAAATGAATTTTCTAGCACCCTGCACATTGTAATCAGATTTTCTTTGCACGTAGAAATAATATCAAGTATTATGAATGTGATTGCAAAAAAACAATTTTGTAAGTTCGTTCAATTTCTACTTATTCCAATTTATGTGACAGCGTGCAAATGTCAAAAATCTACTAAAAGTCAAAATATCTCGAAAACGGCATTAGATAGAGGTATGGTTGTGTTATAAAAGTTCACATAAAATTCGACAAGGAATTCGAAAATGCATTAATATACAGGGTGTTCTATTTAAAATAACGATAGTAATACCTACTTCCGGTATAACCGGAAGTGATAACGTATCGAAACTATTTTAGACGTGTAGGGCACATTGGATAACCTCCTAGTGCAAATTTTCAGCTTCTTTCTACCATTGGTCTTCCATATACAGGTGACCTCCCACTTAAAAAAAACACCCTGTATTTGCTTATGTAATATTAGCAAGATTAAAACTGTGTTGGGTAACCCAAAAAAAAACTCGGTAAACAAGTTGCAGAAGTCGGTGATTTATGAGATTAGTAGTTCGCGGCCAAAATCTTTTAACGAATATATCATCAGTCGGATTAAAAGGAATGTAACACCAGTATTTAAAAAACATACTGATCATTTGAGATATGGTAAATATGAAAGATTTTAAGACGCCAATAGTATTTTTGAAACCACACCCTGTTAAACTTGAAACAATCCCAAGCTATCGCAAGCGATGCTAACGTATTCCATATGAACTAATTGAAACAACTAAACACAAAAGATGTATATTGAATACCAATAAGGTTCTCAAAGTTTCATCTGGTTTATTGTCTAAGCAATAAGTTACAAAGTTTGTGTTTGTTTTAGAAGTAGTCTAGGATAGCTAGTATTCAGTACTAGGAAATTAATGCACTTTGTACCGTCTCCATCGTTCGCCGTATTAAGTAAAATATCAACAAGAGTTATAGGCAGGCTTATTTAATTGCCTGTTGGAAATGTCCATCTCAGCCCAAAAAACTCATAATTGTTTTTAAAGTTTTGCTATTGATGATCACAATCTAGTGCTCGAAACACGGATCTAATTTAAATTAATTTGGTTAAGTGGTTTCTGCTACATGTATTTTAATTCCTGTATCAGAGTCCATATTTATTGTTTAAAGCAAATATGGTAGAACATGCCATAACTACGAAGTAAATGTGATAAAACAGGCTTGAACAAAGTCAATAATGAATAAGTGATAAAATAGTTCGGTTTACATAAAAATAAGATAGTTGAATATTAAATAATGCTGCAATGTTTGGTCATGTTGAGCAAATGATTAAGAATACAGAAACAAAAAGATATCTCAGAGTAGCGCCAGAAGAACGAAACATACAGAGACCAAAAATATATGTTTATGTGGTGGATGAATATACGAAAAAACGTAAAGTTAGAATTTCAAGAAACAGAATTGAGTTAGAGGCGAAAAAGTATACAAAGATGGAAAGGTATAAAGAGTAGCTGTATGAATGTGTAAATACTGGATGTGGGTTCGTAGAAACTTTTCTCAAACTCAAGGAGAATGGTGTGTGTGCGTGTTAATTGCACAAGGGAAGTCCATTGTTAGTACTATATCAGTTAATAAGACGAATTTATAATTTAAACTATTATGCAAAGCCTAAATGATTATTATAAACAGAGTTAGAAACTAAAAGATGGTAAATGTAAGGTCCTAACCAGAATTTGAACCTGTAACCTTCGACTTTGATTGTCGATGCGCTAATTAATTGAACCACCGAAATCGAGATTTCAATTTATAAGATAGACAAATCTAAATCGTGTACCCTACCATACATCGACCTACTTTCAATTATTCGGCATTTTTGTCAATCACAGCTGATAGGGTCAAGTTTTTGACTTGTGTTAGATATAGACAGGCAACGACGCTCAAACTCACGGATATAGGCCAAGTATTAAATGTAAATATTAAGTAATTGCACAAGCAAAGACGATTGTTAATATCATGATACTAATGAATACGATGAAATTATAACTTAGAGCTTTATGCAAAGCCTAAATGATAATTTCAGATAGAGTTTATAGGTTCAAATCCTATCCGAGACTCTACATTTTCCATCTAGTAATTAGTAACTCAGAGAGGAATTGGCGGGTCGGAGGTAATGAGCTGCATTTGAGCTACTTCTAGGCCGATATACAACGGTTTTCCAGGCAGAGGTATACGCAATACTAAAAACCATCAGATAAGAGAGAGAAGAGCGGAGAGTTATTTTCTGCTTCGATAGTCAAGTGGCACTTCAAGCAATTAGCTCGCCCAGACCAAGTGCCCACAGGTCTAGGAGTGCGGAGAAGCAATGCAGGACTTGGCTGCTCGGAGGAAAGTTCAGCTCTTTTGGATCCCAGGACACCACGGGGTGCAAAACAACAAGGAAGCTGACAGACTAGCTAAGCAGGGGGCAAGAACCCTATATATCCGGTCTAAACCGCGCATAGCCTTAACAAGGAAATTGGTGGCGCCAGAACTAAAACTTTGGATGCGTAAGAAGTGGAAGGAGAAACGGAAAGAAGAAAAGATAATGATTGCTGGGTCGGGCGAGTTAAGAACGGCATGGCTATTAAATGGATAGAAAATCAGTTAATGTGTTGGTGGGAGTCCTCACTGGCCATTGCAGAATATGAAGATACTTGAATCTGCTGGGTATCAAAGCAGAGCCTAGGTGAACAACTTGCAAAATGCAGGAAGACTGTGAGGGTCATATGTGGTTAAAGCATAGAATCCTGGACTCGAGTACCTTGAACCTGGAAAAGTTTATCTCCCTTCGCCAGCCAGACGTGCTGGTTAGAGAAACTAGTAGGTTTACATAGAGAGGGTAGAATAAGGTAGGACCTGAAAGTAAGGAATGTAGGAGCATAGAGATAGCTTTATTTTGGGTGAAATTGAGTAATGTTTTATAACATCATTTCACATATTTGCATCAAAAGGATTAATTGTACATAACTCAAAAATTGAATTTTTTTGAAAAATCATGCAATATTACTAATCGCGCAAATCTCATATTGGAAACTTCGAATTCTTGTTACTTTCAATCGGTCACGTAGCATAGCAAAACTTCGTTGTACAAACCACACTTGCAGGCGATAAAGACACTATCAAAACAAAGCTGTTATTTACAGTTGGAAATGACAGAATCAATTCAATACAAACTTTATTGGAAGTTTATCTACGAGAATGAAGTCGAATTAGCAATATTAAAACCTTTCTAAGAATAGAATTTTATAGACTTGAAATAGAAATAGCTCATTGGTCATTGTGTTCGTGCAATTCCTTACGTCCTACACGAGGCGTGACGTCAGAAATCTAACGTGCAAGTGCTCTGTTATCGAAGTTAATGTTTATAAATAATAGTAGATCTACTAGGAGAGACTGATTATTGATTTTTTAATGAACGAGTAAAGCGCAAATACATAAAGTGCTACGTCTAAGTAATAATTAAAAATTAAATGTTGAAAAGTGAAAATTGAGTGTAATTCGAATTAGCCCCGATTCAAATCGTAAGTAGAATTTGCTTGGTTGAGTTTTTGGTAATAGGGATATTATAGGGCTGCAAATTACAATCTAAACTCCCTGGCTTTCTAATTACCATCCAAAGCTCAAAAAACCACCAGAAGATCTTAAGCACCATTATAAATGTAATAAATTTCACTTTAAATGTTTTATTACTTCAATAGAGAAATTTAAATAATAATCCAAAGGATTTGTGTTTTGTATTTTAAACTGGACGTCGATTTGGGTAACTTTGTCCTTACTACAATAGTTGAGAAGGACATTTATATTGGGAAATCGTTTATTTGGATATAAAGAGCTTACTCTATTCAAGGTAAAATTAGTTAATACGCTGTTTGTTTTGTGTATAGTACAATTGGAAATGTCCGTTGTGTATTAAATAAGTTTAAGATAATAGTTTGAGGTTGTATGCATTAATTCAATATCAACTTGAAGAATAATTTAAAACTAAGAGCAATTTATACGCATTTTTTTGGCCAAAAAAGTACTTTTTGGTAAAAGTAGGAAGTAAGAGTGTTCTAACTCTGAGAGATGATCAACAGTATATGAGGTAGCGCAAATTGATTATTTATTAAAGTTTGAATATTTTATGTGATTTGTTTAGCTCTGCTTACTTATTTTGCTTTATTATTGGTGCTTAGTGTGAATACTCGTAATTCTATCATTTATGTGAGACTTAATATACCAATTGAGTTAGAGAGAGTTTGTGTTCTATTCACTAAATAGCTATGGTAGTTGTTTCTTTTATTTGGATAGAGGGTCTGCAACTGTTGGATAGAGGAAGTGACAACTAGTTCAGAAGCAGAAGAAAATTAGTGCTCAATATAAGGAATATCTTTGTAAGACTTCTGAAATCTTCGTTAGGCAAATTTCATAGTGTTTTTATTGACAATTATAATGGTAAGGGTCTCAAAGCACTTCTAATGTCACAGCATTTTTATTGACGCCCCAATCGTGGAGCTAATTATTATGATATAAATAATTGGCACCCTATTCATATGCTTATCTTTATTAAGGCGTCGGTCGATATTAAGTCATATTTATTGGCACCCAATTCGTAGGGAATAATTTCGTCAGACGTTGATATCATGTCGATATATATACACACATATATATATATATATATATATATATATATATATATGTGTGTGTGTGTGTGTGTGTGCGTGTGTGTGTGATAATGAGGTCACGTGAGATCATTCAACGCCAAACTGTGTGAAAAAACAACATCTAAATACGAAAACAATTAAAATTTCTTATTTTATCCTGTATAAGCGCGTAAGAGTATTCCATTAGCACAAAAAATAAGAATACCATGTACTCTTTAAGGACGCATACCACTAAGAACAAAGCCCAATTTTAAATTTACTGATTATGTTAATTCATTTATTTTCAGTTGCGTGTAAATAATTACTCCTGAGAGATACCATAAAGCTAGAAACACGTTATATTTACCGTAAACAAATCTTATTGCATTTAGGGAGCACAAGAACGAAGCTCTCATTAATTATGTAATTAAAATCCTCAAAGGATAACCTGCTTGCAAAGAAGCTCCTTTGGGATTAATTCTAGAACAAATTATGTGAATTAATCCAAAACGAAGATACTATATTCATTTTCCTACACAAACTACGAGTTCGAGAGTCTTCAATAAAGTCATAAATCATATGTAAATACGCTAGGAATAGCTAATTACTTTCCGTAAATAAATAAACGCTCCAACTCAAAGAACGCACTACTACCGGGAAAGCTATAAAAGATAAGATAATCGTTTTAATAGCACTAAGTATTACAGCAAGAAAGGGATAGTGACAATTAATTTCGTGCATCAACAAAGAATGAAAGCTTTTTACGCTCGCAATGAACTTTATACTAACAGCGATATCCGTGCAATTGTTAATCATCCAGTGACTAATGCTTCGAAATAAATCTAGAATGGAATGGAAAAATGATTTTTTTAGAATTTTATATAAGGACGATATTTAATGGGGAAAGAGGTTGTAACAGTTTTATTTTCGAGTTAATAAACCGCTTCATTAAAGGTACGAAAATAATAAAACACATTTATTAAGTACAGTCGTAATACGTTTAACAATTAAAATATTACATTGAAACAGCATCTTGATTCGTTAGTCTATTTGTTTTGGATGTCGGTGTATTCCACAGCCAGTCGCAAAGACGCTTAGAGGTGTGACAACCTCCCCCCTTGGACCCTCCGATCGTCCGAGAGCAGGATGTATACGAGGACGATGGCCAGTGACCTGCGGGTCGGTTTGAATGAGTCAGCACATTTTTAGAATAACGGTTGGTAAAGTATACACTTTATTACCTTATTTAATTTGAAAAATTTGTTTAGCGCAACAAAATTTAGGCGATGAGAATCTAAACGACATGAATGTAGGCAACAAAATTTAGGTGATAAGAATTTAATTTACGATTTACGATGCAGTTAGTACTTTGAATACGAGAATCGACGTTAAGAAAACCACTTCATTTTACCATGTGTATTTAGAGGATGGAAAGCTGATCTAATTAATAGAAGATCGTTTGTTGCTCCGAGCCGAGATGCTACGTTGATAGTATGTAAGCAGTAAATGCCGCATGGTGATGCACTTCCTAATCTAGTCTTGGAAAGCAGTTTTGTTTGGTTCGTAGTAGCTTTAAGAAATTCTTTTGTGTTTCATTCAGGAAGCATGCTATTTTGTTTCGATGTGTAGAAGTGCGTATTTGTTATTTGCTTCAACTATTGCTGAGCTGGAATTCCCAGTATTAAATTTCACTCACTTGATTTTGTAAGAATATAATCTGTTAGTTACAATAACAGGTGTAATTACGTCACCTGTTTGTTCGAAATATGTTGTTGACACATGTATCCGACATGGCAGATGCTTAACACTGCGGCACTACCGACTTTGAAAACAAGAATATTTTTGTGAACATTTTCATTTTAAACTGAAATTAGTACTTCGAACTTAAGGAGAAAAATTTGTATTTTAATAATGTAATTGACCTAAACAGATCTGAGTGGGTTAGAAAATATTGGTGTAACAAGTTACACTTTGTTGTAATGTATTTGATCATGAATAGGGTTGATAAACCTTACGTTAAATTTACAAAGTAATTCAAGTAATTTTTTTTAATTTTGTTGCATTGAATTTTATTTAAAGATAAAGAGATTCTTTCGAGTAAATTATTAATCTAAGCTTAAAGTTTTTTATTTTGATCAAGTGTGATCAAACCTAACCACCGAGATTTAATATCTTTAAGAGTTGAATTTTGATACCACCCTTATATAGAAAATATTTTTTTATATTTCTTTAGGTATATTTGCGGGACACAAACAGTGTTCCAATTTTCTATGTTGACTTAATTATTATTCTTTCTTACAGGAACTGCGTCTTATTCTGTTAAGACAGGTCTTTGTCAACGAAGGCGATCTTTTTTTTCTTTGGGTCTCCACGTCCGCCCTTAGAAATATGCCATGCCATCAACATGAATCAATCCGGACTTGGTGGCGCCTATTTGTTTTAGTTTGAGTATGATCCCCCAACAGATTTCGACTTACCCTCCCATTGCTCATAGCTCTACCCAAGGAATAGACCCCTAGTTACGTCGGAAGACTTTGTTTTGCTGACCCCCAACTTCTAGAGTCAGATATAGGTATTAAGGAGAGAACGCTAGTTAAGACCAATTAGGAAAAAAAGTTACACTGGCTCACAACGTGGGGCTGGTGCTTTTAGTGCATCAAAAGAAAATTCGTGACAAGGTTAAATCTTGTTACAAGATTAATTGCGGATTTTAATCGATTAAAAAGAAATGCACCTTGCAAACTAACATTTCAATGTCAAGATCGATTATAAATCGAGATTTGAAGTGGAATCAGGAAGTATTCAATGCCGTTATTACAATGTAAATGATATTTTTATAAGCGCTATTTAACAATACCATATACGAGTATAATTTTGCTTTTTTAACTTAATAGGATATTTGAGTATCATACAGTAAATTAAGCTAGAATAAGGTTTTATTTCGATAAAAATTATTTGTCAAGGGGATAATTTATTCCAGCAATTTTGAGGTCGGAGCTCAAAGCATTTTGACCTTTGAAGCGTATTTTTTCGAATGGGCGCCAGTGAAACGTATTTTTCTAATTTATATCTGACTCTAGACGTTGGGCGCTAGTGAAACGAAGTCTTCCGACATAACTAGGGGTCTATTCCTTGGGTATAGCTATGAGAAATGGGGAGTCGAAATCTGTTTGTATGTCAAACTTAATCTCAGATAAATAGGCGCCACCAAGTCCGGACTTATTCTCGATAATGACATGGCATATTTCTAAGGGCGGACGTGGAGACCCAAAGAAAAAAGATCGCCTTCGATGACAAAAACCTGTCTTAATAAAATAAGACGCTGTTCCTGTAAGAAATTATAATAGTTAGGTTAATAAAAAGGTGGAACACTATTTGTGTCCCGCAAATATACCTAAAGAAATAGTGAAAGATATTTTCTATATAAAGTTGGCATCAAAATTCTACTCTTAAAGATGTTAGCTTTCTGTGGTTAGGTTTGATCATATTTGATCAAAATAAAAAACTTTAATCTTGAACCAATAATTTACTAAAAAGAATCTCTTTTAAAATAAAATGCAATGCAACAAAATTTAATAAATAATTGAATTACTTCGTGAATTTTAAATTAAGGTTTATCAAAATTATTCATAATCAAACATTTTACAGTTACACAAAGTTACACAAAGATACTCCAACCCGTGCAGATCTGTTCAGGCGGATTACATTTAAAAATGTTAATACTCAAGTTATTCCTTTTTAAGTTACATGTACTAGTTTTAGTTTCTAAAAAAAATGATCACAAAAATATTCTTATTTACATAAGATGTGCTAAAGCTGTTCGAAGCATTTGCTTTCAAGAACGCATCTGTCAGCAGTATACTACAGAAAAATAAGTGACGTCTGTAACACCTGTTGTTGTAACTAACGGTTTCTTAGAACATCAAATTAGTGAATTTTTAATTTTGACACTGGAAATTCCAGCTCAGCAATAGTTGAAACATATATCATATTCGTGCTTTTACACATAAGAACAAATTAGCGTGTTTCTAATTTGAAACACGAAAAATTACTTAAAGCTAACTACGAACCAAAAACTGCTTTTCTCGCCTAGATGAGGTACTTGTTACATCATGCGATGTTTACTGCATGTAGTATAAACCCAGCTCATCCTAGACAGCTTCTACCACATGGAGTTGTTCCAGGTGTAGACAAAGTAGCATCTTTATGCTGTTTCACAAAGTGGTCTTTTTTAAATTGGTTAAACTTTCCATCTTCTAAGTTGCATTTTACACGTCGTAAAACGAAGTGGTTTTAACAAAAGGGATTGAATTTCCTATCTTCTAAGTTGCATTTTACACGTCGTAAAACAAAGTGGTTTTAACAAAAGGGATTGAATTTCCTATCTTCTAAGTTGCATTGTTCATGTCGTTCGTGCGCTAAATAAAATATCTCAATTAAACAAATTAATAACGTTCATACGATACCAACCGCTATTCAAAGATGTGTCCCGACTCCTCAAAATTTATACGCAAATTGCCAGCCTGAAGTCTCTGGTACATCTTATCTCTTCCTCCACATATGGCCGACTGATTATCAAACTCGCTCGGGCGACCGGAGCGTCCAAGGAGGAGGTTGTCAAACCGAAACGCGCCTGCGAATAGCTGCAGAAGACACAGACATTCAACCACAAATAGAATACCAAAGTACGATGTTGCTTTAACGTATTACCTTAGTTGTTAAATGTATGTTACCATTATTTTAATAAAAGTGTTTTATTATTCTCGCACTTTGATAAAGGGATTTATTAATCAAAAATAAAATTGTTACACCTTTTCCAAAATTTTCTGCCCAGTGTCACTGGCCAATTACACTAACATCTGATGTAATAAAGGAATAGGTAAATTATCCCGAGAATTTTAAAGAGAATTTTTGTAGCTCACATATAAGATGTTTTGAGGTTCTGTACTTGTTAACAATGATTAGGTGAAAATTATTTTAATAAGTAAGCACTCATTAAGTAAGATTCTCTGTCTTAACTTAAACTACAAGTGTTATTTATATCTGTGAGAATGTAAGGGATTCTTTAGATAATCTGTATAAAAGAAAGATGTTTTTGAATGCATAGATGTTTCTCGAAATTTCGCTTTAATTTCTTTTGATAAAATCCACAACATACTTTCCGCTGAACTAGCCAGGAAAGGAAAAGAACACGATAAGATAGAAATTTCATATTTTCTATTGCATGTCTATATTTCTGTATCAGAAACGGTAACACACAACGAATCGTTGCAGTGAAGATTTGATGATACCGCGTTACTCAAAATTATATATGAAAAAACTTTTTCCTTTTTCATTTTTTAATATTTTCTGATATAGAATTGAAAGGTCCTACAAACGAAATTCTTGGTTTTCCCTGTATAACTTGGGAACGACTTAATGGTGCTAATTTTTTAAAACCGTTTTAATATACTTCAAAGTAGGTAACTTTTTTCCCATTGATTTACTTTGTATCTCTTACTGATATAGCAGTTACTGAAATAGCAGTGTTATCCCTTCGTATATAAGACACTCTGGATATATACACATATATGTGTGTATGAACGAAGTTTGTCTAGTAAATTCGGTGAACGGTCTAACAAAAACACAAAAACAGAATGCACTTTGAAAATACCTTTATTGGACTTTGAAGTAGTTACCATCAAAAACGACCAACCCTTGACAACGTTCGTATAGCTACTAGAAACTGTCGAAAAAGTTTTTTTTTGAACCGTTTTCAGAATAGCTGTTACACGGTCCTGAAACTCTTTAACATCCACAAACCGTAATCCCTTCAAGGTCCCTTTAAGACAAGAGAACTAAACAAGTTACCAGGAGCAAGATCTGGGGAGTAGGGTTGATGTTCCAAAACAGTCACGCCGCGCTGAGCCAAATACTGGCGTACAAAGAAGTTCGTATGCGATGGGGCATTGTCGTGCAGTATCATCCAATTTCCGTTCTATATCATCTATGGCCTAACGTGCAGATACGCTGAAACAAAACGTTGAGAATTTCCAGGTAGAATACTGCATACACCGCCTGGCCAGCAGGGACGAATTCCTTAGGGACGATTCCATTTTTGTCGAAAATTTTAATCGGCATGGTCTTGACCTTGTATTTTTGCACGTCGCACTTTGTTTGTCGTAGGGAATAGGGTGACCGCCATTCTTTTTCGTTTGGGGTCATACTTGAAACACCAAGACTCGTCTCCTGTGACAACGGAGCCCAGATGGGACGAATCCCGATCACACAAATCTTCATGAATGATGGCTCCCACTATGACTTTGCTAATACCCACTTCTTCTGGTATTAACCGTAGGGTCAGCCGCAGATCTTTTTTTAGCAACACTTGCACACGTTTAGTGTTTTCCGATGTCCTGCTTCTGGATGTTTGGCGCGAACGCGGTTCGTCCTCCACTGATTCTTTGCCACCACGAAAGCGTGGAAATCAATCTTAGACACATTTTCTACTAACAGTATTTGCCCACACACTTGCATTAACGCTACATAGCCTTTCCCTGCTGTTTTAACCAACTGCAGCAGAACTAATGATATGTTGTAGTTCCATGGCTTTTTAATGAACACTGTTCGAAACACTCTGTTGAAATGCATGTAATAGTACTGCTTCAGCAGCCTCACGCACTCTTTGACAGGGGAAAGGTCGAGATATGTCCGTGCATACTCACGTAAGCCAGCTACCCAGCGATAAAAAACCGATATAATAGACACGCTCCTTGTATGTAGTTGAGCAAAACTGCTAATGAAGAAAAATCAAGTAAGAAATTTTACGGATAACTGAGTTGTTAATTTTTCAACAAGGTTCTGAGAGTATCTATCAACGCACTTAATAGTATATTCCATTACTAGTGTGAAATGGCACTTTCGGCACGAGTACTGTACACGATGTTTCTGACAAGTAAAGAAAAAAATTTAGAAAAACTTTTTTAAATAAACGTACACTTTTGCCCCTTCTTTTAAATAGTTTACCTTGATGCAAGATCATGCGTTCGTCTAGGGTAATGTCGAATAAACCCTACATCGCGTTCTTGACATTGGGCATGTTTTCGTCATATTACTTTGAAGTTGAAAATTATTTCAACACTACAGTGATATTTACTTTCGTACTCTAAAGTGATATACGCCACTTTCTAAATAAATAGGTAGTGTGCAATCTGTTGTGGTCGTAAGAAATAGTATATTACACTACTAGTGTGGAAATAGCACTTTCGACACGAGTACTATACACCATTTTACCGACGATCACAACTAAAGAAAAAAATTAGAAAAAACACTTTAAATAAACGTACACTGTTCGTCCTTCCCTTAAATACGTTACCTTGATGCAAGGTCGTGCGATTGCCTAGTGTAATGTCGAATAAACCCTACATCGTGTTTTTGACATTCGGCATGTTAAGTGGTCTAGGTAATTAACGTACTAATATCTCATCCGTCATATCACTCTAAGAGTTGGAAATTATTTCAACACTACAGTGATGTTTACTTTCGCACTCTGGAGTGATTTACGCCAATCTTTAAATAAATAAGTAGTCTGCAATCTATTGTTGTCATACGTGGTCATCGGAAATAGTATATTACATTACTAGTGTGGAAAGTGACCCTACGAGTTTGAAATAGTACTTTCGACACGAATACTGAATACGATTTTTCCGACGACCACAACTAAAGAAAAAAAATAGGACAAATATTTTAAATAAACGTATGCTGTTGCTCTTTATATTAAGGTCGTGCGATCGTCTAGTGGTAATGTGGAACAAACCCTAGATCGTGTTTTTGACATTGGACATTTTAAGTCGTCTAGGTAATTAACGTACTAATATCTCATCCGTCATATCACTCTAGGGTTGAATATTGCAACACTACAGTGATGTTCACTTTCGCACTCAAAAGTGATTTACGCCACTCTCTAAATAAATAAGTAGTCTGCAATCTGTTGTTGTCATACGTGATCGTCGGAAATAGTATATTACATTATTAGTCTGAAAAGTGACCCGTTACCTACAAGTTTGAAATGGCACTTTCGACACGAGTACTGAATACGATTTTTCCGACGACCACAACTAAAGAAAAAGATAGGAAAAATATTTTAAATAAACGTACGCTGTTGCTCTTTATATTAAGGTCGTGCGATCGTCTAGTGATAATGTAGAACTAACCCTAGATCGTGTTTTTGACATTGGACATTTTAAGTCGTCTAGGTAATTGACGTACTAATATCTCATCCGTCATATCACTCTAGACTTGAATATTTTAGCACTACAGTATGTTTACTTTTGCACTCTAGAGTGATATACGCCACTCTCTAAATAATAAGTAGTCTGCAATCTGTTGTTGTCATCCGTGGTCTTCGGAAGTAGTGTATTACATTACTAGTATGGAAAGTGACCCATTTCCCACGACTTTGAAATAGTACTTTCGACACAAGTACTGAATACGATTTTTCCGAAGACCACAACTAAGGAAAAAAGATAGGAAAAATATTTTAAATAAACGTACGCTGTTGCTCTTTATATTAAGGTCGAGCGATCGTCTAGTGATGATAATGTGGAACAAACCCTAGATTGTGTTTTTGACATTGGACATTTTAAGTTGTCTAGGTAATTAACGTACTAACATCTCATCTGTCATATCACTCTAGAGTTGAATATTTCAGCACTACAGTATGTTTACTTTCGCACTCTGTAGTGATATACGCCACTCTCTAAATAAATAAGTAGTCTGCAATTTGTTATTCTCATACGTGGTCGTTGGAAATAGTGTATTACATTGCTAGTGTGGAAAGTGACCCATTTCCCACGAGTTTGAAATGGTACTTTCGACACGAATACGGAATACGATTTTTCCGACGACCACAACTAAAGAAAAAACAAATGGGAAAAATATTTTAAATAAACGTACGTTGTTGCTCTTTATATTAAGGTCGTGCGAATATCTAGTGATAGTGTGGAACAAACCCTAGATCGTGTTTTTGACATTGGACATTTTAAGTTGTCTAGGTAATTAACGTACTAATATCTCATCCGTCATATCACTCTAGAGTTGAATATTTCAGCACTACAGTATGATTACTTTCGCACTCTGGAGTGATATACGCCACTCTCTAAATAAATAAGTAGTCTGCAATCTGTTATTGTCATACGTGGTCGTTGGAAATAGTGTATTACATTGCTAGTGTGGAAAGTGACCTATTTCCCACGAGTTTGAAATGGCACTTTCGACACGAATACTGAATACGATTTTTCCGACGACCACAACTAAAGAAAAAAAGTAGGAAAAATATTTTAAATAAACGTACGCTGCTGCTCTTTATATTAAGGTCGAGCAATCGTCTAGTGATGATAATGTGGAACAAACCCTAGATTGTGTTTTTGACATTGGACATTTTAAGTTGTCTAGGTAATTAACGTACTAACATCTCATCCGTCATATCACTCTAGAGTTGAATATTTCAGCACTACAGTATGTTTACTTTCGCACTCTGGAGTGATATACGCCACTCTCTAAATAAATAAGTAGTCTGCAATCTGTTATTGTCATACGTGATCGTTGGAAATAGTGTTTTGCATTGCTAGTGTGGAAAGTGACCCATTTCCCACGAGTTTGAAGTGGTACGTTCGACACGAATACTGAATACGATTTTTCCCACGACCACAACTAAAGAAAAAAAATAGGAAAAATATTTTAAATAAACGTACGCTGTTGATCTTTATATTAAGGTCGTGCGATCGTCAAGTGGTAATGTGGAACAAACCCCAGATCGTGTTTTTGACATTAGACATTTTAAGTCGTCTAGGTAATTAACGTACTAATATCTAATGGGTTATATCACTCTAGAGTTGAAAATTATTTCAGCACTACAGTGATGTTTACTTTCGTACCCCATAGTGGTTTTTACTTTCGCACTCTAGTGTGATATTTACTTTCGCACTTAGATTGAAATACGCCACTTGCTAAATAAATAAGGAGTGTTCAATCTGTTGTTTTCATACGTGGTCGTCGGAAAATGTTTTTTCGTAATAAATCAGTTTTCTGCGGAGATATTAAATCACATAGATAGTCTTTGAAAAGGTCCGTAAAATCACCATTACGAAAACAATGTCTAATGCAACTATTCTATAAAACATACTTACACGAATGAAGGCATTCTGATATCGCTGTGGCATCAATAAAGTATCCTTTACATAGAGGGCAGGTAAGGTGGGAGTTAACCTCGACTAGTTTTATCTTGCCTGGCGATTTTCTGAATAAATTCATTGTTAACAATCTGTAAATAAAAAAAATATTAATACAATGATTAACTATTAGATAAAAAAATTTAAAGGAAAAACAAAAACCATAAGTACCATAAATTCATCCGTGCCCCTCTAATAATATAAAATTTTCAAAAATATCACTTTAACCCGAGTACTAAATTCGCTTGCGGGTATTCGCGGACCCATTCAGCTACTACATGAAATACTTATATACTGGGATCGGAAAGTGACTAATCAGATAAGCACATGGTGCAACCTTCCTAAAATTTGGATTAATTTCTAAATAGAATCATAAATTTGATATAATTGTTTGATAGAAATATTTAGCGTTTCTGCCTTCTCCGCTCGCACGCTACTTAGACGAAATATAACCTTATCTTTATTTTATACATAGATAATGCTAAGTACTCTTATTTATTATCAAATCCGATACCGTTATTGTACAAAAACATAATTTCATCGAACGTACAGCAATATCTGGAGTTGTCTTAAACCTGTTTGCACACAAGGTAATTTGACAAATCATTAAACAGTTCATTTTCGACTTCCAAAATTTTATTTAAAATTAGGATTTACACATGATTAATTTCGGGGAGAGGAGTATTCAACTTTCAGCTACAGATCCGAGCGTACACGTTTGGTGGTGTGAAACAGCTACCTACCTTCCTCTCCGGGCGAAACAAGGTGAGTAGCGGAATGGTGACAATTAGAAAAAGTTTTCCAGCTATGCGGGGCGCCACGGAATGGTGACTCAAGCGAAATCGTTGGGGATGCACACCGTCAGTCCTGGCGATGGAGCGGCTTGTGACGAATAGCCATCCTGTCGGTCGAGAACCACAGGTCGGAAGATCCAGGATTTAGATATCGTATAGCTGGAGAGCAATCAAGAAGAAGATCCGAGAGGCTATTCACCCTATCAAACACCGCAACAAGTTGAAAAAATAAAAAGAACTAGAAGACGACACAGACCACTACGTGGGAAAACAAACACTTAAAACAGACGCACGATAAATAACGATACACACAAGACAGTAAAAACCACAAGGTTAACCCTGATGCACGCGTCCTGAGAGGGCTAAGATCAACCAAGTACGATGATTAATTTCCAGACCTGAGAACTTCTTGTATCAGTTACAGAACAAACCATAAGTTTAGTTAAAACTCAAAATCGGATGTCAGTAGAAAAATGTGGAAGTTGATCTTCAAATTATGTTGTTCTGATAAGATGAATTATAGAGGACTGTTATCAATTGAAGTGAAAGAAGAAAACTAAGCAGCTTTTATTTATTTTATAGACAAACCAGTGACGTTCTTCAATTCCCGATGAAAAACGATCGCTTACGAGATATTATATGAAGAAAGAATTAATTGGGTTAGTTTAATTCACCGCGCTTTCAAAGTTTTAAGGTAGACGGAAAAAACAAAAGTCTTAAGTCGAATAGCGAGTGCAAGCGATAAAGGAAGTGGCCCACTCGCGAATGGTATCAGTCCTCAATGACTGCAATTATCATTTGTTTTAGTAACTGTGCGTCGTTCATACTTCAAACTTCATTTCAGTGTTTATATTAGCAGAGGCGAAGTACAAATAAGCAAAAACAAAACAATACAGTTTTTGTTCTATAAGTTCAAAGGGACATTTGTGGGATGAATCGAGTTTCTATTATTTTTGCATGTGCCTTCAACTTTATTGTATTAGATAATTCTGAATGCTGTTTTTGATTCAAACACCGAAAGCTTTTGAAATAATTTATTTACAATATCTTGATTTTAAAGCAGTGGTAGGTGAGGGTAGCGAAAAAGCCGTGTGGCTTTATTTGGTTTATGCACGAAAAACGGCAGGGGAAACAGGCTAGTGGTAGAATTTTGCGATAAAAACAATTTAAGCATCACAAACACATTATTTCAACATTATGTTAGAAATGAAATAAACAAATGACCTGTTACCTACTTAACACTGGCGGACCTTCTAAGAAGATACTGCACCCAGTGCTAAACGAAGAAGTTGGTCGACGGAAACCAATACGTTTCTAATTAAATATTAACGAATAATTTTGACTGGCATGGGGAAAAGTAATTGGAGCATAGGGTACGAAAATTAATATAAATTGTTGGTTATTTTGCAAAAAGAAAAGCCCGTAACCGGTTCTTGCAGATCATCAGACGGACGCATCTCTTTTTGCAAAACAACCAACTAAGTTCTGACATAATACACAAATTAAGGTGTATTTATAGTGCAAATGTTTCTCATGCGCCCTCTATACTCGAATATAAGCAACTAACTAGCGATGACGGTTTCCAGTTTCCGACGTCATATTGTAAATGGCATTGCCAAGCAAAATTTTAATAGCCAGTCAAAAGATGAAAAATGAAATATACAAATGACCTGTTACCGACTAAACACTGTCGGACCTTCTAAGAAGGTACTGCACCCAGTGCTAAACGAGGTTTATTTCATTTTTCATCTTGTCTTTTGACTAGCTATTAAAATTTTGTTTGGCAATGCCTTCTACACTATCACGTCGGAGACAGGAAACAGTCATCGATAGTTAACTGCTTGTATTCAAGTATAGAGGGCGCATGAAAAACATTTGCACTATATATACACCTGGTTAGTTGTTTTGCAAAAAAAGACGTGTCCCTCTGATGATCTAAAAAAACAGTGAAACCGGTCACGGGTTTTTCTTTTTGCAAAATAACCAACAATTTATATTGATTTTCGTATCCTATGCTCGAATTACTTTTCCCCATGCCACGCAAAATTATTCATCAATCATGTTAGAAGACAATACAATACACGTGGAAAGCACCAGGAGACAGCGAGATATCAAATACATTATATTGTTGTTAGACAACGGTATAGGAATCAAGTAAAAGACTGTAGAAGCTACCCAAAAGCAGATATAGACACTAATCACAACATAGTAATTATGAAAGCCGCGCTTAAATTAAAAAATTTGAAAAATGGAACGAAAAATGCACTTTGACTTTGCGAAACTTCTTACAATTTTTCCTTTTGGGAAAATTTGTGCGTCTCACAGCTAAACTCTAGACTTTATGCTAAGTGGTAGATATCAATGGAACGGGCGTGTGGGTCGTTTTCAAAGATGTTTAAAAGAGCGCCACTACATTTAGAAAGAAATGAAAACGTACAACCCGAAAGAAATTGATAACAATACTGAAAATTAAGTACAACGATGAGATACCTAAAAAAAATTAGAGTTTAAAAATAAGACATACCAGGCAGCAATTTGCGCCTCACAACATAAAAATTAATTTATCCGTATTCTTTTAAATCGCAAATGATTAAAAATTACGTAAAACACTGGGCCCGCTTTCTACAATCAGAATGTATAGATCTGAAATACTTCACAATCATAAAAAAAGTTTCATAACATTCCAAAACTAAATGATAAGAGAAGCAAAAGTATGTTTAAATGTATAAACAAAATCAATTGTGTAAATAATAAATGTTCGGAGTCAACTTAAGCTCCAGCATGAAATGAGATTGATAATTCAATTTACATATAATGTCACTTTTTAATATAAATGTGTGGTCCTCGTTCTGCATAATCAGGGAGCGACATTTAACAGGTTGCTTGTTAGATATTATGGTAAGTAAGTCTTTATAATACTAATAATATGGCTTTATTTAATTGTATTAATCTATGTTATCTTATCACATAAAGAATCAATGCATACATCAACCCTAAATCTAACTTTAAGGTTAAATTAAATTCCAAATACAATTTTTTACTTCTCTAGATTTCATAATAAGTCTTAAATAAAGTGTAAACCAAACATAGCTAACAACACTGCTGTCAAATTAGATGGAAAAGAGTACAATCCTTGGAAGTGCAGTTTAAATAATTCCACCTGTATCACCAACCAGAATAATATGTCCGTTACGTGCTATAGCGAAACAAAAAAGATGAAGTAGACTTTGATCTGTTGGCGTGTTCTAACATTTTCTTCAAACTTAATAGAAGATTGTCCAATTTACTCAATCCAAATAAGATGATAACCTGGACCAATTATACGGCACTGAAAATTAACGACATTTCTTAAAATGTAAATACTTTAACAATTCTTCAAAGCCAAATTAGTAAAATACGTGTCTGCATTCTGGGCAACTTTAAGATCGGTTACCAAACTTGAATATTATTTTACTGTTACCTTAATGCAATGTGGAAAGAAACAGGAGTTAACGATGTGAATATATTTTAGTAACACAAATCATTATCAATTAATTAAGGGTGGTCAGTGAGGTGCCTTCACGACCCTGTCGACACTTCTACAATATCTATTCCAAAGTCGCAGGTCGCCAGATGATCCATCTTGTTTTTTTTAAAAGACAACCTTTGACTGCCTCTATTTGATTAGGGAACCATTGCACGAGCCGACGCAGATAATTAGTCCTAGCGGCGTTTTGTTAAACGATCTACGCTAGTTTGTAAATGTATATGGTACGTGGATGCACTACATCATCAAATGATATACATTGTAACTAAATTATTTAAATAAACATAATAGAAATATTAATGGCGTTCTAAACGACAACTAAATTATTACTTGAGGTGTGCAATATATATGAAATTTGGTTTTAATAAACGTAGATGTGGGTACTTAACGCACAATTTGCTTTGTGATCGAAGTTGCCTAAATCTAGTAGTAAGTATTGTTACGTACAACAACACGTAATAAGATAGTAATACGAACGTAACATTTGAAAATGTTACAAACTGAAAGATAAAGATATCCACAAACGATATGAGAAAAAGTCAAACAATTTGCTGAGAGACATAAGAAAAATTTCTGATACAAAGGAACTTGAAGCACGATGAAATAACCTTAAATCCAGCTTAGACACCGCGGCCAGAGATTCTCGGGCATAAACAAAAAGAAAACCACGAGCAACAAAGGAAATACTGAATTTAATAGCAGCAATGCGAAAATATAAAAACATACCAGACAAAGCAGGAAAACAGGGATAAAAATCCATAAAATGGGAAATTATTCGCAAATGCAAAAAGCTACAAAACAATGGATTGAAGAAAAGTGCACAGAGATACAAACTAAGATTGGAACAGGAAAGGCAGACGAAGCACACAAATAAATTGGAATTAATTTTAGGAATATAAAACCGTACAGCAAAAATATAAGAGGCGTGGTAGGAGATACCATTATAGAAAATGCAAAAAAGTAGATAATCTCAAAAATATATAGGGAATTTATGTGCAGAACAGGAATTAGAAGTACTAGAACAGGAATAAAACATCGAAAAGGATGACTTGGTATATCCTATACTTAGAGATGGGTTTGACCTAGCGTTAAAAAACCTCTGAAAAATAATAAGACGCCGGGTGCAAAAAACTCTAAAGCCGATAGTCAAGCAAAGCAGCAACAGAACGTCTCTTCCAACTGGTAAGCTGCATGAAACAAGCAAAATACGCAAAAATTTCAAACGTAACACCACTATACCAAAAGAGAGAGCTGAGGATAAACGTGAAATTTTTGGAACAATAAGTTTAACAGTGCACGTGTCAAAAATATTAATTTGAATTGTACAAAAACGGATGGAAAAGCGGACTGTAGAAGTACTAGGAGAAGATCAGTTTTGGTTTAAACAAAAGGGTAATTCGGGAGGTCATTTTAATTATAATGGAAATAATGAAGAAAACAGTAGAAAAAGAAGAAAGCGTGTATATAGGGTTTGTAGATCTAGAAAACGTTTTCGGCAATGTAAAAACGAGAAAAATGTTTAAAAGTCTCAAAAAGATAGAAATGAGTTATAGAGAGAAGGACATACCTTATACAAACAGCAAACAGCTGTATTGGCATTACAGAAGAAACGTAGAAAAGAAAATATTAGAAAAAGAGTGAGACAGGGATGTGCAAAATCTCCTTTAATATTTAACTTGTATATCGAGGAGGCAATGAATACTAATTATGCAGGGACAAACGATTGATATGCTTAGATTTTTAGATGACAGCGGTATTAGCATCTAGCAAGGAAGAGTTAGAAGCAGTACTTCATGAAATGGAAACAATACTAACAGAGAGGTATGGTATGAAAATTAACAAGACTAAAACTAAAGTACTAGTATATAAAGGAAGGGAAAAAGTAAATAACCAGAATATAAATAGGTAACGAGAATTTACACGAAGTGAAGGATTTCTGCTACCTAGGAAGCAAAATGACACCAAATGGTAAGAGTGCAAAAGATATAAAACAAAGATTAGCACAAGGCCGTACTGCACTTAACAAGAAAAAGGAACTAAGATGTTCGAATACAACAAACATAAAAACAAGAAAAAGATTGTTGAAAGCATATGTGTGGAGCAACTCGCTGTACGGTTGTGAAACGTGGACAGTAGAAGAAGCAGACAGGAAAAAGACATTGAAATGTGGTGCTACAGACGTATAATGAGGATATCATGGAACGAGAAGATTAAGAACAAAGAAGTTCTAAAATCGGTAGGAGAAGAAAGAAATACGTGGAAAAAAATAGGAGAGGTAGAATGATGGGACACATACTAAGACATGAGAAAATAGCACGACATATATTAGAAGTAGAGAAAAGCAGAAAGAGAGATAGGGATAGACCGATATTAGACTATTACACACAAATAGTGAACAATGTAGGCTGTGGGAATTTCAGGGAAATGTGTAGGTTAGTAATGAGTAATTTTGCTGGCATTGGGAAAGTAATTCAAGCATAAAAGAACGAACAGTAACGTAAAAATTGTTGGTTATTTTGCAAAATTACCAACAATTTTTACACTAATTTTTGTAAAATAACCAACAATTTTTACGTTAATTTTTGTTCTTCTATGCACGAATTACTTTCCCAATGCCAGGCAAAATTTACTCTTTACTTCTCGTTTGGCATTGAGTGTAGTACCTTCTAAGAAGGTCCGCCAGTGCATAGGTAGGTAATCGGTTATTTATTTATTTTCATTTTCAACCGTGTAGGTTAGCTCAGAATAAAAAGCAATGGAGGTACGCTTCCAACCAGTTCTAGGACTGAAAACCTAATGATGATAAATATAAAGCATTTTTCAAAATGGAAACCGTAATTGACTGCCACTATATTTAGAGCTAACTTCGAGAGGCTTTCAAATTTAATGCTAATAGTAAAAATTCCAGAAATTTTCACAATATTACCCTACTACCAGGTGTATTTCGGTACTTTTCAGGAATACCAAGTATAAAATGATATTCCATGATTTCCCGGTTTTCCGGGATTTTCAAAATCGTTCCGAACCTTGAGTAAAAATGAAATCACATAGGCGCATCCTTAAAAAGCGAACCGCTACATGTGGTAGCAATGTAAGGAAAAAATGTGGTGTTTTTTGAACGGGGCGGCTCCATGGTTTAGTTGGTATGCGTGTGACTACTATGTCTAAGGTCCCGAGTTCAAATCCCGACACGGTCCGCTTGAAAAATGTCAGGCGAGCATTTTTCACAAAAATACGCCTTCCTTCGGATGAGAGGTAAAATGGAGATCCCGTGTGTGAGCGTTGTCACTCACGTTAAAGATCCCTACCTTGCTTGCAACAGCAATTAACCTATTTGGTGCAGTTATACCCCACAAAACTTAGGTTGTAACAGAGAGATGCGGTATGAAAATTAACAAAAATAAAACTAAAGTACTAGTATGCAAAAGAGGGGAATATAAATTAAAACCAAGAATACAAATATGTAACAAGAACTTGCAAGAGGTTAAGGTTTTCTGCTACCTAGGAAGCCAAATAACGCAAGATGAGACAAGTGCAAAAAATATAAAACAAAGATTAGCATAACGTCGTGCTACATTTAACAAAAAAAAGCAACTACTGTGTTCAAAGACAAAAAACATGGAAACAACGAAAAGATTGCTTAAAACAAATGTGTGGAGCACAGCACTGTACGGCCTTTAAAATGTGGTGCTACAGACGTATGATGAAGATATCATGGACAAGCAAAGTAAAGAACGAAGAGGTACTAAAAAAGATAGATGAAGAAAGAAATATGTGGAAAACGGTAAAAAGTAGGAGAGATAGGATGATAGGACACATACTATGGCAAGAAGGAATAGTGCGGAATGTATTAAAAGCAGAGATAGGAAAAAAAAGAAGTAGAGAAAAACCTAGGTTAGACTACTGCACACAGATGGTGAAAGTTGTAGGCTGTAGAAATTTCAAAGAAATGTGTAGGCTTCTCAGAATAGAAATCAATGGAGGTACGCATCCAACCAGTCTCAAGATGGATAAACTAAAGACGAAGAAAACTGTACTTAAACATGGTGATTATTATAAGCAACTACAAGTATTGATTGGGCAATATTCTCGAATAATGTTAATTGTGTGAAAGGATTTACTGGAAAACTATTAATTCGGCAAATGTCTAAGTGTTGGGGATCTTGGCAGCCACAGGCTGCTTAACCCCCTTCACATACCACTGAATCTCGGTGAAATAGGGCATATAATTAGAAAACAATAAACAATAAAGAACCGATCTGTATATAAGCTGTGTGATAATTTCAGGGAATTGTGTAAGCTAGCTCAGAATATAAATAAGTGCAGGTACGTGTCCAGCCAAATCTGAGACTGAAAACCTAATGACGAAAAACTAAACGCAGATCAATCTGATGATTATTATAAACAACTACAGGTATTGGTTGTGAAATATCTGCAACTAATATTGACTGTGCGAAAAGTTATATCGAAAAAAATATTAAATCGACAAATGTTCAAGTGCTGGGAGAACTTGGCAGTTACAGGCTGCTTACCCCCCTTCACAACCACTGAATGTCAGAGAAATAGGGTATATAATTGTAAAATAATAGAAGGGGGACCGAACTGCATCTAACAAGAACGAACAGCACCTATGATGAAAGACAACAAACAGAAACAAGAAGAAAATTGTAGAAAGCATATGTGTGGAGCACGGCACAGTATGCCTATGAAATGCGAGCAGTAGGAAAAGTAGACAGAAAAACGGTAGCAGCCTTTTGGAATGTTGTGCTGAGGATGATAGCGCATGGACAGACAAAATTAATAACAAATAGGTTATAGAAATAGTAGAGAAACAAGGATATCTGTGGGAAAAAAATAGGAGAAATAATAGGGCAGACTACGTTGTAAGGCATTTTTGGGGAACAGTATGAGATATATTACAAGCAGAGATAGGAAAAAGAAGGAAGATGTAGTCCTAGATCAGATAGTGATAGATGCAGACTGTGCAAGTGTCAGGGAAATGTGTAGGTTAGTTCAGAATAGGAAACAATAAGGGTACGCATCTAACCAGTTCCAGGACTGAAGACATAATGATGATGAGAAAAACCAAAGCGTAGTAATTAGATTTGATGAAATAAAAAAGGAAGCTAAGATTGGAAATGGTGTTAGACAGGGCTGTATACTATCTCCCTTGATTTTTAATGTTTATATTGAGGAAGCTATAAACTTAGCTAGAGAGAGAAAAGAGATAGGTATTAGTGTACAGGGACAGAAAATAGACATGGATACGTTTTCCAGATGATATAGACAATATAGCAGAGTCTAGAAAAGAGTTAGGAGAGTTTTTAAATATTTCAGATGAGATACTACAGAGTAACTATAGTATGAGAATTAACTCAGAAAAGACAATGCTAATAACAAGTGAGTTGCAGCCTAGTTCTAAACCAAAATTAAAAATAGGTAATACCGAGTTAGAGTAGATAGATGAATTTTGCTACTTAGGTAGTATAAGTACAAAGGACTAACATAGCAGAAGGGATATAGTAGCTACAGTAGTTCAAGCTAGAAAAATGTTTTTAAAAAGGAAAGACTTACTAATAGCTAATAGTATTAGTTTAGATAATAGAAAAAGTTTCTTAAAGTCGTACGTATGGATCGTTCTATTATACGCTAGTGAGACGTGGACAATTAAAGAGGCAGATAAAAAAAAAGAGAAGCTTTTGAAACTTGGTGTTATAGGAGAATGTTAAAGATTAGTTGGACAGATAGAGTAACAAATGAGGAAGTGTATAGAAGGATAGGTGAGGAACCCTGTATGTGGAAACAATTAAAGGTCAGGAGAGATAGAATGATAGGGCACCAGTTAAGACATGAGGGACTATTTAGTAAAGTGTTAGATTATAGACTACCAAATAAAAATAGAGTAGGAAGGCCTCGACAAAGCTATATTAGTCAAATTATTAGAGATTTATGTTGTGAAGGATATGTAGCACTTTTTGGGCTAGCTCAGAATAGAAAAATAATATCTTAATTAAGTCGAAAACAAAACAACATATTCCAGTGTATTGAATTAATAGAACAATTTAAAGCTGCATAACACACAATTTTTTCCAAAAATATGTTTTTAAACCATAACAGATTAACAAAATACGTAGAAGTTGACAATAAATGATATCTAAAATGGCGGATAGGTATGCTGGTATCATTTAGTGCTCAAATTCTACCGATAGCGTCATTGTAGTTATGAGAATGCGTATTTTAATAATGGCAACCGCGCCACAGTATGACGTCAGGCATATTGATGACGAAGTCGGTTTAAGAACTGCAAGAACTGTATTATACCCCGTAGCCACAGCATGTCCTGGAAAACTTTTTGCTCAATCACTTTCTATAAATGAAGTTACTATATTTTTCATTGAGGAAACTTGATTGGACTTTTTTATACACCAACGTCCATTTATTCCAGGTTTTTGCAAAAATGAGTATTAACATAAATTAACTAAAATGCTCTAAGAAGCAAAAATCGTTATAAAAGCAGCTACAGGTTTTAATTGATTAGTATACTCACTCCTGTAGTAATTCAAATACATCCATTTTGCTATGCGATTTACATTCCCAGGAAATGCTCATTTTATTTTCCTATTAATATAGTAAACAAATCAGAATGAAATTTTCTCATACAATTGAAGTTTGAGTCAATAAATCCCGCGCTTATGTTATTAATACATAGTAAACCTTATCGTATTTGATAATAACATCAAAACACAGTGCATAGTTTTGATAGATAAGATTTACTTCCCATACCCAATAAACTTGCTACTCAAGAAATTATTTTCCAAATATTAATATGAATCATGGGCATGTGGGAGTTAGCTACCGAACTTCATATCCCACGCTTTTTTATGCTTCCTACGCAATAGTCACAAACAAGAAAGTTTAGTCTATAGTTTTACACTCATGACTCATGCAAATTCCTTTGATATTTTCTTATGGATTAGTTCGCATGCAAGTCAAATACTGTACGTTCGTATCGAAAGGTAAACATTAATTTAATTTTGAAGGTTTCAGTTTTTAAAAGGATGCGCAAACATTTAAAACTTTCCTAAAAAATTAAAAAATGGAGAAATACCTGTAACCTAAGTTGTCCATTTGAAGTGCACCTCTAAAAGTTATGGGATTTTACAAAATTCAGCACTATCATCACATTTAGAGACGCTGAGGAACTGAGGCCGTAGCTCGAGAATCACACAGAGGAAGACAAATTACGATTGAAGCAAAACTGCGCATGCGTCACCTCACATTCGGCTAGCTTCAACGGACAAGAGCACCGATTCGCAAAACATTTCCAAATGTTATTCCCTAGTCGGAGAGCGGATGCAAATTGAACAAATCCCATGCAGTTTATTGTATATATACATGATTTGGAAAAATTTTCCAACCGTTTTCTATCCAAGTGACTATTTCCTTTTTTCAGAATCTCACTACAACTTATCTGTTTAAAACAATCGGGAAACACATTTATCTTATGGAAATTATAAATATGGTTGTACACTAAACTTATAAGTACAAGAGTTTCCAATGTTATCAGAGCTGCTCAAAAGAAATGCCAACGGTATCCTTGTTATTGATTTTACTATACGATTTTTATGGATGAGTATATAAAATTCACCTTCTAATTGATAGTCAAAAGTTAATTAAATCTAACAAGTAACGATTTCGATTTCAGATACAAATTCCTACACGTTTGCAGGGTTGGTTTGATTTAAATCAGGATTTAAATCATGATTTAAATCAAGTAATTTTTCTTAAAACATCATTGATTTAAATCTTTTTAATTTTTTTACTCATTCATTTATTTTTAAACTAGTATAAATTTAATTCGTGTCTTCTGCCTTGTAAATGCATTTTCAATTAAAATAAATTGGACACTTCGACCACATTAAAATTTCTGCATCATCATCATTAGGTCTTGAGTCCTGGAACTGGTTAGAAGCGTACCCTCATTGTTTCCTATTCTGAACTAACCTACATATTTCCCTGAAATTTTCACAGTCTGCATTTATTACTATCTGATCTAGGTCTACATCTACCTCCTTTTTCCTATTTCTGCTTGTAATATATTATTCCCTCCTATTTCTCCTATTTTTTCGACAGATATCTTTATTCTCCTACTATTTCTTTAACGCATTTGTTATTAACTTTGTCTCTCCATACTGTCATCCTCATACATCATTCCAAAAGGCCGCTACCGTCTTTCTGTCTGCTTTTCCTACTGCCCGTATTTCATAGGCATACTGTGCAAGAAGTATTAAATAAAGCGCATTTTTCCATTAATTTTTATGTAAATTTTAAAGTATAGATTATGACCCGAGAAATAAAAATAGTAAATATAAATATTAGATAAATCAAAACAAATATAAAGTCTGTATACCGTTAACAGATACACATATAAAGAAAAATTCTAAGAATAAACATAATTCAGAGATTAAATTTTTAATCGTCATTTTGATTATAATATTAAAACAGAAATACTAACTTTTATTTCTTAATTTTGAATGTACGAGTCCAAATGACGAAAATGTTCGTTCCATAGATGCAGAAGAAGCTATTGCTCACAAAAATTGTTTTACAATATGTGATTCTTTGATATATCAGGAATCGTTATTGCGATTACTACCATCGCAGAGGAGTTATGCTGACCAACTTTAGAGGTGAACATAATTTTTTTAAGGGTTCGGATTGGGCCTAAAGTTTTAAAATTAATGATAATATACCAGTATGTATATACATATTTCTTAGTTTCGTTATTTGCTTTCTTTCATCAACAGTTAATTTATAAATTGTTTTTTGATTAAGTGAAGTGGCGTTAAGGCTTGACTGTAACGTTTTTGAAAACGTTTATTTGCTGTAGTGACAAATCCAATTCCTCCTCGAAAGACATTTCAAGACGTTTCCAAGCTCAACTGAATCAGATAAAGATGCATTTCGTGGGTTAAGAGAGTTAACCCACTAACTTCTTTTTCTGGCCAAATTGTGATTTTGGCACCATTGGAAACGTCCTTTAAAACTATACAAGTAAGAAAAGCATCTATCTCCACAAATAATTAAATAATACAATTTTGATGTGTCAATGTTTCATGCTATCTCCAAGATCCAGAATTTTGCCGCGGAAAAACTGCTAACTCCCTTCAGCTGTTTATATCAAGTGTATAACCTAGTTTACTACTTCGATTATCTTGTCAATACTGTATTCTGGTCAATCGAAAGTCAAATTTTTATTGTCAAATACGAAAATTTAAAAATAAATAGTTATTTATTATACAAGGGAAAAAAGTACTAGATTTTAGCTCGAGGTGTATTTTTTTAAGTGACAGGTAAAACGATAATTTAATATTGAAAAACTATTAAAATATATTAAAGTCAGAAAATCAGTCGATGTCAAATTTGAAGTTTCAAACAACTAGGCTGTTGTACTTATAGGAACAGTGACTTGCGTTGCTAAGGAAACCTTTAAAGTATTCAAATATCTGTCAATTTAATTCTGCGAGTGGTTTCAAAAATTGCTTACTTAAGTTGTTTTGAATATTCAGAAATCAGAAATGGACAGTTTTGCGCTTCACCTCCACGCAGGTGTTGCGGTTACGCGACGAAATTATGATACGATGTCATGTTACACCCGAATGTTACAAGTGTGGACCCGGCTTTAAATTAAATATCTTACTGTTCTTACTTAGTTGCACATACCCGGGAAAAAAGTACTCATTTTTTCCAGGGGAAAAAAGTAAATTCATACAAAGTGACATTTTGTTACCTGCAAAAAACATTAAATGTCAAATTTTTTTCCCGTCACACAAAAAATTATTTTTATTTCTTAACACACTTTTGTTAGTTCTTAAAATTAAGGATATCTGCATTTTACTGTACGTTTACTTTGAACATTGGCTTTGATGTGTTTACTGATCCTTTCAGATGTCTCGTGGACAGCTAATGATTGATTTGGTTTTGAAACAAAATAGGCCTACAGCAGTGGAGCATATTACAAGTTTGTCTAATAGTCCTAATACTAATACTACCATTGATTACGAGTATGAACCCTCTGTGTTAGGTGATGCCTGTAATGCAAGTATAATTTTTTGTGACACTGTTACCGAAAATCTTCCAGAAAATTACACATTTGTTGATAATGTAGAAATTGAATTTATTAACGAAAGTCGCAAAATTCATGACGAGTCTTCAATACACGAAAATCTTAATTTCGTACAAGGAGTAGGACTACTTGAGCCAGACAAAAACGTATACTCATATGAAGAAAAACTTGAGAATGTAAAATGTTTTGAGGTTGATTCAGGATGTACAGATCCAGAACCAGTGTACGTTGGAGAACAAACAAATGAAAGAAGTAGTAACCATAAATTGTTGGTGCCATATCCTAACAGTTCTTCTGACAACGACTATAATTTTCCTCAGACAAGTAAAGTACGAAAAAAGAAGACTCTTGTGAATAAAAGTGAATGGTTTGCTGAAAAAAACAGGAAACTTCGAGAACAGGGCAAACCATATTTGGGACGTATAAGGAAGAATGAAAAATGGAGTTACAATAAACCAAAGGAACCGCGAGAAATAAAAGGAAGATGTCATTGCAAAAGTAGAGAAAAGGGTTCAATAAAATGTGCTACTATAATAGAAGAGGATAGAAAAACAATTTTTGAACAATTCTGGAAAAAGTTTGACTGGGGAGAAAAGAAAACGTGCATAAATAATGTAGTTACCAGTCTTGCGACAAAACGTGCAAGGGGCAGAAAAGAAGCGGACAAGTCAAGGAGATCTCAGTCTCTTGCATACTACTTGAGAATTCAAGATGAACATATAAGAGTCTGGAAGACAATGTTCCTAAATACCTTATGCATAGGAAAATGGACTATTCTAAACTGCAAATATAATCTAAAAAGTGATGGGATTCCAAGTCAGTTGAGAATTACGAAGGAAAGTCGGATAAGGCCATTTGAAGAAAATAGAAAACAAGTAAATGCTTTCTTAGACGCGCTGCCTGTCATGGAATCTCACTATTGTCGGGCTACATCTTCTAAAAAATATCTTTTGCCAGAATGGTCAAGTAAACAAGCTCTTTACAATTTTTATGTAAAGATTGGTGTAAATCACATATTGTAAAACCGTTATCTAGAACCGTTTTCCCCGAAGAACTAGATTTACGAAATTTTGCCCTCTTCCGACCAAAAAAAGATGAATGCGAAAAATGTGCTAATTTTAAGGTGGGTACTATTGATGAAGAAGATTATCGGTTGCATATGGCTAGGAAAATAGAAGCAAGGAATGAAAAGGAAAAAGGATACAAATGAGAAAGGCCATGTTCTGACAGCAGACTTGCAAGCGGTTCTCATTGTTCCGAAGTCAAACGTTAGTACTTTGTACTACAAAACAAAATTGCAAGTATATAATTTATATTTTTACGATTTAAATAGCCATAATGGCTTTTGTTTTTTATGGAATAAAACAGAAGGTGGTGTAAATGCTGAGGAGTTTGCATCCATTAGGGGCCACTTTTTGATAGAAAAATATTTACCACCTATAAAATGTAATGAGGAAAACAGAAATAATAGTGTACACTGACGGATACGTTCATTAAAACCGTAACAATATCATGGCGAACGCATTGCTCTATGTAGTCGTCACTAAAAATGTAACAATTGTCCAAAAATACCTTGAGGTTGGACATACTCAGATGAAAGCTGATAGTATGCACTATGTTATAGAGCGATTATTAGGAAACAAAAAGATAGATGTACCTGCTGCGTATGTCAGTATTTGTGAGAAGGCTCGTAAAACTCCACGCCCATTTGACGTTACTTACCTCGAACACAATTTTTTCAAAAGTTTCAAATGGCTTACAATAGCATCGGACCAGGCAAAAAAAGGGAGTCTTTAAAGTGACGAATCTTCGAGCAATACAATACACACCTCGGGGAGAAATCTTTTATAAATTGAGATTAGATGGTTGGTCTATTTTGGCTCAAAGAAAATCTGCTGTGAACCGAAAACAGTGGTCCGAGCTGAAACAGCCGCATCAAAGTAGGCTTCAAATTACAGCTCGTAAATATACAGATTTATAAGAGATCAAAAAGATATTACATTCAGATTATCGCAGCTATTATGATCACCTCCCAACGATGTTTAATGTCATCTACACTATTCAGTTATAAGCTTAATTTGTTGCAAGTATGCTACTTATTTATATTTAATAAATTAACCATTCATTTTTTAAAAAGACAGTTTTAAATTATGGTAACCGGGTAATCGTTAATTAACAGAAGAATCGTTTACATAAAAGTGAAAATGAATAAATTACGTTTTAGTTTATAGACAGTTTTGTGTTACGTCATCATTGAACAATTTGGTAGTGGTGACAATAAATACCATTAGTACGGGTACCCTACAGTTTAGTGAAACATTTTTATGCCGCAGTGCAAGTGCGTGAAGTGACGGTCAGTCGTACTCGGACGGTTACAGAAGACAGTAGTTGTATGAAAGCTCTGGAAGGCGACACCACATCGAACGTGCGTGTTCTTGGTTGTCCGCTAACCTTTAGTGTGTGACTTTTATTGCCCAGAGCGGCACAGGCTTTAAGGCATTTATATCCTTTATTAAGTAGTTTGTCGTAGTTGCTATATGTATTACATAACCGCTACACTGCCATCGGTATTGCTACATAATAGCAATTGGTCCTTCCCTATAATTAACATATCTAGATCACCTTATCATCCTACAGTTTTGTCTTAAATTTTTGTTGTTGTTCTGCTCAAGTGAAATTTCATTGAAAATAAGTTTAAGTTTACGAATAGTCCTGAAGATTATTTTACATGGTATATTTTATACTTTACATTCAGTTATTTAGTAGTCCTGTAAAATTTTGTAAAATGGAATTAGCAGATTAACACTTTTAACGGAAGATTTGTTTTTTGTACTGCATTTAGCGCAACTGATATTGATTTTAAAATGTTCAAAAAATCTTCTGAACATCGTTTCATGCTAATGTTGAATACGTTTTGAAATACTACCGAATCAATTTCTTTTCTATGTTCATCGCGTATTTTCAAAGGTTTGTTCCATTGACTCACGTAAATCTCGATGCAATCTGCTAAAATATTCCACCTGACTTACTGAGGAAGAACAAGTGCTTTACCACCAGCTTGTTTGTATTTAGCAGAAGCCAGGTAATTGTTAAGAAAATATTTTACAACTGAACAACGTGTTCTTGAACATCTTTCATTTCAAATTCAAAATCTTTCAACCATAAATTTGGAATATGTACCGTACAGCCATATCATTACATTCACATCAATAAAATTTGAAACATTTCATATATTTTCACGCATTGCGGCCATGTTTGCAGCATTATCCGTTACGAAACTTAAGATGGTATACAATTGTGATTTGTTTATTACATACATATACAATTAGTTAAAATAAAAACTACTTTGGATTGAGGACATTACAATATTCGCTCATAGAATAATAAATATGCCTGTGTCGTAAGGACTTTTTTCGGGCACTTCTGAAATATTTGAGTCATTAATATAGTACCATTTTCCCATTGGAATGTCAGTTTTATTTATTGTGACTTTGCATTGTGAAAACAATAAATCTTTTTATTTTTAGGTAGGAATTGCCAACGGTGACTATCGTTGTCTTGTTATAGTGCATGCGCGACTGCTATAGTCACGGCGTAATTGATGAGAGCCACTACGACAGTTGGCAATACATACTAAACACGTACATAATATTGCGCAACAATATATTACGTCATAATTACGTCTCAAATTGTATCACATACCAAAAATGTTTACAGTAATACCAGAGGCGCCTTTAAGAAAACGATAAAATGTACTCACAAACTAATGTGGAGCTCTTCACGACCTTGCGGTTATTCTTGCGCAGGAGCCATACTCATCTTCATTTCCGTTTTGGGCGTGGGTCGGGCTTCGCCCTCGTTAAAGCCAGATTGCGTTGTCTTCCCTCTTTTTTCTGTAGCGATACGATAAGGATCAACCAGATAAGGAACGATAAAAGGTACGATAGAGGAACCTATATTCTAAGAGAAAAGACAAAAGATACGATACCGATAAACCTCACTGTTCCACGTCTCGTTCGCGAGTCCCCGACGTGTCGGAAATCGCGCACTTCCTTGCTCACTCCACGTCTGTGCATTCTCTTGCGCCGACGCAACTGTCCGAAGTTACGGAAATGCACAAGTCTATTTTTTAAAAATATTGGCGCGAATTCACTGGCAAATTAAAAAATGTGCAATGCCAATTTTTGGCATGTAACAGTCTAACGTCGTTCTTACTTATACATATGCGACATAGTGTCGATGATGAATAGAACCGTTATACTGTATAACGCCGTATAATGGGTATAATACTTTGGAGTTCAACTCCTGAAGGTTTTAACATTCTCTTAAGCAAAATGGTGTTAAATCCAGTAACATAGGGAACGATACTTGGTCATTCAATTTTGTTGACCGAAATCTTAGAGTTTAAAATCTCTTTAAATGTAAAATCAATACAGGAGGTGGAAAGTTAACTAAAATTTGATTAATGGCTTTGGTATAAACAGTTTTTTATCAGGTTCAACTTGTCTCTTTGTGCACCAATCACAGACTATTTTATTATTTCCGGTAAGTAACTCACATGCCGTAAATTGCTTTAAACAAGATTGCACAGAGTAATCAGTTTTTTCACATTGATATCTTGGCACCATAATATTTCTATATGTATCGTTTATATAATGTTCTTCATCTGTTTTTTCAACTTGGTATATATCAAAATCTCCAAAGTTGTTGAGCTGCTATCTAATGGAGAGAAGCGAATCATATTCTCCCACAGTGAGCTTCATGATATTGCTGGAATTGATGAGGGGCGTCAGCTTCGCAGTAGAACTAAGAAATTGTAATACTGAAACAATTTGCCGATATTTGATTTAAATCTATTAAGGGCTATGGTTGACTTATTGCTTTTAATTAAATTGTCAAGTTATCAACTACTTTGTACCTGTTTCGAAAACGAGTTATGCATGTTTATGTTAGTTTATTGTTACATACGGTTTAGTTTTAAACTTAGGGTGTTAATGTATGAATGAATGGTCTAGTTTGCCGAGTGGATTTCTGGGGATGCATTGCTTACAGTATGGCAATTTTCATATTTTCCCTTATTCTTCGATAGTGTTCGAAAATGGTTAAACATTTTACAGACATGTGCCACATAGAAGTACATTTGCATGAGGAGGGTGCGGAATCTGACTTACTCTCCACTTTCCCGCTTATTCCGTCCCTGGGATCCATTCTTTCACAAGGTCTTTCTCTACATGAAAAGGCGTTTCATTGTTGTCATATTAATGTCGGATCACTACCTTCACATTTCGACGAGTTTGCATACGTATTTGAATCGTGTTTACCACATTGCATTGCGGTATCAGAAAGCTGGTTAAAGCCCTCTCTTCCTGATGCTGGTTCAACTTGTAGGCTATAAGATGATACGCAATGATAGGACTGGAAAACGAGGAGGTGGGGTTGCTTTTTATATACGTAGCGATATTAACTTCAAAATTGCACTGAAATCGTCCTCGTTGTATAGTTCAAAATCAGAATATATTTTGTTGAAATAACTGTAAATTATGCGAAACTTCTTGTTGGTGTAGTCTATAAACCACCTCAGGTAGGTGCTCTATCAGACATAGGAGGTGCCATGTTTCAGCTATTACTGAACTACTCTGATGTCATTATACTGGGTGATTGGAATATCAACGAGGTTAAAGATACTTCGGACGTTCGATTACCATTGCGAATGAACCTGCACCTTACAGAAGTTCTAGATTATTAGAACGGGTTGAGTGGCTTCCGCGTTCCAGTGATCTAAAGAGCCAAACTACGGGTCCAACCAAAGTAGTAGGGTTTTTAGTGAGAAGCTAGACTAAGACAGGTCCCCAAAAGAGGACAGCAGCTTTTTCGGTACTTCGAGTGGCAGAGACCATAGGACGGCTCAGTGGCGTAGTGGTATGTGTGTGACTACTACGCCCAAGGTTCCGGGATCGTATCCCGACACGGTCTGCTTGAAAAATGTTAGGCGAACATTTTTCACAAAAATACACCTTCGTTCGGATGAGAGGTAAAATGGAGGTCCCGTGTGTGAGTGTTGTCACGCACGTTAAGGATCCCTACCTTGCGTGGAACAGCAAAGGTTTGGCAAAATTCAAAATTATTCAGGTAAAAAAACTCGCTTCCTGGTCAATGTAGTACCTTCGGGCGGAGCATTGGAAAATCACATGTAGGGCGTAGGTAAACCAGAGCTAACAAAATTTCTTAACAACATTAAAAGTGCCTTAGAAAATGTTTTGCGCGATCATATATGTAACTGATGACCCTGGTGCAAAAAAGTGTTGGTTCCCAGAGGAGCTACAAGAGTGGAGCGTGTTCAGGAGCACTTTAAAACATCTGTGAGCTAGATGGTATGTGGAACAGCTAAGGGCGACTTGTTGCCTCCCATGGTGGTTTACAGGGCACAGCACTTGTACGAAAATTGGACGTCTGGTGGTCCTGTTGGTACAGTGTATGATGTTACGCCAAGTGGTCGGTTTGATACGACTACATTTGATACGTGGTTTTTCAAATTTTGATACCCCACATAAGCACCAATAGCACACCAAAGCAAAATGTTAAAAAAACTCGCGTCCTGGCCAAAGTAGTACCTTCGGGTGGAGCACTGGAAAATCACATGTAAGGCAGATACCATAGGGGTCGGTATCGCATTCTAAGACACACTAGTGCAATGTGGAAGGCAACGGGAAACCACCTCATTATATCCCATGGACACAGCGTACTCAAATTGTTATTAAATATGATGGAATCCTAGAGGGTAAAAAATTCCAGAGTTAAAATATTCCCCCATTTGGATATCCGGGAGGGGACTCTTTCGGGGGATGTAATCGAAAACTATAAAAAAAGTGTTGTGAACATTCTGCGAGTCGAAGTGTGGAATGTCAGAAGCATGAAGCAAGCAGGTAAGCTAGAGAACTTGAAAATTGAAATGGATAAGTTAGCACTAGACATAGTAGGGATCAAAGTTCACAGGTCAGAGGCCGGGGATTCGTGAAATGGAGACTTTAGGGTAATTCATGCAGGATCAGAGAAAGGAAATACGGGCGTGGAAATAATTATGCGAAAAAAGATAGGACAACGTGTAGAAAACATCCTACAAAAAAACGAAAGAGTATTCATGTTTGGATTAAAATCTAAACCGGTAAATACAGTAATAATACAAGTATACATGCCCAAATCTAGTTACAGCGAGAAAGAGGTACAGGTGATCTACAAAGATCTCGAAGACATACTAAGATACGTAAAAGGACATTAAAATTTAATAATTACGGGGAATTTAATGCAGTTGTAGGTGAGGGCAGAGAAGGAGCGGTAGTAGGTTTATTTGGTTTAGGCACGAGAAATGAAAGAGGAAATAGCCTGGTAGAATTTTACGACAAGAACAATTTAACCATCACAGACACATTATTTCAACATCATGCTAGACGACGATACACGTGGAAGATGGCAGGAGATAAAAAAAGATATCAAATAGATTACATTCTTGTTAGACAACGGTTTAGGAATCAAGTTAGAAGACTGTAGAAGCTGCCCAGAAGTGGATATAAACACTGACCACAACATGGTAATTATGAAGGCCGCTCATAAATTTAAAAATTTGAAAAAAAAGAACGGAAAAAGCACTTTGACCGTGAGAAACTACAGAGATAAAGATATCCACAAAAAATTTTAAAAAAAAGGCAAACGAATTGCGGAAAGATATCGGAAAAATCTCTTATAAGGAAGTAGAAACAGAATGGAATAACATTAAATCCAGCTTAGACATGGCGCCAGAGATATTCTGGGGTATACACACAACGAAAATATGATACCCTGGATAACAAAAGGTATCCTGAATCTAATAGAAGAAAGATGAAAATACAAAAATAGATCACATGAAACAGGAAAACAGACATACAAAGCCATAAAATGGGAAATTATTCGCAAATGCATGTAAGCTAACGAACAATGGATTGATGAAAAGTAAAAAGAGGTACAAACTAAGAATAGGAAAGACAGACGAAGTATACAAACTAATTAGAATTAATTTTAGAGATATACAACCGTATAGCAAAAATATAAAGGACGCGAGAGGAAACGCCAATATTGAAAATGCAGAGAAAGTGGATAAATGGTAAGAACTTATAGAGAATTTATATGCAGGAGAGGAAATAACAGCATTAGAGTAGGAATCGGACATTGAAAATAATGACTGGGGATATCCTATACTTAGAGATGAGTTTGAATTAGCATTAAAGGGTCTGAAAAATGGTACGGCACCTGGTACAGATAAAGTGCAAGCAGAAACTCTAAAAGCCGCTGAACAAGCATTAACAGAACGTCTTCTCTAACTTGTAAGCTACATGTATGATACAGGCGAGATACCTAAAGATTTAAAACGAAACATCATAGTCACTATACCAAAAAAGAGAGGCTCGGGTAGATGTGAAAATTTTCGAACAATAAGTTCAACAGCACACGAGTCAAAAATATTAACTAAAATTGTACAAAGCAGAATGGAAAAACGAGTTGAAGAAATACTAGGATAAGATCAATTTCTAACAATCTGTTTGACAGCACATGTGTCAAAATATTAACTAGAATTGTACAAAGACGGATGGAAAAACGGACCGAAGAAGTACTAAGAGAAAATCAATTTGGGTTTAAGCGAAACACGGGAGACTATTTTAGCTCTGAGGGTGATAATGGAGAAAACAATAGAAAAAAGGGAAAGCGTGTATATAGCGTTTGTAGATATGGAAAAAGCATTTGACAATGTAAAATGAAAAAAAAATGTTCAAAATACTCAAAAACATTGGAATGAGTTTTAGGGATAGACGGATAGTGCATAGCTTATACAAGGAGCAAACAGCGGTACTAGAATTAGAGCAGGAACGTAGACATGTAAATATTGGAAAAGGAGCGAGACGGAGATGTGCCCTATCCCCATTAATATATAACTTGTGCTTCGAAGAGGCAATGAATACTGTCAAATGCAGGAAGACATTTGAAATTACTATGCAGGGACAAAAGATTGATATGCTTCGATTTGCAGACGATATAGCGGTATTAGCATCTAGCAAGGAAGAGTTAGAAGCTGCTCTTAATGAAATGGAAACAGTTATAACAGAGATATACGGGATGAAAATTAACAAAAATAAAACTAAAGTACTAGTATGCACAGCAGGGGAAATTAAATTAAAAATTAGAATACAAATATGTAACAAGAACTTACAAGAGGTTAAGAATTTCTGCTACCTAAGAAGCCCAAATAACGCAAGATGGGAAGAGTGCAAAAGATATACAACAAAGATTAGCACAAAGTCGTACCACATTTAACGAGAAAAAAAACTGTGTTCAGACACAACAAACATAAAAACAAAGAAAATATTGCTTAAAACATATGTGTGGAGCACAGTACTCCACGACTGTGAAATGTGGACAGTAAGAGAAGCAGACAGGAAAAAAGATAGAAACCTTCGAAATGTGGTGCTACGGCCGTATGATAAAAAAATATCATAGACAGACAAAGTTAAGGAAAAAGAGGTACTAGAAATGGTAGGACAAGAGAGAAGTATGCGGAAAACGGTAAAAAAAAATAGGAGAGATAGGAAGATAGGCTGCATACTAAGGCATGAGGGAATAGTGCGGAATATATTAGAAGCAGAGTTAGGAAAAAAGAGAGGTAGAGGTAAACCTAGGTTAGACTATTGCACTAGGTAGTGAATGATCTAGGCTGTAGGAATTTTAGTAAAATGTGCAGGCTAGCTTAGAATTGAAATCAATACAGGTACGCATCCAACCAATTCCAAGATGGAAAATCTATTGACGAAAAAAATAACTGTACTTAAACCTGATGATAACTATAAACAACTACAGGTATTGGTTTTGCAATATTCTCAACTCACGTTAATGTGTAAGTGTTGGTAGCCACAGGCTGCTTAACCCCCTTCACATACCCCTACATGAGATTTTCCAATGCTCCATCTGAAGGTACTACACTGGCCAGGAAGCGGGTTTTTTTTATTTGAAAAATTTTGCCGAAACACCCCCCCCCCTCACATACCACTGAATCATGTTGAAATAGGGCATATAATTAGGAAACAACAGAAGGGGGACCGAGCTCTATATAGATTGTGGAAATTTCAGGGAACGGTGTAGGCTTGCTCCGAATAGAAATAAGTAGAGGAACGCGTCCGACCAGTTTCAAGACGGAAAACCTAATGACGAAAAAATAAATGCACTTAAATCTGATGGTTATTATAATAAATAACTACAGGTGTTGGTTTTTAAATATTTTCAACTAATGTTGATTGTGCGAAAGGATATATTGGAACACTATTAATTTGACAAATATTCAAGTGTTGGAGGAACTTGGTTGCCGCAGGCTGCTTAACCCCCCTCACACTGCCGGGAAATAAGTTAAATATTTGTAAACAATAGAAGGGGAACCGAACTGCATCTATCAAGAAAGAGGAGTGGCTATGTTCAAAGACAACAAACATAGAAATAAGGAAAAAATTGTTGGACGCATATGTATGGAGCACAGCACAGTAGGTCTAAGAAATAGGGGCGAAAACGAAAACGAAAACGGTAGAAGCCTCTTGCAATGTTGTGCTTCAAATCTATGAGGATGATAGCATGAACAAACAAAACTTAAGAACAAAGAGGTTATAGAAATAGTAGGGGATTAAAGATATTTGTGGAAAACAAAAAAAAATAGGAGAAATAGAAGGGCGGGATATATTCTAAGGCATTTTCAGAGACTATTGCGGAATATATTACAAGCAGAGATTGGAAAAAAAGAGGTAGAAGTAAATCTAGATTAGACTATTGCACGCAGATAGTGAAAGATGCAAATTGTGAAAGTTTCAGGAAAATGTGTTGGTTTGTTTGGAATAGGAAACAATAAGGGTACGCATCTAACCAGTTCCAGGACTGAAGACTTTATGATGATGAATGTAATTAAAATTAATACGCCACTTCTTTTGATTGTTTATCATCTATTAGAGAACAGGTGCAGCATACCCATTTGCATTTAAACACTTAAAGCTTGTGGGTGGCCTGTTGATTAGGAAAAAATAAAATCGGTACTTCGCAAGTACACTTTCTGTGGTATATCGCCTTTTTACTTTGCACGTATACGTATTGCCATTTTTAAAAATATTCGTTTAAATTTTTAGTCACTATTTTTTTAGATATAATTTTTTTATGAATAAATATCAATCTATGATCACTTTCTTAAGCATCAGTTAAAATATTTCTATGAAGCTGTGAATCACTCAGTATTTATCAGAATCGGCATTTTTAAATATGAATCTATCAAAGAACAAATTAAGAAAGTAAATCACAAATAAACATTTGGATCACTGCTTTCGGTTATCTACGTCATCATATCAACCAGTATACCAAATTCAGGACAATGCCAAATTTTACGTAGACTTTTAATTGTATTTATAATTTTTCTGTGTATTTTTTTCAGAAATTAATAAATAAACACACGACTTTATATCGATTTCAACTAGTCGTTCGCCAAATAAACTGATTTTCAAAAGTAAATCGTGTAATGCAATGGGGTCAACACCGCGAGTGAGGTTTGTAGTAATGCAAGTAAGAAAAAATATAGGCCAATTTAAGAAAGATGTCGGTAAAGATAGAGAGAGGATAAATAAATGGGAAACGCGTAAACCAACTTGTTCGGTTTCTTTGTCGCACGTTCGCGTGGTTAATTTTAAGTTATTTAAATTTGTAGTCGTAAATCTAATAGTAAAACTGTCATCCTTTGTTCCCTTATATCCTGCCATAAAAATTCCTTCTGCATCTGTGAATAAGTTGGACTAAGAGTAGTGAACAAACACTTTCTTATGGATATTGAAGCAGAACGGTCGTGTTTCTTCGTTCAGTACCCTAAGTTAGTCAAGTGCCGCAGCAGACTTTCGTTGTTAAACCCTAAAAACCTCAGTGCAAGTGTAACGTAACATAGACTCAATTCGCATACAGTCCACTTGGTTGAAAGAATAGGAACTGCAGCTTAGAAAAACACAAAACACCGCGGAGGTAAGTCGATGTATAAATTTATAAGACCCCCGCGCGTGAACAAAATTGGCCTTCATCGCTGGATCTTTAATTAAATAATTAGTTCCTATCCTTTAAGCTCCTTATATTTAAATTTATAAAATTGTCGTAGTTTTTATTATGGTTAAACGTGTTACACAGAAAAGAACATCTTGCTTACACATTTACTGTAGATTTTACAATACATTCCTTATCCTTTGTGGCAAAGATTAGGGTCGTCGTCGGTATCTTTTTATGTAAACTATTTATGAGGGTTATTGTATCGTAAATCTTTACCTTATTTGTCACTTCAAGTTGGAGCAACCATTCGGGTTCATGCAACTTGTATAACAAAGGGGTTATTGGTATTTATTTGAAACCTTAAAAGCTTTTTTCTATTAATAATTTAATTTCGTAGATGAATTAGTAATTTAGCGTATTCGAGTCACGCATTGTGTTTACATTAATTTTTATTGTCGTTCATTAATCATTAATCAAATATGGTTATATCAATTGATAAAGCTATTCTTGAAGCTAAATTTGTAGTTAAAAGGTTGGTTCACATATACAGCAAAATCAACCAACCGGAAAACGTATCGATTGCTTTAATTAGAGCGTCGATTAAAACTGTCGAACAGATTGAAACGCTTTTCAAATCCTTTTGCAAGGATATTTTCTTTGATGAAGAAAGTGAACAATTGAATGAATTTTCTGCTCTTAGGGTGAAAATCGATGATTACCTATTAGATATTCGTGTTATCGCTGAACAATGCGAATTAGATCGGGTAGAAAATAAGCCAAAGGTGGAAAATATGAATAATTCCTTTTCGTCAAACTGTGCAATTCGCTTGAAACATCTTTCAGTCCCCCGCTTCTCCGGACGAATATCAAATTTTGAGAGTTACAATGCAATCTATAAGCGGTTGATTCATGATAATGTCAGTTTGTCACCCGTTGAAAAATTTTGCCATCTCGTTGATACATTAGATGAGTCGTCGCGTGGCTTGATAAAACATTTGCCATTAAATGATTATGCATACGTGGAAGCCTATAAAATCATTACTAATCGTTTTCAGTCCAAGAGGTTATTACTTTCAACATATTTTAATGCTCTCGAAAAATGCCCTAAGGTCAGTTCCTCAGACTCGCATGCGGAACTCCGGCAATTAATTAGTTGTTTTGATGAAAATATATTCGCGTTAAGGCAGATGGAAATAGATTTATTAGATTTCATGTTGTTTAATCTGTTATCGAAAAAATTAGATACAAACATTTTAAAGCGTTTCGAATTAGGAAATAGTGACGAAATTCCTTCGTTTAAAGATTTAAGGTTGTACATTGAAAAACAATGTAAAGTGTTGGAAATCAATGACATTGCTTCAGGAACATGCTTAAAGGCTCGAGATTCCGTTAAAGAAAGAGAAAAAGGAAGGTTTGTTAGCACTTCGGCTAAAACTTCTTTAGTTGGTACCACCAATGATGTTAAAAATTGTAGTTTCTGTCAAGCTGTGCATCCTATTTATAGATGTAAGCAGTTTCTCGATAAAACCCCTCAAGAAAGATTTGAGGTGGTAAAGCTTAAAAATCTTTGTATCAAATGCTTAAATACTTCACATTCGATGAAAAATTGTAAGTTAGATTGGTCGTGTAGAACATGTCATCAGTCGCACAATTCGTTGCTTCACTTCGATAAACGAGAAAAATCGGTGTCGCCACGCCGACAAACCCATCGTCAAAGGTCAGCGTCTCCTTGGAGAGCGGCGCCTGAACTTACTTCTACTAGTAGACCTAGTGAAGACAATCTGTCGTCGTCGGTTGTGCATGAACAACCTGTCACTAGCTCGTTGATTTCGACATCATTAGAACACACAACCACGCTGTTAGCTACGGCAATGGTGTCGGTGCTTGATTATACAGGAACATTGCAATCTGTTCGTGTAATATTAGATAACGGATCCATGGAAAGTTTTATGACTGAAAGGTGCCGTCAGAAATTAGGTTTAAGGAAACGGAGAGCCAATGTCACTGTTCAAGGACTTGGCTTGAATTCGTCGTTGGTGTCTGGTGCACTATCGTGTGTAGTCAGCCCCTCGGGAGCACGGTCTCCAGCATATGGAATTGATTGTTATATTTTACCTAACATTTGTAATCAATTACCTTCGTCGTCGATAGGGGTCAAGGAGTGGTCGCATACTCGAGGTTTGGCGTTAGCTGATCCTAATTTTAATGTTCCTGGTAAAATTGACATGCTACTCGGAGCGGAAATCTTTGCTTAGGTTTTGTTGAACGAGTCTCGTTGGGGTGTCGCTAACGAGCCAGTTGCTATTAAAACAACCTTTGGTTGGGTGTTAACGGGAAAGGTCGTTTCCCCGAATAGTTCTATTACGTCGTTGTGTGCTTTCGTTGAACCCTTAGACAGTGACATTCGTCGATTTTGGGAATTAGAAAATATTCCCTTCAAAAACACATTTCTCCTGAAGAAGAAAGGTGTGAAAATCAATTTGTGGAAGGTTATAGACGTAACAAGGACGGTCGTTTTGTAGTGTCCTAGCCCTTTAAAATTTCGGAACCCTCATTTGTGGGTACGAGATCAATTTGTATTAAAAGATTTTTGTCGTTAGAACATAGTTTGTTAAAAAATCCTGAATTGTATTCAGATTATAAAAAATTTATGGAGGATTATTTGACAAGCGGTCACATGGTTCAAGTGAAATCGCTTGAAAATTCGTCGGGTCCTGAGAAAATGTACTACATTCCCCATCATGCTGTACATAAGCGTGACAGCACTACCACCAAATTGCGGGTGGTTTTCGATGCTTCGTGTCAGGATCAATCTGGAAAGTCGTTAAATGATAGCTTGGGTATTGGTCCTGCTTTGCAAAAGGACATTGCAGTTTTGTTATTGCACTTTGGTGTACATCCTATTGTAATTACAGCTGACATTAAACAAATGTATCGGCAGATTTTGGTTAAAGATACTCATCGTGATTATCAACGTATCGTCTGGAGATTTTCTCCGTCAGATCCTATTATGGACTTTAAATTAAATACTGTAACTTATGGAGTTTCGTCGTCGCCTTTTTTGGCCTTGCGTACTGTTCAAGAATTGGCAAGGTTAGAATCAATTAATTTTCCTTTCGCGTCATCGGTATTGGCGAGCGATACCTATGTTGATGACTTAGTCACTGGATGTAATTCGATTGAAGCTGCTAATCAATTAATTGGTGAATTGAATAGTATTTGCTCTAGTGGTGGTTTTCAATTAAGAAAATGGAGTAGTAATTGCCCGGAAGTGATGTCCAACTTGAGGGAGTCCCTGTCCAGTTCGGACGCAATTACATTTCAAGATAAAGATAGTGGTTCAATAAAAATTTTGGGCCTTTCGTGGCGTGCTCTTACAGATGCATTTTATACAACTTAGACGTTGAAGAGCGCACTTGCACTAAGCGTAATATTTTGTCGGCTATCGCAAAAATTTTTGATCCTCTCGGTTTGATAGCACCTGTAGTACTGTTTGCTAAACGTTTAGTTCAAGATCTTTGGCTTTTAGGTCTCGGGTGGGACCAAGAGCCTCCATTGGAAGTCATACAAAAATGGAAACATTGTTTGGGTGAATTGCCAGCGGTTTCGAATATTGAGATTTCGCGTCGCATCGTATGTCATAATTTTAAAAGGGTGGAGTTGCATGGATTCTGTGATGCTTCTGAAGCCGGGTATGCAGCTGTCATCTATTTCCGTTCGTTCGATCTAGAAGGTAATATTACCATTTCATTAGTATGCGCAAAATTGAAGGTTGCTCCTACTAATCGCGTTTCATTGCCCCGTCTCGAATTGTGTGCGGCCGTACTCTTGGCAGATTTAGTAGACTTCGTCAAAAATATTTATATAGATATTTTATCCTTTAGTAATATTTTCGCGTGGTCAGATTCTACTGTTGTTTTGTCTTGGATTCGGTCTTCCTCGCATAAGTGGAAGACATTCGTTAGCAATCGTATTTCGCATATTCAAGAACGTATTCCTCCATCTTCGTGGTTTCATGTTAAGTCCCAGGATAACCCTGCGGATTGTGCCTCACGTGGACTTTTGGCTTCAGAGTTGGTTCATCATCCATTATGGTGGACAGGACCTTCTTGGTTAGTGCGTCGTAATGAAGAATGGCCAGTAACATCGCTGCCAAAACTTATCGACTCATCTCAGATGGACGTCGAATATCGTACTCTGTCGTTAACAGTCGTTATGTCTGACAATTTCTTAGATATGTTGTTGGATAAATTTTCAAACCTGCAGAAAATTTGTAGGATTATTACTTGTGTTCGTCATTTCATTCGTAATGTTCAATGTCCAGATTTGCGTTCAAAATATTCTGATAGTTTGTCTCTAGCTCAACAGCAAGAGGCTATACATTTATTGATTAAAAGAGTTCAAACAAATGTTTTTGCTCAAGACATTGCAAATATTAAAACTGGAAAACTTGTTAGTAAACAACTTCGTAACCTTAGTCCGTTTCTAGATAGTCGTTATTTGTTGAGGGTGGGCGGTCGCCTACGTAATTCTGACTTGTCGCATGATGCAAAATTTCCAATTTTGCTTCCTCGGTCGCATCGGTTGACTGAAATTATTATCTTAGATTGCCATGAAAGACATTTACATCCTGGTAGAGACGGTATCGTTCGGATACCTACCATCAAGACAGCCCAAGGGTTAGTTAAACGTCCTCTGGTGAAACTATGTTTACTGCCAGTTACTTGATATTTAATGGTATGTACACATCTATCCACTCATATAAGTTTGTCGGTTAGGTTTCTTAGTTAATAGCTCTAATTAGGTTTTAAATATAAAATAAGTTAGTTCATACTTATTTTGGTGGGCGGGATGTTCGGTTTCTTTGTCGCACGTTCGCGTGGTTAATTATAAGTTATTTAAATTTGTAGTCGTAAATCTAATAGTAAAACTGTCATCCTTTGTTCCCTTATATCCTGCCATAAAAATTCCTTCTGCATCTGTGAATAAGTTGGACTAAGAGTAGTGAACAAACACTTTCTTATGGATATTGAAGCAGAACGGTCGTGTTTCTTCGTTCAGTACCCTAAGTTAGTCAAGTGCCGCAGCAGACTTTCGTTGTTAAACCCTAAAAACCTCAGTGCAAGTGTAACGTAACATAGACTCAATTCGCATACAGTCCACTTGGTTGAAAGAATAGGAACTGCAGCTTAGAAAAACACAAAACCCCGCGGAGGTAAGTCGATGTATTAATTTATAAGACCCCCCGCGCGTGAACACAACTATTAAGTTAATAATATAAGAGAGAGAGAACAGAAGACTATAAGAAGTGTCATTTGTTCCCGTTTAAGAAGCTTTCATTTTATCTCCTATCTCTCCTACAACTCGAGAACACCCAATCTAAAAAATCTGCCATTTTCTTATCCGTCACTTGTTGGTATTATTAACTGCTGATCTTAGTGTACTCATTTATCTACCTTAAAGAATTGAAATGGAAACTTAAAACTCGCACGCTACAAGTTACTCATATACGTTAAGCAGCACGTACTGTAAAAAGTGCTTATGCAAATATAATCCTGAATATAGAAGCTACCAGACGAGTAGAGTTAATATGAAACTGTGGACCCATCGTTTACTTTTAGATATTTCCTTGTTTACATTTCTAGTATTTAACGACTTGGAGCTTTTGTACTTTAAAAAACGCGTCTCGGAATACTTACGCACTTTTGACTTGTTCCTTAATAAGTATGACGTGGAAACTTGTATGAGATGTACGGGAACCACAAACACCCACTTCCAATTCCCTCCTGAAAAAGATCTTGCTTCTCTGAATTTGCACACTTTTGCACTCACTATGCACCTGAGAGATATAAAAAACAAGGTATTTTTGCATCTCGTGGGATTCATGCGGTATTGTGAAGAAAGTCCAATCAGCTAAATAAGGCCACACAGAGATAGACGACGCCGGTTCTCTTTATACTGATAAATGGCTTTGTATGTTTATCAGCAGCAGGGCACAAAATTCGTTGATGGTTTTACAATTCTTTGTAGGATCTATTTTTAAAGGGATAATAAATAAGAATTCAGTTAAAATGAATTTCCAGGTATTAAAAATAAATAGGTATAAACTTTGGGAACAGGTTTGCTTCAGCAGCGCATATTCCACGAAAGCTTTAAGAACAGCAAATAATGTACAAAAATAGCTTTCGAAGGCATATCAGGACAATGGGACAAAAAGATTGTACCTGCTTCTAAAGATTTTGGCCTGGTTTATTCGTATAGCCCTAAATTTTCCTTTTCGGTCAATCCTAAGAAATCGCTAAGCGTGATAGCTTTATTATGATATTATACATTCATCACTGGATATAGGTACACCCCACAAAAACCCCCCATACACACTTTAGATTTAAAATATTTATATAAGTAAAATTTGAAACTGCATTTAGCTCTACTATTAAATACACTTGTTATAACCCAACAATATATTTTGCTAATTTCATTTTTAAACAATGATTATAATTATGTAATTCTCATAAAAAAATTTTTTTTAGTGCCTAGGATTTTAGAACTGATTTGAATTATATTTGAGGTACTGAATATAAACATGAACTTCGTTTTTCTCAAACTATATTCTATTTCTTTAGAGTGATTATATAAATCACATATACAAGGATTAATTCCTATTATTTGCCCTATTGTCAGTCTACTGTCCAGTTAGTTCGAAACAAATCCACCAGGGAGTAAGTGTAATGTACCAACATAATCATTGTTTCTCTAAGTCTACATGTACACTATATCAATTACTAGTACTGCTTTTATCCCTTTGGTGTCGTTTGCTAGATAGTTTTAAGCAATAGTCTCAGATCATGTGTAAGTTAATTATTTATTGTAGATACTAAATTTTCCTTTCATGAACCAATATAGCGCAATGCTCAACTATAGTCTGTAATTTGTTTTATGTAAATACTAGATTTAGAATAAAAACCAGAAAAATATCAATACATGATTATTATGAAATTATACTCAGGGCCGCGCTAAGGCTATATAACGCCCTGGGGCAAAAACATTATGGCGCCTTTTTATTGTAGGAGAATTTTTTTAATGGAGTAGAGTAGGAGCGTGTTGCTTGCATCTTAGCTTCTCTTACATTATTTAATTTTTTCAAAAAATTGTGGCTTTATAACAAAGGCTTTGTTCTTTACTCTGTACATTATTTTCAAAAATTTATAAAATTGCCTGGCTAGGGACAAATATAAATAAGTACCTAGAACTAAAATTTTTCATAATTTGAAATAAAAGTCGTATATCGTTTTATACTATACATAAACTTTATAATAAGATAAACGCTAAAAGTGTATTATCACAAAAAATATTTTTTAAGTAGTACCACCAAAAAAGTAACGATACGATATATTTAAAAAAAAAACAAAATATAAACTTATAAACATTTCAATCAAAAAGTATATCTTACACTTTTACCATATTTTTTAAATTATACATGGCTAGAGTGTATATATAATAGCATAGTAGTAGTAGCATTGCACTAAACTAAACGAACTTGACTTTGCGTGCTTTATTTTTTGCAAATTTATTTATCAACTCTTCAGTTTCTAAATCTTTTAGTAGTTCAGATTCAATTAAAATAATAGCAAGATTTGCCAGTCTTTCCTGAGCCATACTGGATCTTAAATAGTTTTTCATCATTTTTAATTTTGAAAACGAACGTTCTGCTGTGGCGACAGATACTGGCATAGTTAACAAAATTCGTAAAGCCACATAAGTGTTTGGAAAGGATTGTTTCAAATTATTATTAATAATGTAATTTAAAGTTTCTGTAGGAGTAGAAGTGTTCACTTCACCTAAATTAATAAACTGTAATTCGTTTAGGAGTTCTACACCACTTATGTCACGTTCATTGAGATTTAGATCAGTTAATACTATTTCAAGGTCTGTACATAACTTTAACTGCTCCTGTTTAGAATATTTGGAAAAATTGGAAATGTCCCACAAAAAGTTAAAATGATTTGAATAAGCTAATAATAATCGAAATCTTTCATTTACAGATGCTATAGTTATATCTAACATATTAAAAAAGAATTTACTTTAAAACTTTAATTTTTCATCTTCAGTGGGTTCATCATCGTGTTCGTAACTGAATTGTTTCTTAACTTTTCTCACCCTCAAGCCATCTTTTTTTTTACATTCAAAATAAACGTCTAATGAATCAGCTATTTCACGAGCATCGACTAACAAGTCGTTGAATCCTTTATCTGATCTGTATTCTGTTAACCAATTAATTAAAGTTTTTTAATTATCACAGGTCTCTGCTATATTAAAATCCTCAGTTTGTATAAGTTTACTTACAATATTGACTTTATTTAAAATATTAGACCATAAAATCAACATATATATAAACTCAACATTTTTTATTTTTTTGGCAAGCGATGATGCCGTATTTTTTGAATTATTGTCAAAAGCTTTATTTCCTTCACTAGAGATTTCAAATAGAGCATCGTATATTTCTCCAAGCTGATATCTTAAAGGAGTTAAAGCGTCAACTCTACTAGACCATCTTGTATCAGATAAGGGTTTTAAGGTTAAATTTGATATATTTGTTTTTAAGACTGACCAACGGTTAGTTGAAGCGAAAAAAAATTATAAAATTCCTGTACTATAGAAAAAAAATTTACACTTGAAATATTTGATTTTGCGGCATCGTTCACGACAAGGTTTAAACTAGGGTTGCAACAAGGCACAAAGAATGCTCTTGGATTTATATTAAGAATTTTTTTTGTAATCCATTATGTTTACCGCGCATGTTGGCACCATTGTCATATCCTTGGCCGCGTAAATTATAAATATCTAAGCCATTTTTTTCCAATATTTCTATTAAAAAATTTTTCAAACCCTCACCTGTACAATCATTTCTAGGGCAAAAAGTTAAGAAATGTTCTTCGACGACAATTTTATTTTTTTCTGAATTATCGAATCTAACACATACTGATATTTGTTCTTGATGACTTGATGACAATCAAGTACAATTGAAAAATATTTAGCTGTTTTGATCATGCATAACATTTTTAATTTAAGATTTTCTCCTATTAAATTAATTATTTCGTTTTGAATTTTGTCCCCAAGATAATGAGGCATTTTTATCTTTTCCTGCATTTGGATCCTTCTCGTGTGCTCAGATATTATAGGATCAAATTTTGCTAACATTTCAATGCATTTTAGAAAACTGCCATTATTTTTTTCAAACAGTTCGCTATTGGTACCACGTAAAGCCAAGTTTTGCTTAGCAAGAAATTGAATAATATAAAAAATGCGCTCGATAACTCCATGCCAATATTTTGTTTCTATATTAATTAAATTTTGAGCCGCAGAATCAATAGTTGCCATTTTTTTTTAGCGAGTGAAACATTCTGACCATTTTTGAAGTTCTCAAAATGAAATTTACTTTTTTCATGGATACTTAAATGTTCACCAATGTGGTGCCAGTCATTATACCCATTTTCATCACTTAATTTAATTGTTTTTAAAGTATTTGAAAATATTCTACAACAAAAACAAAACACTGAATTTTTTTCTGTTGAATATAAAAGCCACTCCCGTTCGACTTTTTCATTATTAGACAAAATTCGTGAATAATATTTATCCGAAAACCTTCGGCCTGATATTTTATCATTGGGATAATTTATACAATTTTTGCTTCGATAATGAGTAGGCCCGTTTTCAATTAATATTTGTACATCTCTAGGAGACAATATTTTTGGCCACAAACCTGGATCTTGAGGAAGTTGCGTATCGTCCACTTCCGCAGAAACTACGTCTTCGTCTTCCTCAACTTCGTCTGTAGATGTTGATGGAATCTCTTGTAGTTTAGACTCCTCCCGGTCCTCTCTCAAAGTCGATGGAAGATCTGCATCTGTTTGTATATTTGTGCTTGAAGGTGAAGGAGAAAATACCGTAATTTTGGAATTCGTCTTCTCCAGTTCTTTTTCACGCTTTCTTTTTTTCATAAAATTTTGATATCCGGAAGGCTATTTTTTTTCTTTATTAAACATCTATAATAAATTAAAATAGACTATTACAGAATTGAAATTCCGCTAGATACGCCAATCTTAAAATTTTTTTATTATTTTTGTATTCATATCGGCAACAATATACAATTTACGAAATTTTGAAATTATGAAGAAGCGATATTGGATACCCTGTATCTCAAAAACTAACTGTTAAACTTACAGCTTTGTCGCAATGGACACATTAATTCATTAATAGGTCAAATTCTGCAACATATCAAAATTTCGTCAAATTCTGACCGAAGGGTATTTATTTTCCATTTAAAACGTGCCCTCTCTATCTAATTGTAAAGTAAAGAGTAAAGTTAGAAACTTACCTTTTACCTTGTATCCTCTAATAATGTAAAATATCGAAGAACACTTAACTTTTTTAATTCAGGTGCACAATTTACAGTCTTTACGACACTTCGATACCCAATGTTAAATGAATTGTTTTTAAAAGCGCAGCGGTATTTATAAAGATTCAAGACTCAAGATTCAACAGGAAGGAATAAATGGGAAAACTTGCAGAAACAAGAATAAACTCGCTTTCTGCGTTCTAGTCAACATATAGGGATGAGCACGAGCGCTGTTACGGCAAAACATCGATAACCGATAATTATCGAATACATAAACATAATAAAAACTAGCGCAACGTCGCGATATTGGAGTGTTGCCCTAATATTGTAGATCATCATCGGTTGAGAACATCTGAAACAAAACATCGATGTTCCGATAATTATTGGAATTTAATTAGTTATTCATAGCGAATGCGCGCGTAAACATACAGGGGACCTTTGGGAAGTCTCGTGTCTCAAACAAAAATAAGAATTTTGGTAAGTTATAAATATTACCGTGAAGCGCCTCACGGCGCCTTTGGACTTTTGGCGCTGTAGGGTTTTGCCCTTGTTGTCCTTATGGACGGCGCGGTCTTGATTGTACTCATAAGCCTCAAGCAACACTTCTATTTATGAATTATTATTAAATAAATCTTGAAAGAAAAGTTGTGATCTTTTTATCTAGACCATTACATAAGCACACCCGGAATTTAAATGACTTCAACGCTTCAACTAGAGTTGAGGTTAGTTTGTGAGTTCTCACGGTGCAGTAAAGAACGAAGTGTGCCTCACGTGATATTTGTGTTTAGAAAACAGTTGCTATAAAAAGTTAACCTAAACCAAAAAGGGGGGGGGGTCATCCCATAAACATATGAGACCAATGTCTCTAGGGCACGGTCCAACTGTTTATTTTGAAAAGATTTGACAAAGAAAAGGCAGAAAACAATGAAAATAAAATTGAAGTACCAGAAATGAAAAATATGGAAGACAAAGACATACTGAAGGTTGAGAAGAAAAACTACTATGCAATTAATAAAGTAGAAATGCAAAATATACAAAATGTACTAAATAACGCTAACAATATTTTGATTTTGAACCAATTGCGCATTTCGCTATGACCTTTAAATTAAATACCAGACATGCAACATTACTTGCTTAAAAATAAACCTTTTCAAATAGTTCTAAAAAAGTAGGAATCGAAAAACTATAAATCAGTTTACTGATATGGTTGAAAGATATTTGCGATCATTTACAGAAGGTTACTCGGACGGGAACAATGCAAATGTAAAAGTAAAAGAACACGGAAGTTATACTGATCATAGGCATTGTTCCGTCCAACCCTGTATATATTAATTTAGTTTCTTATATTATTATTATAGAGTTTAAGTTTAGTTTGTTAATGGTAATATCTGCTGTTATTTAAATTTATTTGATAATCTCGGTCGCGTTCTCGCCTTCAATGTTCTATCTTGTTTGTCGTATGTTTGGTGATTGCGCGACCTAGCACAGTCCATCGTCATCGCTTGAACAATAAGTTTCTGTTTTGGAGTTCAGTTCCCGAATCGAACTAGCTCACCGCTTTAATTCATTTTATGAGCGCAGTAAGAAGTGTTTTGGATCCAAAAATCTTCACCGCTCTAACTGGACATCAGGTAAGAATATTAAAGGCTGCATTTCTTAATATCTGTTTAGTGATACACCCTCTTTTCTCCCTCTGAGTAGCCATTTATGTACTTAACAGGCATTCTATTCAGAATTTGATAGAAAAAATTCAGTGGAGGGACATGTAGATACTATAACTGAAAAAGGCATTTAGAAGAAAAAAATGAAGAAAAGTACTGCCGTGAGTTATGTATCCCCCAATCTATATAGGTATAACAAAATAGAATGTATTAAGAATTATTAGAACTTGTTAAAGAAACTTAAGTATATGCAACAATGTAAATTAAAGGATAAACCAGAAAGGTCATTGAAAGTTCACTAGCAAGTTGTGAGAACGGATGCAATACATTGTATTCCAGACAGTAAGTGATACTGTAGCTGAAGGTCACAGACGGTTAAGAAACCGCAATACTTAGAAATTAAAATTGTTGCATAACCCACTATAATCCACTCTGAAAACTAACAAAAACCAAACTAAAAAGTAAGAGTACAAACCGCAAAATAAATCTCAATTTTACAAAAATTTGAAATTAATTAAAACCGAAAGTAACTATTAATTATTAGAACAACCCTTAACAATCATGAGTTCAGATATGAAGATTTACCTCGAAAGTATACCCAAATTCAACGGAGATCAAACTCTCCTAGGAAATTTCATTACCACGTGCGAAATAATCTTAAAAACTTTTTACAAACCAGGAGATAACGAAAAAAATGTATTACTTTTACGCCTGATAAAAAGTAAACTGACCGGACGGGCACTAACGCTAATAGTGAGCCAAGACGATTAAGAACAGTGGGAAGACTTTAAACGCATATTAATAGCATATTTTGGCTACCAAAGAAACATAAAATGGCTTATTCGCTATCTAATAAACCTAAGAATGGAAATTAATCAATCCCCCGTATCAAATCGGAGTGAAATGCCAGGACGTAAGAAGTTTAATTTTAACAACACTAAAAATCGAAGAAACCGACCAAAACATATGTCTACTAAAAACGAAAATGTATGACGAAATGGCACTTAACACCTACATAAACGCATTACCAGAACGACTATCAGATAAAATAAGATTCCAACATCCCCAAAAATTAGAAGAAGCAATCAACATGCTCATAGAAGAAGAAAACGCAACGTATTATCGAAACAGACTATATAACCCCAACACGAATAAAAGTTATTCACCAATAAAAACCATACAAACCGCAGGACAAACATCCACCCAACCAAAATTCACACCATTCAATGCACAAATGGACCAACCGCGAAGTAATAACTCAAATTTTATAACAAATTCTAACAATCAATTTAAGCAATTTCCAAGACCAACTTTCAACTCAAATTTTAGGAAGCCCACATGCACACCAAGATTCAACCAAAATATGAACCAACAAAGACCAGCATTCAGCGCAAACCCTATTAGAAATACACCGGTGATAAGTAATAATAATAACCCTAACAACTATTACAAACCAACCCATATGGATACCTCATCTGGTAATACCAGACAAAACACAAAAATATCGCAAATCGGACCAAGCCATAACCAAAAACGAAACTTTACCTCCGAAGAACTGTTTCACCAAGAAGTAGAAGAACCTGACAATGAATCCAGTACGAGCATAACGACCCATGTGTAAACTACGAAAGAGGACGACGAAGAAAATACGTGCTCAAATTTTCAGATAGACCGATTTATAAACGACCAAACCTAAAATGCCTTGTTCCCGCAGTGTACTTTGAAACAAATCGTTTTCTAGTTGGTTTATATGTTGTTGTTGGAAATTAATTCACATATTTTCCGGGTCCTATGTTTGCTTGGTGGCACTGTAAACCTTGAAGATCGTATAAAACTTCGCTTTCTTATATCAACGCATCATTTTTAGTAATTTCAATTTCTAGCATTATTTCTATTCCAATTCATGTTAAATTTATTAAACCCAGGCTTATGAAAATTCAGCTTCAACTCCGAAAATAGAAGTACCCTTATTTTCTAGCTTAGGTAAGGAGGAGTTATATTGAAACTAATTTTTTGTAGCACTAGCCCCACGTTGTGTGCCAGTGAAGCCTATTTTTTTAAATGGGCGCCAGTGAAGCGTATTTTTCTAATTTATATCTGACTCTAGACGTTGGGCGCTAGTGAAACGAAGTCTTCCGACATAACTAGGGGTCTATTCCTTGGGTAGAGCTATGAGAAATGGGGGGGTAAGTCGAAATCTGTTTGTATGTCAAACTTAATCTCAGACAAATAGGCGCCACCAAGTCCGGACTTATTCTCGATAATGGCATGGCATATTTCTAAGGGCGGACGTGGAGACCCAAAGAAAAAAAGATCGCCTTCGATGACAAAAACCTGTCTTAATATAATAAGACGCTGTTCCTGTAATTATAATAGTTAGGTTAATAAAAAAAGGTGGAACACTATTTGTGTCCCGCAAATATACATAAAGAAATAGTGAAAAGATATTTTCTATATAAAGTTGGCATCAAAATTCTACTCTTAAAGATGTTAGTTTTCTGTGGTTAGGTTTGACATATTTGATCAAAATAAAAAACTTTAATCTTGAACCAATAATTTACGAAAAAGAATCTCTTTTAAAATAAAATGCAATGCAACAAAATTTAATAAATAATTGAGTTACTTCGTGAATTTTAAATTAAGGTTTATCAAATTTATTCATAATCAAACATTTTACAGTATATTGTAAACTTGTTACACAAAGATACTCTAACCCGTGCAGATCTGTTCAGGCAGATTACATTTAATTATGTTATTACTCAAGCTATTCCTTTTTAAGTTAAATGTACTAGTTTTAGTTTCCATAAAAATGATCACAAAAATATTCTTATTTACATAAGATGTGCTAAAGCTGTTCGAAGCATTTGCTTTCAAGAACGCATCTGTCAGCAGTATACTACAGAAAAATAAGTGACGTCAGTAACACCTGTTGTTGTAACTAACGGTTTCTTAGAACATCAAATTAGTGAATTTTTAATTTTGACACTGAAAATTCCAGCTCAGCAATAGTTGAAACTTTCATAAATTTATGCTTTTACACATAAGAACAAATTAGCGTGTTTCTAATTTGAAACACAAGAAATTACTTAAAGCTAACTACGAACCAAAACTGCTTTTCTCGCCTAGATGAGGTACTCGTTATATCATGCGATGTTTACTGCATGTAGTATGAACCCAGCTCATCCTAGACAGCTTCTACCACATGGAGTTGTTCCAGGTGTAGACAAAGTAGCATCTTTACGCTGTTTCACAAAGTGGTCTTCTTTAAATTGGTTAAACTTTCCATCTTCTAAGTTGCATTTTACACGTCGTAAAACAAAGTGGTTTCAACAAAAGGGATTGAATTTCCTATCTTCTAAGTTGCATTTTACACGTCGTAAAACAAAGTGGTTTTAACAAAAGGGATTTAATTTCCTATCTTCTAAGTTGCATTGTTCATGTCGTTCGTGTAACAAAGTAGTTTTCTTAAAATAGAATAAATGTTCTAATTTCAAAGTGCAATATTAATTGTAGCCATATGTCTCGTCGCGCTAAACAAATTATCTCAAATTAAACAAGATAATAACTTTTATACGTTACCAACCGCTATTCAAGAATGTGTCCTAACTCATCAAAATTGATACGCAAATTGCCGGCCTGCGTTCTTTCATACATTTTATCTCTTCTTCCACGTATGGCCGACCGATCATCAAACTCGCTCGGGCGACCGGAGCGTCCAAGGACGAGGTTGTCAAACCAAAACGCGCCTGCGAATGGCTGTAGAAGACACAGATACTCAACCACAAATAGAATAACACATAAAGATGCTGCTTTAACGTATTACCTTACTTGTTAAATGTATTTTACCATTATTTTAATAAAAGTGTTTTATTATTCTCGCTCTTTGATGAAGGGATTTAATAACCAAAAATAAAATTGTTACAATATTATTTAGATCCGGATTGTATATATAAAAACTATATTTCCATTGTTATAATCTCATTATTATTAATTTGTTAATCACAAGTAAATAGAGTAAAGGTCTGAATGTAACAATCATTTTGACTTCTACAGCAATGAAAACCAGCCAAAGGAAAAAAAGGGATGAACTGTGGAATGAAGAGAACGAAGAGGAAAAAAAATCACATCGCCATGCTTAGAAATAGTCCAAATTCCAAGAGAAAATCAGAGTGACCAATATCCATTATACGAAGTAGGAGACGAGAGGATTACGAATGGAGTTTGCGGCGCTTGTGTCGCCAGAAGGAAAATAGAGCGAGATCGGAGACATTAGGATTGTCAGGTTGACATGCCATATGGATTGTTGATCGGAATGATCGGTGAGTTCGCAAGTCCAGAGAATAACAGCTTTAGAAAAGTACCAACAAATTTAGGAGCAAGTTTGGAGTTAAAATGAAGTGAAGCGTCTGACAGAGCGAAGTCTCGGCGCCAAACGGAATCATCTAGTTGATAGGAGACAGGACGGCAGCGGAAATTATAGCGGCTGTGAATTTTTCTATAACCGGCAGAAAGTTTTTTGAGAATGCGGAAACAAATATTTTTGAAATGTTCAGAATCTTGTGAACAATGTTCAGAATCAGAAATATACACGTCATTTATTTCGTACAGTGGCGCGAAATAATCGCCGGAAAGGTTATACTCACGACCAAATAGAGCAAAAAACGGAGTACCGCCTATGATCCCATTTTTGGAAGTGCAGATTGCACAAGAAATTTTTGGGAGGTTCACATCCCAATGACGTTAATCGTCGAGTACATAGGCAGCAATTATTGTTTTTAGGACACGTTTAACTCGTTCAGCAGGACTGAGTTGAGGATGGTAGCGAGCGGTATAAGAATCTTGGTGTGATAACGGGCACATAAGGAAGTAAGCTGATGGCTTCGTAATTGTACACCGTTATCAGGGATCAGGTATTGAGGGACGCCGAAAAGGAGGAAGACTTGGTCATCTAGGATCTTGGTGATGGACTGTGCAGTGGCCTTGCGTAGAGGGCAGAAAAGAGGGAATTTAGTGAAATAGTCAAGCACTATACAAACGTAGTAATGACCTTTGGTGGAACGAGAAAGGGGACCTACAATGTCACGGGAAATAATTTGCCAAGGATAGGAAGACTTGGCCCTAGAAGCAAAGAAACCAGGAGGAAGTAACTGTTCAACTTTGTGAGCAGCACAAACCGGACAACTTCAGATACAGCGAGCGACGTCAGCTTGAAGACTGGGCCCGAAGTAGGTTTGTACAGTACGGGCAGAGGTTTTGGTCATACCACAATGACCGGAATAGAACGATCGTGGTGAAGGACAATCAGATGTTTTCGCTGCTATGAAGGGACGACGATTTTCCAATCGCCCTAAGAATTGGCAGCGATAGACATTTTGCGCTTTCGAAAAAGGATGTTATTCAAAACGGAACAAGGTAACGTCTAGGATGTTCGGAAACGTTATGGATCATGGAATTGTACCAGGGATAAGGAGTAGGAAGGGTTACTCCAAGAGAGGTAAGGGTCGAAACAGAAACAGATACAGATTCAAGAACGGGATAGAGTTTCAGGAACAATACGATCGTGACTTTTGCGGTGGAGGATGGTGGCGGCTTCGTGGCGTAGTGGTATGTGTGTAACTACTACGTCCAAGGTCCCGGGTTCGATTCCCGACACGGTCCGCTTGAAAAATGTTAGGCGAGCATTTTTCACAAAAATGCAGCCTCGTGCGGATGAGAGGTAAAATGGAGGTCTCGTGTGTGAGCGTTGTCACGCACGTTAAAGATCCCTACCTTGCTTGCAACAGCAAGGGTTCGGCAAAATTCCAAATTTTCCAGGTAAAAAAAAAACTAGCTTCCTGGCCAATGTAGTACCCTCGGGTGGAGCATTGGAAAATCACATGTAAGGTGGAGGATGGTAAAATCACACTGTTGGAGGTGGAGGGACCAACGGATTAAGAGACCGGAAGGACTTTGCAGTTTGTTTAGCCAGAGGATGGAGTGGTGATCAGTAATGACTGTGAAATGGGAACCCTCGACGTAAGGACGGAAATTCTCAATCGCCCACAGTACTTCCAGGCACTCCTTTTAAGTAACTGAAAAGTTGCGCTCAGTCTTGTACAAAGAGCGACTGATGTAGCTAACGACCTTCTAACCTACAGAGGAAGTTTGACTTAGGATCGCACCCAAACCAAAATGGGAGGCATCGGTTTGAATGGTGAAGGGCAAGGAAAAGTCAGAGCAGGAAAGTATAGGGGCGGAAACCAAATGTTGTTTAAGGTAGAGGAAGGTAGACTGATAATCAGGAGTCCAGGAGAAGGGAACATTCTTACGAGCCAGGTTAGAAAGAAGAGAAGTAAGGGTAGCGAAATGGGGGATAAAGCGTCGGTAGCAATTGGCTAAGCTACTCAGGCGACGGCCTTCAGAAACAGAAGTAGGAGGAGAAATGTTAAGGATGACAGAAGCGTAATTGGGATCGACGAGGAGACCATCCCGGTTAACGGCGTAACCGAGATAGCGGAGTTCAGGAGGGTAGAAATGACACCTATCCTGACGAAGGGTAAGACCAGCAGTGAAAATACGTGAAAGAACTAGGTTGAGGACACGGAGATGTTCGTCGAAGGTGGGGGTAGCTATGATAATATCATCGAGGTAGGCAAAGCAGGATTGTCCAGGTCAGAACCGATGGCTTGATCGACAAGACGTTAGAAGATGGTGGGAGAATTATGGAGGCAAAGGGCATGCGACAAAATTAAAATAAACCTCGATGAAGGACGGTGAAAGCAGTGATGGTGGAAATATAAGGGAGAGGATAGGCGTGTGACTTAGTTGACCTTCCGAAAATCGATACAGAACCGATAGGAATCGTCTTTCTTCTTAACTAGGACAATGGGGCTAGACCATAGTCTAGTAAAAAGTTCGACGGCTCCTAGGCGGAGCATCTCATCAAGTTCCCAACGGGAAATCTTAAGGAGCGGAGGGGAGAGGGGATAATATCGTTGTTTGATGGGCTCGGCTGACGTACGGATGTGGTGTTGTCTAAAGAGGTACAGACCAGACTAGGAGGTTGTTTGGAGGGGCACAAAATTAGGGAGACGAGTCGAAGTTGTTGTTCGGGAGAAAGGTCGGAAATAATGTGAGTAGGAGCGGAAGTAGTGATGACCGAGAAGAAGTGGGGAACAAAAGTCCATAGGTCATCGCAGAAACTAGGTACTTTTGCTCCTCCCTCCTCCTCGGTCATCACTATTGCCGCTCGTCCCCATATTATTTCCGATCTTTCTCCCGAACAACAAATTCGACTCGACTATACAAATACGAGGGCCATTTTTTTTCAACCTCCGATAGGGTATAAATAAAAGACAAATTCATATAAAACAATAATTTTATTACCAAAAGATTGGTACACTTACGGTTACTTTTCGACATAATCACCGAAGAGATTAAGACATTTGTCATATCTGTGGACAAGCTTTTCAATACCCTGTTCAAAGAAAGTTGCCGCCAATGATTTCAAGTAGTCCTTGACGTTGGTTTAAAGGTCCTCATTGGTTTGATAGCGCTTCCCACCAAGCCACGTCTTCAGGTCAAGAAAAAGATGAAAATCGCTTGGTGCTAAGTCAGGTCTGTATGGCGGATGATCGAAAATGTACCATCCAAATTGTTCGAGAAGCCGTTGAGTTGATCCAGCAGTGTGTGGACGGGCATTGTCGTGGATCAGAAAAACTCTAGCGGTCAGCTTTCCTCGTTTGTTTTGAATGGCTCTACGCAATCGTCGTAATGCTCAAGGAACTCCAACGCTGACGCCATTCGTCGAGTTTTGTGACCGTCCGTCAGCACTTTTGGGACCCAATGTGCACAAAGTTTTTTGTAGCCTAACCGTTCAGTAACAATAGAGTACAAAACAGACCTTGAAACTTCTAGAAATTCCGTAGACAAAACAGAAATGGTGAATCTGCGGTTTTCTATAACCATTCTGTCAACACGTTGCACCAGGTCATCTAAAACGACAGATTTGCGCCTTTGGCCCCCTTCATCATGCACATCATTACGGCTATCTTTAAACTTTCGATACCAATCACGCACAACACCATCACTCATGAAGTTTTCCCTATACACACGACTCATTCTTCGATAGAGTTTTGCAGCACTATGGCCTTCAGCCTGTAGAAAACGAATCACACTTCGCACTTCACACTTGGCGGGAGCATCAATAATAGCGGACATGTTTACGTGGCTGTAGCACAACGCCCACTGACGCCTGAATGTCAACAATGGCGGAGTGTGTAGTGCAAGAGCTGCGCAGTCGCCTACAGCGCATGCCCGCTTTCTGCTACCCGCGTAGCGTCTGCACGGAGCGATCGGAGGTTGAAAAAAAATGGCCCTCGTAGATACTTGAATAAAGTACTGTATAAACGACTAAGCCGTTGGTGGCGGCACGTAATAAGTTATAGGGATAAACGGATAGTACATAGCATATACAAAGAGCAAACAGCGGTAATAGATTTAGAGCAGGAACGTAGAGAAGTAAATATTAGGAAAGGCGTGAGACAAGGATGTGTCCTATAACCATTAATTTTAAAACTTATATATGAAGAGACAATGAACACTATCAAATGCAGAAAGATATTTAGTATTACTATGCTGGAATATACGATTGGTATGCTTAGATTTGCAAATTATACAGCAGTATTAACATGTAGCAAGGAAGAGTTAGATGCAGCTCTTAATGCAATGGAAACGGTTCTAACAGAGAGATACGGTATGATAACAAAAATAAAACTAAAATAGGAAACGAGAACTTAGAAGAGGTTAAAGATGTTTACTACCTAGGAAGTCAAATAACACAAGATGGGAAGAGTACAAAAATATAAAACAAAGATTAGCGCATGGCCGTACTGCATTTAACAGCAACTACTATTTCAAAGACAACACACATAGAAACACAATACAAATAGGAAACGGGAACTTACATTAGGAAAAGATTGCTTAAAACATGTGTGGAGCACAGCACTATGTGGCTGTTAAACTTGGACAATAGGAGAAGCGGATAAGAAAGGAATAAGTCTTTGAAATGTGGTGCCACAGACGTATGATGAAGATATCATACACAGACAAAGTTAAGAAGAAAGAGGTTCTTGAAATGATAGGGGAAGAAAGAAATATGTGGAAAACAGTAAAAAAAAATAGGAGAGATAGAATGAAAGAACACATACTAAGGCATAAGGAAATCGTGTGAAATACATTTGAAGCAGAGATATGAAAATCTAGGTCTACCTCTACCTATAGGTAGAGGTAGACCTTGATTAGACTTATTGTACATAGATAGTTAAAGATGTAGACTGTGGGAATTTCAGGGAAATGTATAGGTTAGCTCAGAATATTAAACAATGGAGGTATGCGTCCAACCAATTCTAGGACTGAAGACCTATGGATGATGATTTTGCTAATCATGTTTTTACTACGAAATGGGATTCTATTAAAAGTCACCCAAAGAATTTGGTTAGTGTTGCACATCTTTTTAATAGAATTAACTTCGGTGCGAATAGCAAAACTTTATGCAGTAATAAAACAAAATTACACAAAATGTATAGTAAGTACGGGTACCATTTTTTATATCTTTTCACTAGATTATATAAACAGTATTCTTAAATTATTTAGATGCGTACATGTATGGTGATTTATAAATTGCTGCGAGTGCGTGCATAAATGCATAAAAAAACTTATTTGTTACTGTATGTCATTTGTTATTTGTTTTTCTAACAATTTGTTACGTTCAATTCCTGAATTTGCATCTTTCCAATACCCTTCATTGATAAATTATTACCAGTTTAAATAAATATCCTAATTCGCTCTTTTTGACTATTTTTAAAGTTATATCTATTATAGATAAACCACATTAACCTATCAGTTTAATCATAAAGCAGTTTGGTTTCTCTATTCATATTAATTTCTTATCACCTATACTACATTGGCCAGGAAGCGAGTTTTTTTTACCTGTAAAATTTGGAATTTTGCCGAACCCTTGCTGTTCCAAGTAAGGAAAGGATCTTTAACGTGCGTGACAACACTCACACACGGGACCTCCATCTTACCTCTCAACCGCACGAGGGTGCATTTTTGTGAAAAATGCTCGCCTAACATTTTTCAAGCGGACTGTGTCGGGATTCCAACCCAGGACCTATACTTACATGTGATTTTCCAATGCTCCACCCGAAGGTACTACATTGGCCAGGAAGCGAGTTCTTTTACCTGGAAAATTTGGAATTTTGCCGAACCCTTGCTGTTCCAAGCAAGGTAAGGATCTTTAACGTGCGTGACAACACTCACACACGGGACCTCCATTTTACCTCTCATCCGCACGAGGCTGCATTTTTGTGAAAAATGCTCGCCTAACATTTTTCAAGCGGACCGTGTCGGGATTCGAACCCAGGACCTATACTTACATGTGATTTTCCAATGCTCCACCCGAAGGTACTACATTGGCCAGGAAGCGAGTTATTTTACCTGGAAAATTTGGAATTTTGCCGAACCCTTGCTGTTCCAAGCAAGGTAAGGATCTTTAACGTGCGTGACAACACTCACACACGGGACCTCCATTTTACCTCTCATCCGCACGAGGGTGCATTTTTGTGAAAAATGCTCGCCTAACATTTTTCAAGCGGACCGTGTCGGGATTCGAACCCAGGACCTATACTTACATGTGATTTTCCAATGCTCCACCTGAAGGTACTACATTGGCCAGGAAGCGAGTTTTTTTTACCTCAAAATTTGAAATTTTGCCGAACCTTTGCTGTTCCAAGCAAGGTAGGGATCTTTAACGTGCGTGACAACACTCGCACACGGGTCCTCCATTTTACCTCTCATCCGAACGAGGGCGTATTTTTGTGAAAAATGCTCACCTAACATTTTTCAAGCGGACCCTGTCGGAATTTGAACCCGGGACCTTGGGTGTAGTAGTTACACGCATACCAACTACGCCACGGAGCCGCCCCAGGACCTATATTACAATTTAGTGTCCAAATTATTGTCTCTATCAACGCCTGTTATTTTCTTGTTTTAACGGTATCATCTAATAATGTTATCAGAGTGGAGATTCTAAATTGTTGATTATTTTGACTATTTTTAAAGTTATATCTATTATAGATAAACCACATTAACCTATCAGTTTAATCATAAAGCAGTTTGGTTTCTCTATTCATATTAATTTTGTATCACCTATACTTTACATGTGATTTTCCAATGCTCCATCCGAAGGTACTACATTGGCCAGGAAGCGAGTTTTTTTTACCTGGAAAATTAGGAATTTTGCCGAACCCTTGCTGTTCCAAGTAAGGAAAGGATCTTTAACGTGCGTGACAACACTCACACACGGGACCTCCATCTTACCTCTCATCCGCACGAGGGTGCATTTTTGTGAAAAATGCTCGCCTAACATTTTTCAAGCGGACCGTGTCGGGATTCCAACCCAGGACCTATACTTACATGTGATTTTCCAATGCTCCACCCGAAGGTACTACATTGGCCAGGAAGCGAGTTCTTTTACCTGGAAAATTTGGAATTTTGCCGAACCCTTGCTGTTCCAAGCAAGGTAAGGATCTTTAACGTGCGTGACAACACACACACGGGACCTCCATTTTACCTCTCATCCGCACGAGGCTGCATTTTTGTGAAAAATGCTCGCCTAACATTTTTCAAGCGGACCGTGTCGGGATTCGAACCCAGGACCTATACTTACATGTGATTTTCCAATGCTCCACCCGAAGGTACTACATTGGCCAGGAAGCGAGTTATTTTACCTGGAAAATTTGGAATTTTGCCGAACCCTTGCTGTTCCAAGCAAGGTAAGGATCTTTAACGTGCGTGACAACACTCACACACGGGACCTCCATTTTACCTCTCATCCGCACGAGGGTGCATTTTTGTGAAAAATGCTCGCCTATCATTTTTCAAGCGGACCGTGTCGGGATTCGAACCCAGGACCTATACTTACATGTGATTTTCCAATGCTCAACCTGAAGGTACAACATTGGCCAGGAAGTGAGTTTTTTTTACCTCGAAAATTTGAAATTTTGCCGAACCTTTGCTGTTCCAAGCAAGGTAGGGATCTTTAACGTGCGTGACAACACTCACACACGGGTCCTCCATTTTACCTCTCATCCGAACGAGGGCGTATTTTTGTGAAAAATGCTCACCTAACATTTTTCAAGCGGACCCTGTCGGAATTTGAACCCGGGACCTTGGGTGTAGTAGTTACACGCATACCAACTACGCCACGGAGCCGCCCCAGGACCTATATTACAATTTAGTATCCAAATTATTGTCTCTATCAACGCCTGTTATTTTCTTGTTTTAACGGTATTATCTAATGATGTTATCAGAGTGGAGATTCTAAATTGTTCTGTTGGAAATTAATTCATTTTTACTTTGTAATTTATTTTGCACGTTGAACAGATCCTCTTAAACAGTTCTTAATTCTGAACGTGCAAATACACGCACATTCCTTTATGTCTCTACTTCTTGTGTATTTGGTAAGTGAATAAAATGGTTGATAAATTACTGACTTACATGTTTACTTTTTAGCTCGTATCGTATGGTCTTATCGTAGGACTTAAAAGTTGTTCGTACCCAAGCTTTAAAAACTTCCAGTACGTGTAGAATTTTATCGTATGGATTTGATTGTATGTTCAAGTTTGATGTTGGACCACGTGGATTGCTAACTACTCACAACTCTTTTTGGTTTACCAGAATCCTCGAGCTACCAGGTATTGTGACTGTAAAAGAAAAGGTATTGTTCCTGATCTTGGCTGGTTACTGGTATGTTAAACATTTCTTTGTCTCGTTATAAGTACGTAGACGAAAGTAGACTATTTTTTTTAAATTCTATTTTACTAGTAGTCCATACAATAAATTATTTCCCACATATATGCTAATAATTGCGTAACACTTTCCTCACCAGAAGTGCTTTACTATAGCTCTGATAGCTACAAATTTTACTGTAATGTTTAATAAGTTGGAATCATCTACAATCCTTCAATACTAATAAGTTATAGTTACTATAGTAGTTAATTTTGAGATACTCTCACATTCTTTATGCACCATTAATATTCCATTATGAACATCAGTGTTTTGGGTGGACCCCTTTGTATAAAAATAAGTATTCAATTTTTTTCCTTCTTTCTATAAATGTGTTAGAATGCAATTACACGAGCTGGTTAGGGTTATTAATTATAAATTATTTTCTTTATCCTGATTGCGTCAAGGGCGTACTTGTAATATTTTATCATAACGCCAAGTGTCACAGACGCACAAACGTACTTATTGATTAGTGAACGTTCCTTAAAAGTTTATTTTGTGCTTTTACCAATCATATACATTGATTACTGAAATGATTATTGATTACAAGTCTTATGATAAGCAAATAAAGTATATTTTTAACTTGAATTTTTTTAACAAAGTTATTTTTTATTACCTATATGTTTCAGTTGGACGGACTAGCGTCCTGTCATTAATTATTGCTTTTCTTTTGCAGGTACAAACCTTATTTTATTTAAATGATTAATTTTCTCCTTGCTGAGTTACTTCAGTTTTCACTTACCCCCTCCCAATCTTTCTTCTTTATTTTTCTGTGATCCTCCCAAAAAAAAATTTCCAGGGCATTTACCCATTACCAATAAACGTTTCCTGGTAAGCACAAATTGATAGTTACAAATATTGCTTTCTCGTGTTTTTATTCACTCTATACGTTTAATTAACGTGTAAACCGCTTTATGACCCCTAGTTCTCATTTGCATTTTAAATTCATAAAATTTGTTTCAATTCCATATCCAGAATACTATTGTGCATGGAAATCATTACCAACTTTCAAAATGTGGTGTGTAAGAAATAACAACGCAACCAGTATGGTAGACGCATACAATATACTTTCATTATTCACCTGAGGAATATAAACAAAACAACAAAGTCATTTTCACATTCTTTTACGCTCACATACAGCATAGTAAAGACCCTCAATATGCTAAATGGAATGCAGCCAAGATGAAACGGGGTCGGTCCTCTTTATGTTGATAAATGACGTACACGTGTTTATCATCATGGCATGAGATATTAGTTTCGTTTTAACATTTCAAGTTTGACGATTCGGCAGAGATAAAATTTGTTTAAAAATTGAATTTTAAAATACATAGTACAAATATGCAAATCAGTCGCTAGTAGAAGAAAATGTTCAGCATATCCCAAACCGCTTACGGACTTCAGAACGGATACGATGATAGTTTCATAGTTAATCGTGTGTAAAAAGCTTTCAGCCGCGTATTCAGTATGAAAATCGAATAAAAAGAACGAACTCTCAGATACACAACTCACCTACTCTTCATGCAACCCTCAATATTCAAAATCTCTCGACCCTAAAAATCAATAAGAAGGATATTTAATTATAGAACTGTACGCCTTTCAAAAAGTATACATCGAGAAAAGCCAATTTTATTAACTATCCAAATTTAATTTTGTTAAATTACAATACGTCGACCACTTCCGAAAAGTTGCTTTCTGATGTGCGTTGAAAAATTGTGTGCTCGTATATAGAGGGTGTGAGTGGCAAATTTCGACCACTTAAGACCAGAATTGTAGTTCTTGAACCTGTAGCAAAAAATATAATTTGGTTAGAGAAGACAAATTGCATAGTGTGTGCCGTAGAATGAAAAATATCAGTAAGTTGATGTGATCAGTTGAAACTCATGCAGATTAATTAGACTATGATACGTTTAGAGAAACTCGCCCTCGTCCCTGGGTAGTCAGAGTTGAAATGGTGTATGCAGTAATCGTCCAATACGCCTCTAGGCCTTTTTTTTTCGTTGTTGTGTTCCGGCAAGTGGGGCTATAGCTCTTATAAACGGGTACGGAGATGTGTCGAAGATGCGAAAGGATTTTGTATCCAATGTTGTGCAGTGTTCCATGATTGTCTCTATCTGTAGGTCGTGCCTGATGTTCTCGTTTTGAACGAACTATGATGCTCCCGGTGATGAGGCGTATAGTAGAACAATATTTCGGAATGCTTCCATCTGCTGTCGATTGCTGTTGCTGAGGTGTCGTTCGTGCGACTGATGCATAAGCGATTGTAGCTCTTATGTGTGTTTTGTAGATTTATAGTCTTGTTTCTGTTAAAAATCTAATGTTGTGTGTGATCATGGAGTATAAATATTCTTTGGTTGTCTTGCCTTATTATGTACGGAGTTGATGTAATGTGCTGAAGTTGAGTCTACGGTCGATTCTGATTCCTAAGTATTTTATATCATTGCGCCAAGCGAGACCGTGGAGTAGGTTGGTGCGGTATATGGGTGTGCTCTGTGTTTGAAGAACTTGATTATTTGAATCTTTTCAACGTTGAGTCGTGTTCTCCACTTCTCGAACCACTCAGTTAACAAGTTCAGTTGGCATTGTAGGTTTGTTAGTGCTTGTTCCAAGTTTTGACCCTTACGAGGTACATAGTGACGTCGGAGAATTGTCGGCATTCTACGTTTCATGAAGTCGGGATGTCGTGACGTAAACGTTGAAAAGTGCAGACGATAAGCATCCGCCCCGCGGTATTCCAGCTGTCAAAGTGACTATCTCGGATGGTTTCTTGCCAACTTTGACCTGCAGCGGTCGATCCTATTCAGCAGCTATATGTAGGATTTGGAACCTGGTAGAATGAATGCATCTAGTTTGTATTAAAGTTCCCTATGCTACACCTTGTTGAAGGCGTTCTTGATATCTAGCGAAGCAGCAACGGTGACTAAGTTCTAGTTGAAGTTTTCTACTACTTAGTCAAATAACTCGTATTATTTGCAGTGTTGCTGGATGGTCTTCCTTGAATCCATATTATTCCGGCTTGTCGTATAGAGTCTTGTAGTCGTCGGAGAAGTTTTTCAAAATTTTTTGAAAGGCAGCTAAAGAGAACAATTCGGTAGTGGTTGGGATCGGAACTTGTTGTCCATGACTTTGGAAGCATCACCAAGATTTTAGAAAATATCTTTGTAAAAGGATGCTGTTGACCAGTCCGGTGTAAACGCTAACGTACATTTATTGACGTTTTTCGGTGTCATTTAGGTGATTCGATTTTTCATGGGTGTCTTCCGGTTTCCTTGTTACAAGATAGTATCCTTGGTTTGTCCTGGGGCGATGAAGGGAATCTGGCGTTCCATTTCGTCTGTCAAAAGTTCCTCTACGTGTTGGTTGATGAGTGCCCCTTGTTGTGCGTTATTTTGAGATTGGGTGAGAACGTTTCTTGGAGGGTGACTGCGAATGTTTCTGCTCTTCCTCGTCGTTGTAGATCTTGTCTGCGGTTCCGTTTGGTGGCGTGGGTGGTAATTGTTGTCTCATCTGCAGCAGTCTGTTAAAGCGGTATAGATTCCATTTGGTGTTTAGTGCTTTGTTGACGTACGTGATCCATACGTTTGTTGCAGGTTGGTTGAGGAGTAACTACAGCAGCTTGTTTGGCGTTAAGTCGAGTTCCGATTACCGGATCACGGATAACTTGCCATTTTCTACTTGATGACGTCTTCTATGTATGGTGGTAGCTTCGGTTTTAGGGTGTTATTAATTCAAGTGGTGGTACTTTGTTATAGTGCGTCCTGTATAGTTTTCGTGAGGTGCTCGGTGACGGTGTCTAGTTCTAACAGGCTATTCACGTTCGGGTTGCCGTTTGTGATCTTTCTTTGTAGAGTTTTATTAAATTTTCTCCAGTTCATGTTTGTTGATGTTTTCGTTCGTTGTTGTCTAATAGAATCTATGTTCAGCGTGATGACGATCGGCAGGTGGTCAAAACATATCTTCTACGACATCCATCGTGATGCTGTAGGGTACACTTCTCACTATTAATACGATATTATGTCTAGCACGTATCGGCGGTGGTGCGGGTTAGATGGAATTCTGGTACGCGAGTCTGGTTCTATATGTCAAACATATTTTCCTAGGTATATATGTGTAGGATGTGTCTGTCTAGGTTTTGGGTGTAGGATCTACATGATTTGAGCTTCGAATTGTGGTCTACAGCTGTGGGGCGGCTCCGTGGCGTGCGGTATGTGTGTGACTAGTACGCCCAAGGTCCCGGGTTCGAATTCCGACACGGTTCGCTTGAAAAATGTTAGGCGAGCATTTTTCACAAAAATACACCCTCGTTCGGATGAGAGGTAAAATGGAGGTCCCGTGTGTAAGTGTTGTCACGCACGTTAAAGATCCTGATTGATTGATTGGGGTTAAGGAGGTTGATATAAATGTGTGATAAAAATGTGCAAATTATAATGAAGGACCAATTGCTTTTATAGCAATAACGATAATGGTGGAGCGGTTATGTAATAACAAACAAAAAACTACATCAAACTACTTAGTAAAAGGGTATAAATACCTTAAGTCCTGCGCCGCTGGGGCAATAGACACTTTCACGCACAAAAGCTTTTACGGAGAACCAGAAACACGCACGAAAATGGTGTCGGTCTCGCTTTCAAAGCTCTAACACAACCGTCCTTTTCAAGGGTTCGAAGGCGACTTGCTTCTCTAAAGGCTCGAGTACGACTGTCACTTTATGCACTGTTATTGCCGGTATATAAAATGTTTCACTCAAACTGTAGGATGCACGCACAAAGTATTTATTGTCACAAAATACCGAATTGTTCGATGACGACGTAACATACCGCCCACCAAATTCATAGAATTTTGAAAAGGAGGAAGTAGGTTGGGTGAAGGAAATCACATGGGATTTGACCTTGCTAGGAAAGGAGGTAACGAAGGATAGGGTGGTGCACTACAGCGAGCGATATTACCAACTATGCAAAGAATAAAATATATATGTAAATAAGCAAATATGTAAAAATAATATACTACTATACATGTAAAAATGTGTATATACATCTAAACATAAAATAAAGTTAAAATACCGGTAGCGGCGCTAGTTTGACCAAAGGTCGTTTTAATGTGCCATGTGCAGTTTTGATCTGGGTAATACGTGCTGCCGGTAGGTCTCCATAGGAGGAGTTACCAGGACCGGTTTGGTACGAAAACATCTATGACAGGATGATAAATAATTTCTGATTGAATGTTTAATAGAAAGGATCCAGAAATTCTGTTGGATAAGATACGCTGTGGTATTAACACCGGGATGGCAATACCTTTCATGAGTTGACAGAATGATAAGTTCGGTTAATCGGTGCCGCTGAGGCAATAACGCAGGAAACTTTTCGGAATAGGAAAGCGAAGAATGTGTCAAGCGCCCACCTACTCTTAAGATGTTTTGTGGATCAACAAATGGCGAAAGTTTTCGCAAGCTTTTAGGTAATTTACGGTTTGCCTTAATCGAAGCTATTTCCTTTAAAATGTAACATTTTGTACATGCCGAACGATAATCATGAGAGCATTGTGTAGTTCAATGTCTGTTAAGGGACCCGTATGACGTTGAGCCATGGGTTTAGAAAATCTATAAATGTAAGCCACGATGCCTTGGATTTTATATAACGATGAAAAGCGACTTAGTAAAATGTCAATGACGTTTGGATCTGTTTGAGCGACAAATGTTAGGATCTTCTTTTCCGTAGTTACCTCAGCAATTGAGGTTGACAATGTTGGTTGAGGCGGCCACGAGTCACTAGGGTAGTGAAGCCATTCAGGCCCCGCCCACCATAGCGAACATGAAATAACCGCGCTTGGCATTAATCCCGAGATGCAGGATCAGCCGGATTATGCGAAGATTTAATATAAAACCATCGGCTGGGTGCAATGATTTCTTGAATGTGGCTAACACGGTTTGCCACAAAAGTTTTCAACGAAAAGGTGGAGAACGTATCCAAGTGAGAGCGACCGTAGAATCACTCCACGCTGAAACATCGGAGATGTCAATCAAGCCTTGATAAGACCGAATGGTAAAAGAAAGTAAATCGGTTAATAAAACGGCGGCACATAATTCCAAACGTGGAATTGAAATGCGCTTAATTGGAGCTACTTTGGTTTTAGCGGTTACAAATTGTACAGTTATTTCTCCAGTAGTTTGATTTATGAACTGAAATACACTACCGCTGCATACCCTACCTCGCTAGCATCGCAAAACCCATGCAAATGACAAGTAAAAGGATCCGAAGGGGGTAAACAACGTGGTAACTTTAATGACGATAATAACGGCAACTCTTCTTGATACTGCTGCCATTGAGACGAAATGTCTGCTGGTGGGATGTCATCCCAATTCAAACCTAACATCCACAGATGCTGGATTAGGCGTTTTGCAAAAAGTGTTAGTGGGGCTAAAAATCCTAATGGATCATATATTCTGGCAACTTGTGAAAGTATGTTGCGCTTTGTACATATTTGGTTTAATGGTTTAACCCGAAACGAGAAAATATCTTCTGTAGGTGACCATTGAAGACCTAATATTTTATTGATTCGTCCGAATCGAAATCGAGAGAAGTATATTGGCAAAATCTGACGGAATGCCTTCCAAAATAGAAACTGAATTAGAACTCCATTTTCGAAGTTCAAAACCAGCCAAATGTAAAAGTCGAATAAGTTGATCTTTAATTTCGCGGGCCGATTGTATAGAATCTCCACCGGCGACGAAATCATCAATATATAGATTTGACCGTATAGCGTCAGCGGCTAACGGAAACCTTTGCCTTCGTCAATGGCTAATTGCTGAAGAGTTTTAATGCTAGATAAGGCGATGACTTAATACCGTAGGTCACTGTATTAAGCTGATATGTCTGGATGGGTTCTTCTGCGGAGAACCGCCAAACAATTAATTGAAACTTTCGATGTTCTTCGGTAACCAAAATTTGTCGATACATTTGGCGAACATCACAAGTAAAAACGAAACGATGAGTACGAAATTTCAGTAAGATTGACGAAATGTCGTTTTGGAGACTAGGTCCAGCCAGTTGAGTGTCATTAAGTGACACGTTGTTTTAGCCTTTGCAGAGGCGTCAAAACCACACGAATTTTAGAAGTATGACCTTCCTCTTTAAACACAGGGTGATGGGGTAAAAATAATTATCGTTCCCAACGGGCGGAGAATCGAGTAATGCCATATGACCCGCATCAAGATAGTCCTGCATGAAATTGTTGTATTGGGCGCGTAGCTCCGGTTGAGCATGCAATTTGCGCTCCAACGAAAATAGTCTTTTTTTAGCCATCTCAAAGCAATTATCAAAAACGGGCAAAGTATCGTTGAACGGTAACGCAACAATAAAACGACCGCTAGGGTCACGAGAAAACGTGTTTTCAAAATCAAATCTGCCTTTTCTTCTTCTGGAGAAGTATAAGGCTTGGATGGAATTCTTCTATCTCCCAAAACCGCCTTAGGGTCTGGTCGATAGGATCTTCTACAGAAGTAAAAATGCTTGGACAGTATCAGACTGCAAGCTTTTGTGGGACCAATAATAGTCCAACCAAAATTGTATTTATGGCGGCAGGCTGAAGAAATTTGCCATGTATAACACCGCCATTGATGATGAACGGATAAACATCTGCTCCAAGGAGCATGTCAATAGTTCCTGGAGAGTTCCAGGTCGGGTCTGCAAAGTGCAGGCCGCATAAGTGTTCCCAATTATTAGGAACTTCAACGCTAGGTAATTTGCCAGATATTGACGAAAGCACAAAAGTTGTGACTTCTAGAGATTTTTCAGAGTCTAACATAGAGCGAATAGTGCAGCTGACGGCACCTCTATTGACTGCTGAAGTTGTCTGCCCAAGTCCATAAATCGGAACTTGAGAACGTATGCGTGGAAGCCAAAGTTTGCTCACGCAATCGTCTCGAATAAAGCTAGCTTGGGAACCAGGATCTAAGAGTACCCTGATCGGTTTGTATCTACCAGAACGATCTTGAACTTCCACAACAGCAGTGGAGAGTAAGACAGTAACCCCAAGATTTGAATTCGTCTGTGAAGACAAAACATTTGCCGGAATAGGAGGCTGACTGCGTCCTATTGGCATTTTATGCATGTGTGTAGCGGTCGGTTCAGCTGAACGGCTAGAAGCAGGTTGCGATTCAAAATGTAGCAAGGTATGATGCGGCTTGGCGCAAGTTCGACAGGAATTATAAGATTTGCATTGCATGGACGCATGGTCTGTTCGTAAGCAATTTAAACAAAGGCGTAAGCGTTTGACAATGTCGAAACGTTCTGTCGGAGTTTTCTTTAGAAACGATTGACATCTGTAAATTAAGTGATTGCCCTTGCAGGAAGGACAATGGTGCGAAAATGAATTATTTGAGTCACTGGAGCTACTTGGTGTGTCCAGTGAAACTACGTTAGAAGAAACCTTTGGTTTAAATTGAAACGCTGAGGATTTCTTAGGCACCGATGTGTGCGATGTATGGACAGTCGTCGAATAAGAAACAGGTGCGGTTGAAGAAAAGGTTTCCAACGCTGCACATTGTTGAGTTAAAAAATATCTCAAATCCTCGAAATTAGGTATTTGCTTCGGATCCGATTGGAGTTCGAAGCGTTTTCTAGTGAACGGATCAAGTTTTCTAAAAGCAAATCGACCAGAATAAAGTTCCAATGTTCAGTGGGAAACTTTAAGTTAGTTAGAACAGCAAGGTTCTCCGAAAAACAATCAATAAGTGCCCTAAGTTTCTTAGGGTCTTCTGATTTTAAAGGTAGAAAGTCTTTCATTGCTTTCCAATGCAAAGTTGCCAATAAACGCGGATTGCTAAATCTCTCACGCAAGGCGTTATAGGAAATAATAAAATTATCCCCCGAAATGGGTACAGATTTAACGATTCTTAAAGACTCCCCGGTACAACAACTGATAAGATAATTTAATTTTTCGATATTGGACAGCGACGCGTTATTATAGACCAGGCTGTCAAATAAATCGATGAAAGATGAAAATTCAGTTACCTCATTATTAAAATTTGGAGCTTTAACGGTAACAATTTTGATACCGTGCTGCTTGGAGCATTTTCGATGATTTGTGGTGCTTTCATTTCTTGCATCGTATCGAGATGCAGCAGTATGAAAAAATAAGCGGAATCTACTTCCTTCCGTACAGCGTTGTAAGTTAATGAGTCTACCTCGTCACATGAGGCCAAGACAGCGACTAAAATTGTATTGAAATTTGCATAAAGGTCATGTATTCCCCTTGTTTGAATAAGGAACAATGCCTTTAAACTTGGGTCACTTTGTATAGAATTACAAAGCTCAAATATTTCTAAAATCCGTGTTTTCAGTAATTGGAGTTCTACCACATGTGCCTTCTTCGGAGCCATAGTTATTTTGTTATTTTGAAAGATCTACACTAAATGCTATAAAACCGTAACGCTCAGATGTACGCGAAAAATGTTAAAATATTATGATTGTTCAAAGCACGAAAAATGTAAAATAGGGTATAACCAATAAATCACGTTTTATGACTAACGGTTCGTCAAACAAAAGCGTGAATATAAGATGTACCGCTTAACAACCCGAGCGGCTTACCATCAAAAGCTCACAGAAACGTTTAAAACATGTGGCTTAACATATTTGCCGAAAGATGCAACTTTACAACCTTATTCCTCTGCAGATATTTTCAATATTGTAATACAAAACGTGCAATAGCTTTTAAATACAAAGCAAATCCTTTACCTTTCTTGTTTAAGAAGTATAAAGCGATTTATAGTTTTCAGGTTGCTTTCTGTTTTATGCCGCTAAAATGAATTTAAAACTGAAAACTGACAAATTTTATATTATGAATTTCTTTGTAATTAAAACGCTTGCTGGTTTCAATTACGGCGAAATCGCTTAATTTAATCTAAAGACAGTATAAATAATGTTTACACATTTTAACCCGCTAAATATGGGCTTTAAGCACAAATTTAAAACTGAAATATTAATTAATTAAAAAGCTCGCTTGAATGCAATGTGATATTTTAATTTAGGACATGCGTATACCACAGGACTAATGAATCCGGCTCGACTTAGGAACAATGATTGATGGTGATTAGGGTTAAGGAGGTTGATATAAATGTGTGATAAAAATGTGCAAATTATAATGAAGGACCAATTGCTTTTATAGCAATAACGATAATGGTGGAGCGGTTATGTAATAACAAACAAAAACTACATCAAACTACTTAGTAAAGGGTATAAATACCTTAAGTCCTGCGCCGCTGGGGCAATAGACACTTTCACGCACAAAAGCTTTTACGGAGAACCAGAAACACGCACGAAAATGGTGTCGGTCTCGCTTTCAAAGCTCTAACACAACCGTCCTTTTCAAGGGTTCGAAGGCGACTTGCTTCTCTAAAGGCTCGAGTACGACTGTCACTTTATGCACTGTTATTGCCGGTATATAAAATGTTTCACTCAAACTGTAGGATGCACGCACAAAGTATTTATTGTCACAAAATACCGAATTGTTCGATGACGACGTAACAGATCCCTACCCTGCTTGGAACAGCAAGGGTTCAGCAAAATTCCAAATTTTCCAGGTAAAAAAAAAACTCGCTTCCTGGCCAATGTAGTACCTTCGGGTGGAGCATTGGAAAATCACATGTAAGGTCTACAGCTGTGATCGTGTTCGTGTCGTCGAGTAATAGAGTGTTAATCTCTAATGGTTACAGAACCTGGTTTGTCGGACGCGGTATGCAGAAACTATCATTAAAGGAATACGGTTTATCTGCGTGGTAATAGCTATGAAGTTCATATGGGTGTTATGGCAGGTCCGTTGTGTAGTGCAAAAGTCGCTTGTGGACGAGCATTCCCATACCTCGGCTGCTGAATGTCTTGGATCGGTCGGTCTCTCGTGTTTTTATGTTATGTAGTTGACGGTTTTCAGCGGGATGTTGTTTTTTAGTTTGGTTTCGCCTGGAAGTGCTATGTCGATGTCGAATTCTTTTAGGAAGTGTCTTACTTCCATAGTCTTTTCCGAATATTTGCCATAGCTAGTGTGTCGTCTGCATAGAGGAGGCATGAAATCTGTTCTATACAAGGGATGTCATTTATATGGGCGTTTAAGAGTATAGATGATAAGCTACCTCCGTGTGGAACTGTAGCTGTTGCTTTGATTTACTGTGAAAGAGCTTCTTCCATCCTTATTAGTAATTTTCGAGTTTCGAGGAGCTACTTATAAGTAAAAGAATCGGCAGTTTGTATTCTAGAGCTAACTTGTACAGCAGTGCATGCCATACATTGTGAAATGCATGGTTACTGCTGCTGTTGCTATGACTTTGTTGAAGTTTTCTACGATTTGATCTACCACATTGATAACTTGTAGAATCGTCGAGTAATCGTTTCTGAAGCCGAATTGATATTGTGTTGTAAATAGATAACGTTATAGGTGCTGTAGTAGCAGTTTGTCAAAGATCTTTCCAATGGTGTTAAGTATAGAAATTGGTTGGAAAGCCTTGATTTGCCTGATTTTGGAACCATCACAACTATAGGTAGTTTCCAGGCCTATGCGTAGCAGTATTGTGTGATGGTGTTGTAAATGTCAATTAGATATGTTAGCAAAGATTTTGCTGATATTTTGAAGGTCGTCTTTGGTGATTCGGTTTGGTCCTGGAGTTTTTCTTGTGTTTAAGTCGAGTATGATCTCTACGCTATTTTCTTTTTGTGTGAGGTGTGGTACTATAGGTTTATGGTTCTTTTTTGAGTTGTTTGTTGTTTAGTTGGTCTATTATTTGTGTTACTATTTTGCTGTGATGTTGATAGATGAACGAATATGGCGTAAATAATTCTTGAAGCGTTTTTGCCAATTCTTCTGCTCTCTCTTTTAAGACAAACACTAACCTTCTAGCGGTGGTTTTTTGTGGTCTTGCGTGGGATCATTCTCTCATTCTGAAGGTTGGATTTAGTTTGCAGGGCTTGCCTTCTGCGTTCAGCACTTGTTTGGTGTGAGTTCAATTCTTCGTGATACTCGTCCAGAACTTACTTACGCAATTTTTGCTGTGTGTTAAGATGAGTTTTGATGACTGGGTCTCTTGTAAGTTGGCAGAGCATTGAACTAACTTCCCTTCTTCTTTAATTGTATATCTTCTAGATATTTTGGGACTTGGTGTTTGGTTCCTCGTTTTCTTGATTTGGGTGCTGTGTTCATTTTCATCATTGTAGGATTTTTATGATTTCTGTTGCTGCAACTGTCCGAGCTGCTGGGTTCAAAATTGGTTATCTGCCTTTGAGAATTTTCTCTTGTATTCTTCGTAGACAATTTTTTGTTTTTCATATTTATATTTTAAAGTTGATCATCCGTTGAGGGCTGGTATAAATTGTAATGATGATGGGCGTGTAGTTTGAGTTTAGTTTCTCTGATGAGGACGATGTCCACGTCGTGTTCTTTTAGAAATTGACTGAATTCAGTCATCTTGGAGGAATGCTGTTCGCATTCCTGGAGAGAATTACAATGTTTCTTTCTACTAAAGTACTAGACATTAAGCTGTTGTAGTATGTTTGTTAGGCCCACCAGGCAGAGGATGATGATGTATTCTCCTTTAGCGTAACTATCGATGAATCGCCGGATACATTTCATTACTTTATTTATTGTTGTGTCACCTTGTTTGTGGATCTTGATCCCTGAGAAGTTGCTTCTTTCTCTGTCTTCTTTGTCGCTTCACTACCTTTCATCTTATGAATTACCAAAGGACTGTGTATGTGGTTGTTGAACTGCAACGACGTGAGGGTCATTAGGACACTTAGGGTACTAGATATTTAGAAAAGCTCTCGTTTGTGGGGGGGGGGGGAGCTTCGCGTAACTTTAGAAAAAAACTAGATAGAAAAGGAGTAAATTAACGTCAAACGGGAACAATAAATACGGATGTACTCTGTATATTATGATTTCAAGAAGAGTAGTGGCCATTATGCACGACATGTCAATAATTTTTAATTCTAGAAACAGAATTCAAGCAACAAACTTATACTACAAAATCCTAGTTATATTTATGTAATACATATGTGAAAGTAACTCATGTCAATAATTTATTTCGGAACCGCAAAAAAAGAAAAAAGATTCAATATTACGTGTTACGAATTCCTATATAAAGATGCACGCATGAGTGATTACCATATTTAATTTGTGTAAACAGACTAATTACAATAGTAATATTTCATAGCGTGGTCATGTTACTTTAAGAAAGCTCATAAATTAACTAACAAAGGAAATAACAGTAGGATTATCAATATGCATGTTTCATACAGAAATCACCTCAAAAATAGGACAACATTTTTAAATTTTTAGTAGAACTCGGCAGAATTAACGTTTAATGGAAATAAGTGTAGTTATAATACAAACTAACCCCTGAAAAAATAACGTAATATCATTAGAATTCAGTTTAATCATTTAAATACAGACGGCAATTTAGTAAAACACAAATATCGGGTTATAGACGATCCAACCAGATATATCATACAATACAAATGGTATCTTTTCCAGAATTGTTGAATTCATACGATAACATTATTCACGCATTTTTCACGTGATTCAATACAAGCTCAACATTATGTCCGTAATACAATTACATGCCCCTCGAAAGAATGGATAGTGGAAAAAAATAAGAAAGCAAGACAGTAAACTAAAACTATCGAAGAATTACTCGCCAATCAGTAACGAGAAAACACGTGAAAGGTTATCATTGATAAAGATTAGGTTCAGAAAGTAATTAGAAAGGTCAAAATGTAGTAATACTAGCACGTAATTAGCAGACGTGAAGGAGGTCCCGTTGTCTTGGTTGGGGTCTTTGCTGCGATAAAGGGCAGAAAGGGGTTCCTCACGATTCGTGGATTTTGACAAACACGTGGATTGCTATGTAGACAAGTTTAAAGTTAGTGGATGGAAGACAGCTTCAAGGTGTAAGGTAGACTTGTCAGAAGGGAAAAGCTAAACGACGGACAAACTTCTGTATAAGTTAGCTTGCAAATTTGACAAAGATGTTAGCTGTGCGCTATGTGCGAATACAACTTAAATTAGTGGGTGTTGGTTGTGTTAAGAGAGCTGCTGTTTGAAGGAAAAATGCTGGTGTTTCTGAACATCTTTCGAGTCTACAGATATCTTAAAATTTAAACAGCGATTGTAATATGAACTTTTATGTTTATAAATTATAAATATGTACGTGAGGATTTTAAATACTAGTTTGGTTTCATGTAACAGAAAATTAATCGAACTTGAAAATAATTATTTTGTTGGACGGAGAATTAGCGACGGAACTAAAGTTGGTAAAATGTAAAAATGTAAGCATACTATTACTGTCAAAATATTAAAAATTATGTACGTATTGATTTTAAATGTAAGCCTTATTGGTGGAATTTAGTGTTAGATAAAGAATAGAATTATAGTACCATGACTGGGCAATGAAATGATAAACAGAAAAGGTGGTATTTAACTGTTTTCTATGTATAGTTATTAAAGGTATTTCAAAAATGGAATTTAGAATGTCACGCATATCAATATTGGAAACGGGAGCAATAGTTTAATAGTATTATAGATTGATTAAACATTTTTTTCATTAGGATTTCTTTTAGTAATACCTGGCCAGTCTCATGTTAGGAAATTAGGTTTGTTTAGAAAAGTATATGTTCATATTGCAACTATTTAATGTCAGTAGAGGTTAAACTTAGGTTGTATTTAATTAGAATTTATTTATGAACTATGTAAACACACAAATTGTGAAATGACATCCAGTCACCCCAGTGATACAGTCGTATTTGGGAGAGGAGAATTATTTGAAAAATTTCTTTGATATGACAAAATGTAATCCGTTTTTGAGAGATCGTAGAAAAATTAACGAATAATGGGATTCATTTAAGATACCGAAACCAAAGGAGACCTATTCGAAATAAGTCCTTCGTGTAGGGAAAATATCGAAGAGATTGCTGAGACCAGACGGCTTGGCTCCTTTTAATTATGACTACATTTGTAGCATCATCTTTCAAATTTTCCTGTGCGCTTCTCCTACTGTACACATTTCACCGCCATATAGTGCTGGGCTCAATGAATATGCTTTCCGCAATTTTTTCCTTGTTGCTGTTTCTTGTTTTCGAACATAACTGCTGCTTTTTCTGTTGAATACAGCACGGTTTATGCAAATTTTTTTTGTAATTTATATCTTTTGCATTTTCTCCTTCTATTGTTTTCTAAAAATATATTTTATTTCACCGATACTGAATGGTACTCGAAGGTGGTTACGCAACCTGATGGCTACCAAGACCCCCACCATTTGCCGAATTTATAGTTCGTCAATTACTCCTTTCGCACAATCAACATTTGTTAAGAATATTGCAAAACCATCAAGTGTAGTTGTTTACAATAATCATTAGGTTTAAAGACAATTAGTTTTTTCATCATTAGACTTTCGTACTAGGACCGGTTGGACGCGTACCTCCACTGATTTCTATACTAAGCTAACCTACACATTTCTCTGGAATTCCCACAACCATCCTCTTTCACTATCTGTGTGCAATAGTCTAATCAAGGTCTACCTTTAGCTCTTTTTTTTTCCTTTCTCTGCTTCTGATATATTTCGCACTATATTCTCATGCCTCAGTATGAGTCCTATTATCCAATCTCTCCTATTCTTCACTGTTTTCCATATATCTTTTTCTTTCCTTACCATTTCTAGAATCTCTTGGTTCTTAATTTTGCCATGGCATCGTCATCGTGCGTCTGTAACACATTTCTTTTTTCCTGCCACCTTCTCCAACTGTCCATGTTTCAAGGCCGTACAGTGATGTGCTCCACACGTACGTTTTCAAACAAATTTTTCCTTGTTTCTATGCTTGTTGTCTTTGTACATGGTAGTTGAATTTACTTGTTAAATGCAGCACGGCTTTGTGCTAATCTTTGTTTTATATCTTTTGCATTTTTCCCAACTTGCGTTATTTGACTTCTTAGGTAGTAGAAATCCTTAATCTCTTGTACGTTCTCGTTTCCTGTTTGTATTCTGGTTTTTGACTTGTTTATCCCTGTTTTACATACTAGTATTTAAGTTGTGTTAATTTTCATACCATACTTTTCTTTTAGTACTGGTTCCATTTCACTAAAAGCTGCTTCTAACTCTTCCTTGGTAGATGCTAATATTGCTGTATCATCTGAAAATCTAAGCATATCAATAATTGATATTTTTGTTTGTCCCTGCATTATAATTCCAAATGGTTTTTTGCATTTGACAGTATTCCTCGCGTCTCCGATATACAAGTTAAAAATAATGGGGATAGTGCACATTCTTTTCTCACCCCTTTCCTAATATCTAATTCTCTAGGTTCCTACTCTAATTCTATTACCGCTGTTTGCTCTTTGTATAAGCTCTGTACTTTCGGTCTATCCCTATAACTCATTCCGATCTTTTTGAGTATTTCAAGTATTTTTTTATTTTTATTATTTCTTCCATAGAAACCCGCGCCCACACCACTGTAGTTAACTGGCGCACCCAAAAATTGTTACTGAGTTCCCACCCCTACCGAACAGATCTAAATTTGTAACGCTTCCCTCATTTTAACAATAACAACGTAGGACAGTGGCCTCCTTAATGGGATATGCATACCATAGGGCATTCGAAAGGTCCTACAATGGGTAGGCGAAACAAATGTCTTACTGTTTTATTGTTTAAATCCACTTGTTTGCCTTAGATTGTACGTTCTGTCATAAATATGTGTTACAAAAGTTTATTTGATTATTATATGATGACATAGGACTTATTCCGATGGAATTCTGCTCAATTTATTGGGGTACATAATCGCCATTGAGGTACGAGCTATTTAATTCTGCTGTCTTTCCACGATCGGAAATAGTTTGGTTAACCAACTCTTATTGGTACTTTGAATAGATAGCATTTAGCCCTTGCTTTCGAGCTACATAGAGTGATAATTCGACATTGAATGAAAGAACTATTCAAATATTCTAGTAATCATAAATTATTCAAACAGTGGTCACTTTAACGTTATTCTACAGTTTTAAATAGATGCATGACTAAGTCGTTCTTGTACGATAAGATTAAAATTTAAGCCACTGGCGGTAAATTGAATGCGCTTATTTTATTCACAGATAACCAACGAACAAAACATGTCTGTTCATTTACTATCTGAGAAGAACGCATTTATAAAACTTGAAGTTTATTTGTGTATTGAAAAATTGTGAAGTAGGCATTCTGTTTAACTGGGAACCTTATTCGCTGGAACAGAAACCACTCACTGTAGTGTATTAATGTCCGTCCGTAATAGTTCATTCTGGTACCTATATCTTAATTCCAGGATTCATGATCCCTCCGTCAAGAATTGGTCCTGCTTAGTAAGCCACACGCGAATAAAACTCATACAAGAGCAGCTAAAAACAATACGTCCTCGTTCCGTGCCTGTTGTGAAGGACATTAATAATTCCTAACTTGTTTGGTATGGCAAGAATTTAGCTACAATTTAAATTTGCTGGGGAAAAATTCCCTCCATTCAATGAAGTACCTTCTGATGGAGCATCGGTGAATTCAAAATATACGGTACAAAATAGAACATTTAATTTTTCATCCAAACAATAGCGTATTTTCTGAAGAAAAAAAAACCGCTCAACATTTTTAAGCGGCGTGGGTTTATGATTATAGATCACTTTCTATATATAACATACCCGTAAACTACTCGATTAAATATTTTTATTTCGATCGTATAAAGAATACAGCTTTTAAATAATATTAGTAGACCATTTTCAGGGATTCTACTACCTCATTTCCACCAGCTTCCCTCATTTCCACACACATCTGGACCAATTTACATGTAAATTCCCATAAGGAGCAAATGCGGGAGATGAATCTCCTCCTGACTCCGCCTTGCTCTCCGCCTTGCTCGGACACCCCCCAACCATTTTTCTTACGTCACACCCCCATTCTTTCCACCCGCGAGATAAATCTTTTTCCACACTTCCACCCACGAGATAAATGTACATTGTTTGGTATCAATTAATATTAGAATTTTCTCAGCTACCCGAATCTCTAAGAATTTTTTAGATTGCGCCATCCCCCAGGGAGCTACCCCAATTTTAAGATTTCTTACCTGTTGCGACTTTTGAGCGTTCTTATAAATTTTTTTTAGTCATGCGATACATTAAATTAGCTTAGAATTTTACGCAGAATTCGAATCTGCAAACAGATTTGAAATCGAACCACGCCCTGCAAAGTTATACCATTTAAAAGTCCTGATCTTCTAAATTTTGCTCTTTGCTCTATAAGCAAAACTAACAAATAGTTTTTTTCGTCTATCCATTACATCTTTCGAGATAAACCTATCTTGTTTGGTATCAATTAATATTAGAATTTTCTCAGCTACCCGAATTTCTAGGAATTTTTTAGATTGCACCATCCCCAAGGGAGCTACCCTAATTTTAAGATTTCTTACCAGTTGCGATTTCCAATCGTCGTTAAACAGTTTTTTAGTCATGCGATACATCTTCTTAGTCTAAAATTTTACGCACATCCCGAATCTGTAAACAGATTTGAAATCGAACCACGCCCTGCAAAGTTACACATATACCCTCTGCGAGATAAATCTTTCTCCACATTTCCACCCACGAGATAAACCTACCTTGTTTGGTATCAATTAACATTAGAATTTTCTCAGCTACCCAAATCTCTTTAAATTTTTTAGATAGCTCCATCCCCCAGAGAGCTACCCCCATTTTAAGATTTTTTTTTTGCTGGTAGCGATTTCTGACGGTCCTTATAAATTTTTTATACATGCAATACATCTTGTTAGTCTAGAATTTTATGTAGAATCCGAATCTGTAAACAGATTTAAAACAGGACCACCCCTTACCATTTTACACACACCCTCTAAATTATAACTTTCCTGCGGCTCATATCTAAAAGAAAATCTAAAAACCATTCTTAAAACTTTTTATTACAGACAATTTTTACTAATACAGCTTAAATTTTGTAAACCACATTTCTAAATACATATTCACAATTTTTTATTTTCAACCTAGAACTTCTCATATCGGCTCATACTTATTAATATTTATTTCTAAATAGAGCACTTTTCCAAAGACCAACCGGACCCACATGTTTCAAATTCCTCTGATTTTGTTCTTATGGTTTCGCTTAAGACCTCGTACATATTTTCCAGATTACTAGAAGACGTTATAACCACATTTTTTGTGTTAAAGGATTTCACATCGGTAGTCTCTTCCCCCATTTTGGTGTAAACGCCGTAGAGTTCGCAGTAGACTTTTATTGCTGTATGTTGTATTCTTTTTTCATTAATTAATCGAATAAATCGCTCTTTCTGCGTCCAAAGAAACTCGGGCACTCCATCGTCGACACTGGCGTTCTTTATGCGATAGCTAGCCATACGGTTGTTAAACGCTGTACTAACCATTTCTACGCCATCTTCGCCAGTAGCGGTAACTGATGCATTTTTATGTTTGTTGCTCCTTAAGTGTGCGGCGTACGTAGTTTTTCCATTTCGAAATCGCATACTGTACACATAATTCGTGGTTGTTTCGTACAAGACCCTTTAACAGCTGGTGGCGTTGAACGTTTACTGCTTAATGACATACCGTGCTGTTTTTCCTTGTGTCGCTGTGAGCTATTCTCGTAAAAGCGATACCGCAAGACCCAGAGTTTAAGTACTTTGCTGCGGACGGCTTAACCCTGGGCGATGTTACACTACGACATTTGTTCTGGTGCCGTTTGAGAGCATTTTCCAGGTATAGGAAGCACCGCAAGGTTGCACTTATAAACGTTTGCAGGTACCATTTTAGTACAAAACAAAACCCGCACTATATCACTTTGGTTAAACTTGTAATCGAACTAACTAAAAAGCTTACTCGAGCGTACCTGATTTATGTTCCTTATAGAATGCAAACCGAAGGTTTCCGAAGACGACCGAACGATGTTGAGGATTCGGCGGGGAACTAAATGATGTCATATTCCTTGGTGCTACGTACTAAACTTTAATTTCTTATTGGAAATTCTTATTTCCCACCACTGCTGCGTTTATCCCACCTTTTGGGTATATGTGTTTATTGTGACCCTCGGTTTTCTTAACTACAATTTGAGACCCCTTTAATCTTTTTAATGTATCTTTTGCCTAAAAAGTAACTTCCCTTTACTACCAACAAATTTAATACTGACCCCCTTTTGTCTTTAAATTTCCCTCAACTTTTTTTGCAAGGTTATATTGATTTTTAACCGGTAGTACTCTTTTAAATAAAAATTTTGCTGGTTCAACTTTTAAAATTTTCTAGGGAAAATCGTAAATAATTTTAAATGGACCCCCTACAAATTTCCCTTTTAAAGACTAATTTTCCCCATCTTTATTTAATCCATCTTTAAAACCCTTTTTTGCACAAGAATATGCTTTACCCCCTCTCCCGAAAATCTAAAACCCGTGCCCAAACCAGGGGTAACACTATACTCTTAAAGGTAGAACAGGAAAATTTGGGGTCAAGAATTAAAAATTTGGTTTAAAACTTTAACTGATTTAAAAATCTATACAAATTAAACAACTTCTTATTCTTTACGCCCCATCTAGATTGTTGTACATTAGGGTGACTAACCTTTGTATCTTCCCCTAAACTAATTTTAAAAACTCGTATCAAATCGTACTTTTGGATTCGAGAAAGTACCATACCATAAATAAAGAATTATTTGGTACGAACATCCCTTCCCTTACGCCAAGCACCCACCCATGGCCCCCCGCATGAAACCCTCCCATGGGTCCTCCCCCTGCCCTGCGCGTGCCCACCCTTTTGGAGTATTTCGTTAAGTAAGCCTTTTATAAATAAAGAACTTTAATCTTTTAAAATGTTTTTCTGACAATACATAACAAATTTAAAAACAACTAATGCCAAATGGTCTTTAAATTAATTTTAATACAAAGTTATAACAGGAAGTCCTTTTTTAGTTTTTTTGCTGGTTTTAATTTTATTAATTTTTTCGCACTTAAAATTTAAATGAACCCAATCTTTATTCCCTTTTCTAACCAATATTTATCATAAAACCTTTTTTCGAATTGTAAAATGTACCGAAGTTTGCCTCTAATTTAAAGTTTTGTTCCGGAAACAGAATTTTCGGAATTTTGATTTAAACTTTTAATGATTTCCCACTATACCTCAACTATCTTTTACTTATCCTTCTTTTGTCTATTGGAAACCTTTTCTCCCAACTTTTATTGCATGCCACCACTTTTGGGAAATAGGTTGTTATAGGTTGAAGCCCTGGTTTTAAAATCCGGGTTCTTTACCAAAATCAATGAGCGGAACCCCTTTTGCGGTGGGTACCCGATTCGCCCCATTTTTCCAGTTTTTTCGCCTTTTTGTTTTATTCCCCCAAAAAATTTTTTTTTAAAAAATAAAAAACCCCGGGTTTTTAAATAATTTTAAAAAGTTTTATAACCCCCGGGGTTTTTGGGTTTTAAACCAATTTTTTTCGCAAAAAAAGCCCCCTTTTAAACAAAAATAAAAGGTCTTTCTTTTAAAAACCGGGAAAAAAATTTGGCAAAAAAACCCCAGCTTGTAAAAACCCCCCAACCCCGGATGTATCTTTTAAAGTTTCACTTTCCTTTTCGGCCATAAAAATAATTTTTTTTTAAAATTTTTTTCCCTTTTTCTCAATAAAAATGTTTCCCCTTTGTCCCAACAAAACCCTTTTAGTTCGCTTTGTTTCGCATTTTTAAATGTTTTCCCCCCCCCCCCCCCCCCCCCCCCCAAAAAAAAAAAAAAAAAAAAAAAAAAAAAAAAAAAAAATTTTTTCCCTTTTCTTTTCCTTAATTTCTTTTCTTTCTTACTTGATGTTTCAAAAAGGAGATTTCCCCTTACAAAAAACTTTAATTTCTTTCCAAAAAGCTTTGTTAAACCCACAAATTTTTTTTTTATAACCCATCCTTTTCTTTTAATTGTTTTTTCAAAAGGGGAAATTTAACCCTTTAAGTAAAATGGTTTTAAATTTTGGGTTTTCCCCTCACAAAATTTTTTGGGAAATAAAAATTTCCAAAAATCTTTAAATTTTTTTCTTTTTTTCACCCTTTAATTTCAAAATTTATTTTTTTGGGTTTCCATTCCCAAAAATTAGGAAATTAAAACTAAAAGCCTATTTTTTTTTGTTTCGAAACTAATTTTGAAACCCGAAAATTTTCCCTTTGATTACCATTTCCAAAAGTTTAAAGTTTTAGTAACACGTTTTGGCCGCATATTCCAATTTAATGTAATTGGTTAGGGTAAAAATTTCCCAAAGGGGAAAATTTCCCTTAAATTCATTGACAATAAAATCAATTGCCAATTGAATTTCCCAGGACTGTTTTTGACCAAAAGGACCAATTTTTGTTTGGCCAGAAAACAATAACCAATTTTTTTAAAAATTTTTCTCAAAAATTTTAACAAAATTTTTATGGTTTTATTAAAAAACAATTCCATTTGTAAAAAAAAAATTTTCCCCGGGGCTTTTGCCCAAAAGGGTTTAATAAAAACTCTTGCTTTCCCCTTTGGGTTAAACAAAATTTGAAAAACTTTGGGCCCTATTTTTTTCCTTTCCTTTTTTTTAAAAAGGGTTGTTCCCTGTAGGGAAAAATGGAAATTTTGGATTTTAAATGACTTTCTTTTTGGTTTTTTTTTCTCTTGTTGGTTTCGAAAAGGGCGCTTTAAACCTTTTAGGACAAATGGTTCAAATTTTTGGGAGGCTGTTAAATAACCCACAAACTTTGATAAATTGTTTGCAATTTTCGGGCGGGCCATTTTAACCCAAATTTTTTTACCTTTGGGTTTATCAGGGCCTCGCCTTAAAAAAAAATTAATACTGTTTTTTGTTTAAATTTTGAAACCAAAACCAAATTTGGTTTTGCGGGTTACAAATCCCGGAATTGAGAGAATTTTGGGGAAATCAAGTTTACCTTTGGGTTGAATCTTTGGAAATCGGAAAAATTGCCCAACACTCTAGCTTTTGCCGTGGTTTTTTTAAAACCCATTCCTAATTTTTAATGGTTTTCCCCAAGGTGGAACCTTTTTGGAAAAAAATTTGTAGGGGCCAACCTTTTCCTTGCCCTGCGTTTTAAATGACCAGGGAATGTGGTTTCGGGAAATGAAGATGGATTTTCTTTTAAACCCTTTGAAGGAAAGAGTGTTTTCAAAAAACTTCCGTTTGGAAAATGTTTCGCCGGGCCCGGGACGTTTTGGTTTTAAAGGCTCCCGGGGGTAATGGTGTGTCCTTGGTGGAACTGAATTGGGATCCGGGGTTTGGGAAAATTTGGCTGGAAATGGGTCGCTCCCTCTGTTGGTTTAAGAAAATGGGGTTTGGTGGGCGAGGTGAATGGGTTGTGTCGTTTCGGTGCTCTTTGTTTTTGGGGAAAGATGGGAAAAGTTGCCAGGTGTCTGGTGGGCGGAAAACGGGCGGTGAGCTTGCCCGGGCAAGGGTTTAACTTTGCCCGGGGAGGCCGGAAAGTTCGCGACCTTGGCTTGTTCAAAAATTTTTACCAAAAACGCCAATGCTTGGGGAACCTGGGGGCTGGTGGAAAAATGGGGTGGGGGGAAAATGGGAGGTGTTTACTTTAACTGTGTTGGAGTGAAAGGGAAATAAAAATTTTTGCAACTGCGTTTGTAAAAACCGGGCAAAGGGAAAGGGCGCCTGTGTGTGTTGGTGGGGTGCCCTTGTGGGGGGGGAAATGTGGGTACGTTTTGGAAGTGTTTCTTTGGCTTAAAAAAGGGAATGGGGTGCGGCGTCGGCGGATTGGGTGAGGTGGAAGCTTGGGCGGGAAAAAAGGCTAAAGGGGATGGGCCCGATTTAAAACTGTTTTTGGATGGAAACTGCCTGGGGTTAAAATGGCCGTTGGACGGCGGTACGGCTTGTGTGGGGTTTCTTGGCAAATGGTGGGTGGGATTTTGGTGGGGTTTTAAAATTCCATTTGGAAATTAAACCCTTTCGTTGGGTCGTTTGTTAATTGGGGTTTTCTTTGGGGTGGTTTGCTGTGCGTTTAAAGGTTTATTCAAAAAAATGGAATGTCTTTTAAAAGCTAACCGGGGGGGTTTTGGCTTGGTTTGGGGGGGTGTGCCCGGGGAATGGTACTTGAGGGTCTGCCGCGAAATGAAGTTGTAGCAGGTGGGTTTGGGGTGTCGGCTGGGGGGTGATGGGGGTGAAAAAGGGCTTGCCCTGTACGTGTAGGGTGGCGGGGTGGGGCAGGTCTCAATTTAAAAAAAACAGGGATCGTTTTGAAAACGTGTGGGGGTTTAAAAATGTCGTGGCTAAAAACGGGGGGGGGCCGTTCGGTCCCAGCGGGCGATCCTGGGCCCGGGGCGTGAAACGGTGAGGGCCGGGTGGTTTTGGGGGCGGGTTGGGTTTCCTGTGGTGGGGTTTGGGGGTTGGTTAAAAAACGTGGTGGAAAAAGGGTGGTTGAAGTTTCGACCGCCCAAAGTGGGCCCTGGCCGGGTTTTTTCAATGGTAAAAAGGGTTGTGCAAGGCCTGGTTTCAGGTCACATTGGTTGTGTCGGTTTCCGGGGAAAATAACGGGAATGAAGTTTCGTTTGCGAGTGGGTGGCCGGGTACCTGTTTAGGGTCGGTGGCCGGGGTTTGAAATCCGGCGGCCTTTCGGGTGTTTGAAATTCGAGGAAAATGGGGTTTGGGTTTAAAATAAAATGGTGTTTCCTCGAGTTGGGAAGGTGTTTTGATTCGGTTTAAATGGCGGGCATTTGCCGGGAAATGGGTTTTTTCCCGAATGCAAATTAAATCGGGCCTTCGAATGGTGTGGGGTGGGTGCCCGGTTGCAAAGGGGTGTTTTATTTAATGTGCTGGGTGTAAATGGGTGTGGGTTGTGGCGGTTTTCTTTGGTAGTTTAAAGGTTAAATTTTTGGTTTACTTCTGGGCCGGTTCTGGGCCCTCCGAATGGCCCGGTGGGGGGCTGGGTTACACGGGCGTTGGGCGAAATGTTTCAGCCGGGGTGTTTGTTGAATCTGGTCTTGTGTTGGGTGTCGGGGGCCTCTCCTGGTTCTTAAAGCTTATAGGGTTTTGTTGTTAAATGTAACGTTTTTGGGGAAAAATGGCGGCCCAATTTTGCCCCGGGCGGGCCTGCCACCTGGGGCCGAATCGGTTCGGAAAACGGGGTTTTGGGGTGTTCGGCGGACCGGGGGTGTCACGTGGAAAATGGGGTTAGGCGCGGGCTGGGGCGGCAAAAATGTGGTTTCCGGGTCGGGTTAAAATGGTAATGAGGGTTCGGGCGGGTGGACGCACTTGGGCTTTAAAAAGTGCTCTTTGGGTTGAAATTTTGGTGCGGCGTTAAAAGGGCCGTTGTGGGTGTGCAAAAAGGTTTTGGTTCTGGGGAAAAATGGTGGTTTGGGGTTGAAAAGGCTGGGGTTGAAAAATTTTAAAAGTGATTTTTGTAGGGTTCGAGGTTATTTTAAGGGAATGGGCTGTTGGATTTTGGAAAATGGTTTAAAGTGGCGTTGTGAAAATTTTTAAATGTTTTGGGGGTTTGGGGGGCTTTTGGGTAAAATAATGCCTTTTAAAAATCTAATGTTTCTTATCGTCGAACTGTGGGAAATATTTGTGTTTTTTCACAACTTGGAAATCCAATGGTGGTTTAAAGGTTTTCAGCATTTGTGAAGAAAAGTGTTTACGTTTTGAGGTTTTTGTTCAAAATGTCCTCGCTATATCGAGTAATGGTGTTGTCGCCACCTTGGGATTTAAAAGTTTTAGAGGAATTAAATTTAAAAACTTTATTGTTTATAACGCCTGTTTGCCCACCCTTTGGCACAAATATAAGCGACGTCTAAGTTTATCGGAAACTAATGTATCTTCAAAGGGCCGTAAACCGTGCCATCACTGCCCCTAAAATTAAGAAATGTACGTGATAATAATGAAAATGCGAGATTTTTCTACTTAAAACCGCAATTTTGTAATTGATATTTTGGAATACCTGATTTTTATAAAAGGGGTTGAAATCTAAAGAAAAAAATTTTAAAGTGGTCTAACTGGGCCCTTAAAATTATAAATTGTTTTTTATATTTCCTTGCAATATTTTTCTAATACATGCATACTTTATTAAATTTACCTGCTCTTTTGTTAATTTTTTAAATTGATAAATCCGTTTACCAAAAAGGTGAATTTCAAAGTAAGTTTAAAATTAATTCTTGTTTTTTAATCTTCTTTGGGTATTAAACCACTCGTAGTTTTAAAATTATCTTTATTAACGTTTCGATCCATAACCTAGGATCGTTTTCAAAATAATAAAAACTTCAAGTTTGACATTTATGATACAAATTGAAGGTGACTTTGATTTATTGATGTTTGAAATATTTGGTTTGAGTACACTAAGCAAAATTTTTAAAGTTTAAATGAATAATTGCCTTCAATTTGTGTTACGGCCTGGGACCGACTTTTTTAGGTAGCCAATACGCTTAACGTGAAATCAGCTGATTAATTTTTATTGTAAAAATTCAATAACTTGGGAATTGGAAAACATTTTTTAACATGTTTCTATTTATCCAATTTAGAGGATGGTTATTAAAGAAGTGTGCAATTGCATTATTAAAAGGTTTAAGTAGTCGTTTTTATATTTATTTTGAAGGAAATCATTATGATTTAGGCTACCTCTTTGGTAGATTTTAACATTGTTCTGAGGTAACCTTATGGTGGGTTTACACTTGTCAGATACCAATGTTGTTCTATGAAGGTTGTATATGGATCTGAGGCGACCCTATGGCGGGTTTACACTTGTCAGATACCAATACTGTTTAACGGAGATTGTATATGGTTGTGAGGTAACCTTATTGCGGGTTTACACTTGTCAGATACCAATGCTGTTTTACAGGGGTTGTTAATATGCTTCATCATCATCTTCATTGGATCTTCATCTCAAAACTGGTTGGACACGTACCTGCACTTATTTATATTCTGAGCTAGCTTCCCTTCTATTGTTTTCTAATTTTATGTTTTATTTCAACGAGATTCAGTGAAGGGGTTAAGCAACCTGTGGCTACCAAGATCCCCAACACTTAGATATTTGCCGAAATAATGGTTTTCTAGTTAATATGCTTATTGTTATATAATTGTTATTGTATGTATAAATAGAAATCATGTATGTAGGCTGTATTTCATTTAATATCATAAGGAAAACCCAGGAAAAACTTGCAATGCTACCTAGATATTGGGGGCATTTGATTTTTTGTTATTTCTTTTGTTATTTCTTTTAGTAATGGAATCCATTGTTTACTGAAAGTTACGGATTCGTTTCAACGCAGTTATTTTTATTAAGGTTATATAAGCAGCTTCTTTGATTTTGCGTTTTGGTGGTTTTCTTCTTTGTCGATAATTTTGCGTCCTCCATTTTATTTTATGACTGGAGTCCCATGCATGTTGGCAAATCATGGATTTTCAAATTTTCTATTTTATATATGATTTATGTTCTTTTAATCGAACTTCAAATGGTCTAGAACTTTCCCCTATATAAAACTTATTACATTCGCACGGTATTTTGTAGATACAATTTTTGAACTTTGTATTGCGTTTTTGGGTTTTGTTTTTGTTAATTGTGCTCTTAGTGTATTGTTGGTTTTAAATACTGTTTTAATTTTAAATTTGTTTCCTATTCTTTGAATTTTTCAGAGAATCCTTTTATGTATTATTGAGAGCATTTTGTTGTGTGTATCATTGTTTTGTTTTCTTTTTCTTTATTTTTAGGGTTTTATTCATTTCTTTCTCTATTATTCTTTTAGGATATTTGTTTTCTATTAGTGTACATCTGATTAGGTCTTTCTCTTTTTAAAATTTCTTCGTTTGATGATATTAATTTTGCTCTATCATACATGGTTTTGATAATTCCTCGTTTGACACAGTGTGGGTGGTTTGAATCAAGTTTAAGTATCTGTTTGTGTGCGTTGGTTTCTATATACCGATGTATTAATTGTTGTATCGTTTTGCTAACTAGAATATCTAAAAACGGAAGTTTTCCATGTTGTTCTAATTCATATGTGAATTTAATAGTTGGTTCTATTTCGTTAATTGACTGTACAAAGTTTTAATTAGTTCTGTATTATGAGGCCAAATAGCATAGACATCATCTACGTATCTCCACCAGATTAGTGGTTTCAATTCTTGTGTGAATATTACATCTTTTCAATTCCTCCATGAATATATTACTAAAGATTGGTGATAGTGGACTTCCATTGCCATTCAGGCTTTGTTTGTAAAATTGATCATTTATTTGAAAATATGTGGTATTCATAAACCAAGTAATTCCATAATCGATGATATGTTAGTTTTGTTCTTTCTTTAAGATTGTCATCTTTTTCTAGTTTGTTTTATAATATTAAGCGTTTTGTTTATAGGGACATTTGTGAAGAGATTTACCACATCAAAGCTTACCATTGTGTGTGTATTTTCAATTTTTATGTTTGATAATTTTTCTAAAAAATGTTGGTTGTTTTTAATGAAAGAATCCGTTTTGCCTGCTAATGGATTTATAATTTTTAGTAGAAATTTTGCTAAATTATGACATGGTGAATTTATGGAGCTTACGATAGGTCTTAAAGGAATGTCTTTTTTATGAATTTTTGGTAGACCGTAAAAGTGGGGTGGTTTACTGTAATGTGGGACCAGTTTACTTCTTCCTTTGTCTTCAATTCATTTTAAATTTAAATAGGGTTTTGTATATTTTATTTTCAATCGATTTTGTTGGGTCCGTTTCTAAACTGGTGTAATTCTCAGTGTTTAATAGTGTAATAATAATAACGATTACAACACAAAAGTCAATAACAGTAATAATGAATAAAAACGATTACAACACAAAAGTCAACAAACTATTAAACACTGAAATTACACCAGTTTAGAAACGGACCCAACAAAATCGATTGAAAATAAAATATACAAAACCCTATTTAAATTTAAAATGAATTCGAAGACAAAGAAAGAAGTAAACTGGTCCCACATTACAGTAAACCACCCACTTTTACGGTCTACCAAAAATTCATAAAAAGACATTCCTTTAAGACCTATCGTAAGCTCCATAAATTCACCATGCCATAATTTAGCAAAATTTCTACTAAAATTATAAATCCATTAGCAGGCAAAACGGTTCTTTCATTAAAACAACCAACATTTTTAGAAAATTATCAAACATAAAATTGAAAATACACACACAATGGTAGCTTTGATGTGGTAAATCTCTTCACAAATGTCCCTATAAACAAAACGCTTAATATTATAAAAACAAACTAGAAAAGATGACAATCTTAAAGAAAGAACAAAACTAAGCATATCATCGATTATGGAATTACTTGGTTTATGCGTCAATACCCATATTTTCAAATAAATGATCAATTTTACAAACAAAGCTTCGGAATGGCAATGGGGAATCACCAATCTTTAGTAATATATTCATGGAGGAATTCGAAAAGATGTAATATTCACACAAAATTGAAACCACTAATCTGGTGGAGATACGTAGATGATGTCTATGCTATTTGGCCTCATAATACAGAACTAATTAAAACTTTGTACAGTCAATTAACGAAATAGAACCAACTATTAAATTCACATATGAATTAGAACAACATGGAAAACTTCCGTTTTAGATATTCTAGTTAGCAAAAACGATACAACAATTAATACATCGGTATATAGAAAACCAACGCACACAAACAGATACTTAAACTTCGATTCAAACCACCCACACTGTGTCAAACGAGGAATTATCAAAACCATGTATGATAGAGCAAAATTAATATCATCAAAGAAGAAATTTTAAAAAGAAAGACCTAATCAGATGTACACTAATAGAAAACAAATATCCTAAAAGAATAATAGAGAAAGAAATGAATAAAACCCTAAAATAAAGAAAAGAAAACAAAACAATGATACACACTACAAAATGCTCTCAATACCATACATAAAAGGATTCTCTGAAAAATTCAAAGAATAGGAAACAAATTTAAAATTAAAACAGTATTTAAAACCAACAATACACTAAGAGCACAATTAACAAAAACAAAACCCAAAACGCAATACAAAGTTCAAAAATTGTATCTACAAAATACCGTGCGAATGTAATAAGTTTTATATGGGAAAGTTCTAGACCATTTGAAGTTCGATTAAAGAACATAAATCATATATAAAAATAGAAAATTTGAAAAATCCATGATTTGCCAACATGCATGGGACTCCAGTCATAAAATAAAATGGGAGGACGCAAAATTATCGACAAAGAAGAAAACCACCAAAAATGCAAAATCAAAGAAGCTGCTTATATAACCTTACATAAAAATAACTGCGTTGCAAACGAATCCGTAACTTTCAGTAAACAATGGATTCCATTACTAAAAGAAATAACAAAGAAATAACAAATAAAATCAAATGCCCCAATATCTAGGTAGCATTGCAAGTTTTCCTGGGTTTTCCTTGCGATATTAACATGAAATACAGCCTACATACATGATTTCTATTTATACATACAAAATAATTATATAACAATAAGCATATTAACTAGAAAACCATTATTTCGGCAAATATCTAAGTGTTGGGGATCTTGGTAGCCACAGGTTGCTTAACCCCTTCACTGAATCTCGTTGAAATAAAACATAAAATTAGAAAACAATAGAAGGAAGCTAGCTCAGAATATAAATAAGTGCAGGTACGTGTCCAACCAGTTTTGAGATGAAGATCCAATGAAGATGATGATGAAGCATATTAACAACCCCTGTAAAACAGCATTGGTATCTGACAAGTGTAAACCCGCAATAAGGTTACCTCACAACCATATACAATCTCCGTTAAACAGTATTGGTATCTGACAAGTGTAAACCCGCCATAGGGTCGCCTCAGATCCATATACAACCTTCATAGAACAACATTGGTATCTGACAAGTGTAAACCCACCATAAGGTTACCTCAGAACAATGTTAAAATCTACCAAAGAGGTAGCCTAAATCATAATGATTTCCTTCAAAATAAATATAAAAAAAACTTAAACCTTTTAATAATGCAATTGCACACTTCTTTAATAACCATCCTCTAAATTGGATAAATAGAAACATGTTAAAAATGTTTTCCAATTCCCAAGTTATTGAATTTTACAATAAAAATTAATCAGCTGATTTCACGTTAAGCGTATTGGCTACCTAAAAAGTCGGTCCCAGGCCGTAACACAAATTGAAGGCAATTATTCATTTAAACTTTAAAAATTTTTTAGTGTACTCAAACCAAATATTTCAAACATCAATAAATCAAAGTCATCTTCAATTTGTGTCATAAATGTCAAACTTGAAGTTTTATTATTTTGAAAACGATCCTGGTTATGGATCGAAACGTTAATAAAGATAATTTTAAAAACTATGAGTGGTTTAATACCCAAAGAAGATTAAGAAGAATACTAAACAAACCACAACAAACATACAGGAGTATTTAATTCTGGTGGCCGAAAACTAAGTATAAGTATTTTAGTTTCCGTCCACCTTAAAGTTAATTGAATTTTGAATAGAGTAATCGTCTAGCTATCTATAAGTGAATGTATTCCGACTTAACAAAAATATTTAGTGATTAATAAAATTCTTAGTAATTTTATCACAATTACAGATGGGAAATTAAAAGCAACAATAAAAAAATTTAAAAAATCATCAAAACTTTTCCAATACACTGAAGAGGTCTTTTCTGCAAGCAATAGAAGAAATAAAGAAAAATTCTGGAATTAAGGCAAACCTGAAGAAAATGCGGGATACCCAGAAGTACACTGCAAGATCGTTTGCGCGGAAAAACAACAATGCAGTACAGAAAAGCTGGAGCTCCACCTCTTCTTACAGTTGAAGGTTAGTTGAAGATCGTGGAATGGATTGTCAGAATAGCAAAATGTGCATTTCCTATTAACAAGCAGGACTTATTTGAAACGGTACGAAAGATTTTAAAAAACAGTGGCAAAGAAACTATCTTTAAAACCGGCAAACCCGGTGAAAAGTGGTACAGAAGGTTCTTAAAACGAAATCCGACAATTTCAATTAGAGGCAGAAGGGATAAATAAGGGGCCATTATTACTGAGGAATCTGTACGACGATGGGTTTCAGAACTTAAAGTGTATTTATTTAGAAGAACATAATTTATTAAATATTTTTGAAGATCCTCAAAGAATATTGAATGGAGATGAAACGGCATTTGCACTGTGCCCTAAAACGGGAAAAGTTCTGGCTCCCAGAGGATTTAAGAACTTGTATAGCATTGAAAGCTGGGAATGAAAAGGAAAACATTACAGTTTTAGTAGTTTTAATGCAGCTGGGAAAATATGTCCACCGCTTGTCATTTTCCTTATATTAGACCCTACGTGTGATTTTCCAATGCTCCACCCGAAGGTACTACATTGGCCAGGAAGCGGGTTTTTACCTGAAAATTTTGAATTTTGCCGAACTCTTGCTGTTCCCAAGGTAGGGATCTTTAACGTGCGCGACAACACTCACACACGGAACCTCCATTTTACCTCTCATCCGAACGAGGGCATATTTTTGTGAAAATGCTCGCCTAACATTTTCAAGCGGACCGTGTCGGATTCGAATCCAGGACCTTGGGCATAGTAGTCACACGCACACCAACTACGCCACGAAGCCACCTCCTTATATTAGACCACCTAAAGTGGTAGTCGATTCAATGCCAGAACACTGGCTGCTTGGTAAATCTGACTCAGGGTGGATGCAATCAAGTGTATTTTTTGAGTATGTTGTAAATGAACTAGATAAGTGGATAACAGATAATGAAATTAAGAGGCCCAAAATTATTCTATTTATTGATGGCTACAAATCCACATGACAATGACACTGAGTCAAGAATGCGAAAAAGAAATAATGTATTGTATGCGTTGCCGCCCAACACTACGCATTTGCTTCAAGCAGCTGATGTTAGCGGCTTCCGGCCCGTGAAACAAGAGTGGAAAAATACAGTTAGAAGGTGGCAAAACAGGTCAGAGAGTCTCAACTGTACAGTAAATAAAACCAATTTTTGCAAGCTACTGTGCGAATCATTGGAAAACAGGAATACGCAAAGTTCCATCATAAGTGGATTCCGGAAATGTGGATTATATCCACTTGATCCCAATAGTGTTGATTACACTAAATGCGTACAAAATCAAATGGAAAACATGCAAACTCACGACACCTTACTTTTAGAAAAGGATAACATAACAAAAAGAATAACAGCTGATGATATTAGTTCTGCACACAAGGTTATAACGTTTATTAGAAATTCACTTAAAGGCTATGGCATTAATGTTAATGTAATTTTGGACGAAATAAGCCACTTGGGAAATGTTGAAGTAAAACACACAGAATATGACGAAATAAGACACCCAGAAAATGATAGTATTAGTAATTTAGAACTAATCGATATGAAACAATCACTCAGCGTATGTCCGAAAAGTATGGACAGTGAGAAGCCTCTTGTCGAAGTGAGGACTATTTTACCTATTACATTCAAAATAACATCAGATATTAAAATAAAATGTTCTGATTCAATATGGGATACAGTACTACCAACTAATGACGAGTGCATATCAACCACATTACACCACAATTGGCACAGAAGATTTCCCCAAAGAACACAATAATGACGATCTAAACTTAATGTCAGTAAAGAATAGCATTTTGTGTTATGTGAAAATATTGCCCGGTTTCGAAACAAGTTTTAAAATTCCCTTAGCAACAAATTTGAAATTACAAGAAACTTGTGAAAAGGAAGAACAGCTTTCATTGGCAGAGTCGTTTAGAAAACATTTCATTTTCCAGAACCGATTAGAAAAGGTAGCAATTCAAGATTAAAAGAAAAATTGGCAAGTGCCATCTCATCAAAAGCTTGGAAACAATATTATATACAAAAGGAAACTATCAAGCAAGCAAATGTAAAAGCTGTGCTAAGAGAAAAGAAGAAAGAGCACAACAGAAACAAGTTAAAGCATTAAAACTGAAGTTAAAAAACAGGTCCAATGACAAAGGAAATATATCTTGTAAAAATTTCATCAAAAATAAAATTTGTTCTACTTGTACAATAGAACTTGATGAGACCGAAAAGATGATGAAAAGAACATAGGCTGCGACTACTGTAGCAGATGGTATCCACGAAATGTACGGAATTTGTTGGTATGCCATATGAAAGGCTGCCAAGAAAGACATATGCGATTATTGTACATAATATACCTATTACTCTAAAATATGTTTTAAAAACATTGTTCGTTTATTTTGTTTTATTACCTATTTCTATAAAAATAAAGCTATACATTTAAATACAAGTATATATTTAAGTGGTAGGAAGTAGTCTTCTTTAGTTGACCTACAAATGGCACATTTATACCCGTATTTACAGCCGCTGGTCAGGAACTGGTACGCCAATGACCGACATTAGGTCATCAGTGGCCGACAACAGGGAAAATCCTAACTTTTGTTTTCTTCATCACATTTGACATGTTTATGACTAAAATCATTAAAATTAATTTATTCAAAAGTATGAAGTATACCTATCTAATATAGAATTTCTTGAAACATTATTGTATACATACAAAAACGTTAGTTGTAAAGATTACAAGGTGTAAAACCTTACGTAAACTGGCCGACAACCGGCGCATTTATTTGACGATGTAAACGTGCCACGAAGTCTGTATAACCAGTAACCATAGAGGAAAATGGCGTTGTTTGTAAAAAATGACTCGGAAGACGTATCGTTTATCCAAACACATGTTCGGCTATGGAAGAGGATAATACTTCTTTCCATGCATTTCTTATCCATATTAATACCAACGAAAGTGTTTCCGTCCATTTCTTGGTCGCATGACACATTATTGCGCTCTTTAGCTGCCTATGAAAGCGTTCTACTAATCCGGTAAAAGAAGGATGGTGAGCCGTGGTGACCTGATGTATGCTACCCGTAAGTTGTGATAATGCTTTAAACAACCTTTGTTGTTATTCGTTCAGGACAGCAGAAACTTGCAATCTAACCAGACAGAAAATGCACGTGCAATTATCTCTGCGGTAATGTTTTCTAATGGTACTATCTCTGGCCAATAAAAACGGTCTACAGCGCCAAGCAATACGCATATCTCTTAGAAATTGGTAGTGGTCCAATCAGATAAATAAGTACGTGAGAGAACCTTTCTGAAAGTAGGGTGCAATCGTGTGTCTCGAGGTTTTACTTTTCTGACATCGTACATATATGTTCGCGCCCATTCCGACAATCTTTACGTACTCCATTCCACACGTACATTTGAGTAACTAATTTGGTAGTTGGTTTTACTCCTGGATGACTCCAACCGTATAAAGATTTAAAAATTTCTTTTCGAAATCCTTCGGTGATATACGGCCTTCGTGTATAACTAGAAGTTTCATAAAAAAAATTGTTTTCGCTTCAGCTAGACTAATTTTACGCAGTTGTTATGATAAACGATTTGTAATTAAATTTTGTAAACTAACATCTGTCTGTTGATGTGATATAAATAAAAATTTTAGTAAAGTCAAAAAACGACGTAGACATTATAAATCACATGACATTCCACCCCGGAGTAGAAACACCCACAGCATTAGTACAAATAAAAGACAGTTATGCCACTACAACAATTCTAAACTCGAATAATTACCTCGTAGAACTATCCCTGACAATCCCAATTAACGTAGAAGAATTGAACTTTAACGAAATGAAAATAGACGAAAATTTAGAAAACGATTACAACCCTTCAAAAAACGACATGATGTTAAGAGAAAATTTAAGTAACATTCGTTTCAACAACGACATTAAAAACGAGGAGAGAGCAATTAAAGACTTATGTTTTGAATGCCGCGATATATTCCATTGCGAAGGAATACCTTTAACCTTCACTAACACAATATAGAACTAACGGATAATGAGCCAATTTTTACAAAAGCATACAGACTACCTCAGGCAAGCCAAGAAGAAGCCGATAGAGAGGTACAAGATTTATTAGAACAAGATATAATCCAACACTCCAACTCACCATGGAGTAGCCCTATATTAATAGTACCAAAGAAATTAGACGCCTCAGGCAAACGAAAATATCGAATGGTTATAGACTATAGAAAGCTAAACGAAAACGGTAGACGACAAATACCCATTACCCAATATCAATGAGATTTTAGACAAATTAAAAAGTGTCAGTATTTTCAACAGTAGATCTAGCCTCAGGATATCACCAAGTAGAGATGGACGAGAAAGACACACCGAAAACCGCATTTAGCACACATACAGGACACTACGAATACAAACGTATGCCATTTGGATTGTAGAAATGCCCCCGCCACTTTTCAAGGAGTCATGGACAACATTTTACGAGGACTACACAAGGAAAATGTCTTGTGTACCTAGACGACATAATAATATATTTAACATCACTGGTAGAACACATTGAAAGATTAAGAAGTTTTCGAAAGACTAAGAAAAGCACACTTTACAGTTCAACTAGACAAGAGCGAATTTTTACAAAAGAAGTATCATTTTAGGAACACAATAACCCCTCAAGGAGTTATGCCAAACCCAGATAAGACAAACACAGTACTAAATTACCTCTTGCCCAAAACTAACAAAGAAATTAAAGGATTTTAGGAGTCAGGGTTATTACCGCAAATTCATCAAAGGCTCCGCACAAATAACCAAACCCCTAACAAATTGTTTAAAAAGGAAATAAAATTGAACACACCCAGAATTTATTAAAGCCGTACGCCGCACATTTAAACAACAAACATAAAAATGCATCAGTTACCGCTACTGGCGAAGATGGCGTAGAAATGGTTGACAGCGTTTAACAACCGTATGGCTAGCTATCGCATAAAGAACGCCAGTGTCGACGATGGGTGCCCGAGTTTCTTTGGAGCAGAAAGAGCGATTTATTCGATTAATTAATGAAAAAGAATACAACATACAGCAATAAAGTCTACTGCGAACTCTACGGCGTTTACACCAAAATGGGGAAGAGACTACCGATGTGAAATCCTTTAACACAAAAATGTGGTTATAACGTCTTCTAGTAATCTGGAAAATATGTACGAGGTCTTAAGCGAAACCATAAGAACAAAATCAGGGAATTTGAAACATGTGGGTCCGGTTGGTCTTTGGAAAAAGTGCTCTATTTAGAAATAAATATTAATAAGTATGAGCCGATATGAAAGTTCTAGGTTGAAAATAAAAATTGTGAATATGTATTTAGAAATGTGGTTTACAAAATTTAACTGTATTAGTAAAATTGTCTGTAATAAAAGTTTTAAGAATGGTTTTAGATTTTCTTTTAGATATGAGCCGCAGGAAAGTTATAATTTAGAGGTGTGTGTAAAATGGTAAGGGTGGTCCTGTTTTAAATCTGTTTACAGATTCGGATTCTAATAAAATTCTAGACTAACAAGATGTATTGCATGTATAAAAATTTATAAGGACCGTCAGAAATCGCTACCAGCAAAAAAAAAAAATCTTAAAATGGGGTAGCTCTCTGGGGATGGAGCTATCTAGAAAATTTAAAGAGATTTGGGTAGCTGAGAAAATTCTAATTTAATTGATACCAAACAAGGTAGGTTTATCTCGTGGGTGGAAATGTGGAGAAAGATTTATCTCGCAGAGGGTATATGTGTAACTTTGCAGGGCGTGGTTCGATTTCAAATCTGTTTACAGATTCGGGATGTGCGTAAAATTTTAGACTAAGAAGATGTATCGCATGACTAAAAAAATGTTTAACGACGATCGGAAATCGCAACTGGTAAGAAATCTTAAAATTAGGGTAGCTCCCTTGGGGATGGTGCAATCTAAAAAATTCCTAGAAATTCGGGTAGCTGAGAAAATTCTAATATTAATTGATACCAAACAAGATAGGTTTATCTCGAAAGATGTAATGGATAGACGAAAAAAACTATTTGTTAGTTTTGCTTATAGAGCAAAACAAAATTTAGAAGATCAGGACTTTAAAAGGGTATAACTTTGCAGGGCGTGGTCCGATTTCAAATCTGTTTGCAGATTCGAATTCTGCGTAAAATTCTAAGCTAATTTAATGTATCGCATGACTAAAAAAAATTTATAAGAACGCTCAAAAGTCGCAACAGGTAAGAAATCTTAAAATTGGGGTAGCTCCCTGGGGGATGGCGCAATCTAAAAAATTCTTAGAGATTCGGGTAGCTGAGAAAATTCTAATATTAATTGATACCAAACAATGTACATTTATCTCGTGGGTGGAAGTGTGGAAAAAGATTTATCTCGCGGGTGGAAAGAATGGGGGTGTGACGTAAGAAAAATGGTTGGGGGGTGTCCGAGCAAGGCGGAGAGCAAGGCGGAGTCAGGAGATTCATCTCCCATTTGCTCCTTAAATTTTAATTAAATTGGTCCAGATGTGTGTGGAAATGAGGGAAGCTGGTGGAAATGAGGTAGTAGAATCCCTGAAAATGGTCTACTAATATTACCTTATTTTATGAAATACCTTGACCCATGTCTGTCATAAAAACAAAGCTTGCTATTTTTTTGTTTGTTTTCCATCAAAATTCGATGTCCCCCACATCAGCTCCAAGATTTAAGGTTTATGAAACGACGGAAATTTGTCGGATCTTCCAAATCGCTTCATCTTGGCGTTAGTGAACTCTTCTATAATGCTATCTTTGTCGAATTTAGCAGAGGGTTCTTTTTGGTTCGCTAAAATATATGCAAATTTAAGTGTATCAATACTAACTGTTTCTTCATCGCCTCGAACTGATAGGGAAATATTTGTCGTTCCTTTTCACAACTTGGAATACTCCAGGATACGGTGGTTTTAAAGGTTTTCTTATTGCATCTTGTCGCAAGAAAACGTGATTTACGTTTCTGAGGTTTTTGTTCACAAATGTCCTCTTGTCTCCATATCGAGTAACTGGCTCCAGTTAGCTCGCCAGCCATTTGCCGGCCATTTCCAAAGATTTTACGAGAGAATAAGTAAATTTAAAACACATTTATTGTTTATAAGCGTCCATGTTCCTGCCCACCCTTTGCGCACAAATATAAGCGACGTCATAAGTTTACCTAGCAGCAGAAAGCATAACTAGTATCATTCAAAAGGGACCGTCAAACCGTGCACATCAGCTGCCCCTAAGAATTAAGAATAGTGTAGCGTGATAACTAATCGAAAATAGCGAGTATCTTTTCTATTTTCTTAAATAGCCGCTATTATTGTATATTGTAGTATTTTGGAATACACTGATTTTTATAAAAGGGGTTGAAATCTAAAGAAAAAATTTTAAAGTGGTCGGTAACTGGGCCTCTTAAAATTATAAATTCCGTTTTTCTGGCCTACTCATTTCCTTGTTCAATATCTTTCTCTAATACATGCATACTTATATTAAACTGTCTCACCTGCTCTTTCTGTTAATTTTTTTAATATTGATAACCAGTCCAGTTTACGGTCACAAAAGCGCTGCAATTTCAAATGTAAGTTTAAAATTAATTCTGGTGTTCTTCTTAATCTTCTTTGGGTATTAAACCACTCGTAGTTTTTAAAATTATCTTTATTAACGTTTCGATCCATAACCTAGGATCGTTTTCAAAATAATAAAAACTTCAAGTTTGACATTTATGATACAAATTGAAGGTGACTTTGATTTATTGATGTTTGAAATATTTGGTTTGAGTACACTAAGCAAAATTTTTAAAGTTTAAATGAATAATTGCCTTCAATTTGTGTTACGGCCTGGGACCGACTTTTTAGGTAGCCAATACGCTTAACGTGAAATCAACTGATTAATTTTTATTGTAAAATTCAATAACTTGGGAATTGGAAAACATTTTTAACATGTTTCTATTTATCCAATTTAGAGGATGGTTATTAAAAAGTGTGCAATTGCATTATTAAAAGGTTTAAGTAGTCGTTTTATATTTATTTTGAAGGAAATCATTATGATTTAGGCTACCTCTTTGGTAGATTTTAACATTGTTCTGGGTAACCTTATGGTGGGTTTACACTTGTCAGATACCAATGTTGTTCTATGAAGGTTGTATATGGATCTGAGGCGACCCTATGGCGGGTTTACACTTGTCAGATACCAATACTGTTTAACGGAGATTGTATATGGTTGTGAGGTAACCTTATTGCGGGTTTACACTTGTCAGATACCAATGCTGTTTTACAGGGGTTGTTAATATGCTTCATCATCATCTTCATTGGATCTTCATCTCAAAACTGGTTGGACACGTACCTGCACTTATTTATATTCTGAGCTAGCTTCCCTTCTATTGTTTTCTAATTTTATGTTTTATTTCAACGAGATTCAGTGAAGGGGGTTAAGCAACCTGTGGCTACCAAGATCCCCCAACACTTAGATATTTGCCGAAATAATGGTTTTCTAGTTAATATGCTTATTGTTATATAATTAGTTATTGTATGTATAAATAGAAATCATGTATGTAGGCTGTATTTCATATTAATATCATAAGGAAAACCCAGGAAAAACTTGCAATGCTACCTAGATATTGGGGGCATTTGATTTTTATTATTTGTTATTTCTTTTGTTATTTCTTTTAGTAATGGAATCCATTGTTTACTGAAAGTTACGGATTCGTTTGCAACGCAGTTATTTTTATGTAAGGTTATATAAGCAGCTTCTTTGATTTTGCGTTTTGGTGGTTTTCTTCTTTGTCGATAATTTTGCGTCCTCCATTTTATTTTATGACTGAGTCCCATGCATGTTGGCAAATCATGGATTTTTCAAATTTTCTATTTTTTATATATGATTTATGTTCTTTTAATCGAACTTCAAATGGTCTGGAACTTTCCCCTATATAAAACTTATTACATTCGCACGGTATTTTGTAGATACAATTTTTTGAACTTTGTATTGCGTTTTTGGGTTTTGTTTTTGTTAATTGTGCTCTTAGTGTATTGTTGGTTTTAAATACTGTTTTAATTTTAAATTTGTTTCCTATTCTTTGAATTTTTTCGGAGAATCCTTTTATGTATGGTATTGAGAGCATTTTGTTGTGTGTATCATTGTTTTTGTTTTCTTTTTCTTTATTTTTAGGGTTTTTATTCATTTCTTTCTCTATTATTCTTTTAGGATATTTGTTTTCTATTAGTGTACATCTGATTAGGTCTTTCTCTTTTTTTAAAATTTCTTCGTTTGATGATATTAATTTTGCTCTATCATACATGGTTTTGATAATTCCTCGTTTGACACAGTGTGGGTGGTTTGAATCGAAGTTTAAGTATCTGTTTGTGTGCGTTGGTTTCTATATACCGATGTATTAATTGTTGTATCGTTTTGCTAACTAGAATATCTAAAAACGGAAGTTTTCCATGTTGTTCTAATTCATATGTGAATTTAATAGTTGGTTCTATTTCGTTAATTGACTGTACAAAGTTTTAATTAGTTCTGTATTATGAGGCCAAATAGCATAGACATCATCTACGTATCTCCACCAGATTAGTGGTTTCAATTCTTGTGTGAATATTACATCTTTTCGAATTCCTCCATGAATATATTACTAAAGATTGGTGATAGTGGACTTCCCATTGCCATTCAGGCTTTGTTTGTAAAATTGATCATTTATTTGAAAATATGTGGTATTGACGCATAAACCAAGTAATTCCATAATCGATGATATGCTTAGTTTTGTTTCTTTCTTTAAGATTGTCATCTTTTCTAGTTTGTTTTATAATATTAAGCGTTTTGTTTATAGGGACATTTGTGAAGAGATTTACCACATCAAAGCTTACCATTGTGTGTGTATTTTCAATTTTTATGTTTGATAATTTTCTAAAAAATGTTGGTTGTTTTAATGAAAGAATCCGTTTTGCCTGCTAATGGATTTATAATTTTTAGTAGAAATTTTGCTAAATTATGACATGGTGAATTTATGGAGCTTACGATAGGTCTTAAAGGAATGTCTTTTTTATGAATTTTTGGTAGACCGTAAAAGTGGGGTGGTTTACTGTAATGTGGGACCAGTTTACTTCTTCCTTTGTCTTCGAATTCATTTTTAAATTTAAATAGGGTTTTGTATATTTTATTTTCAATCGATTTTGTTGGGTCCGTTTCTAAACTGGTGTAATTCTCAGTGTTTAATAGTGTAATAATAATAACGATTACAACACAAAAGTCAATAACAGTAATAATGAATAAAAACGATTACAACACAAAAGTCAACAAACTATTAAACACTGAGAATTACACCAGTTTAGAAACGGACCCAACAAAATCGATTGAAAATAAAATATACAAAACCCTATTTAAATTTAAAAATGAATTCGAAGACAAAGAAAGAAGTAAACTGGTCCCACATTACAGTAAACCACCCACTTTTACGGTCTACCAAAATTCATAAAAAGACATTCCTTTAAGACCTATCGTAAGCTCCATAAATTCACCATGCCATAATTTAGCAAAATTTCTACTAAAATTATAAATCCATTAGCAGGCAAAACAGTTCTTTCATTAAAACAACCAACATTTTTAGAAAATTATCAAACATAAAATTGAAAATACACACACAATGGTAAGCTTTGATGTGGTAAATCTCTTCACAAATGTCCTATAAACAAAACGCTTAATATTATAAAAACAAACTAGAAAAGATGACAATCTTAAAGAAAGAACAAAACTAAGCATATCATCGATTATGGAATTACTTGGTTTATGCGTCAATACCACATATTTTCAAATAAATGATCAATTTTACAAACAAAGCTTCGGAATGGCAATGGGAAGTCCACTATCACCAATCTTTAGTAATATATTCATGGAGGAATTCGAAAAAGATGTAATATTCACACAAGAATTGAAACCACTAATCTGGTGGAGATACGTAGATGATGTCTATGCTATTTGGCCTCATAATACAGAACTAATTAAAACTTTGTACAGTCAATTAACGAAATAGAACCAACTATTAAATTCACATATGAATTAGAACAACATGGAAAACTTCCGTTTTTAGATATTCTAGTTAGCAAAAACGATACAACAATTAATACATCGGTATATAGAAAACCAACGCACACAAACAGATACTTAAACTTCGATTCAAACCACCCACACTGTGTCAAACGAGGAATTATCAAAACCATGTATGATAGAGCAAAATTAATATCATCAAACGAAGAAATTTTAAAAAGAAAGACCTAATCAGATGTACACTAATAGAAAACAAATATCCTAAAAGAATAATAGAGAAAGAAATGAATAAAAACCCTAAAAATAAAGAAAAGAAAACAAAACAATGATACACACTACAAAATGCTCTCAATACCATACATAAAAGGATTCTCTGAAAAAATTCAAAGAATAGGAAACAAATTTAAAATTAAAACAGTATTTAAAACCAACAATACACTAAGAGCACAATTAACAAAAACAAAACCCAAAACGCAATACAAAGTTCAAAAATTGTATCTACAAAATACCGTGCGAATGTAATAAGTTTTATATAGGGAAAGTTCTAGACCATTTGAAGTTCGATTAAAGAACATAAATCATATATAAAAATAGAAAATTTGAAAAATCCATGATTTGCCAACATGCATGGGACTCCAGTCATAAAATAAAATGGGAGGACGCAAAATTATCGACAAGAAGAAAACCACCAAAAATGCAAAATCAAAGAAGCTGCTTATATAACCTTACATAAAAATAACTGCGTTGCAAACGAATCCGTAACTTTCAGTAAACAATGGATTCCATTACTAAAAGAAATAACAAAAGAAATAACAAATAAAAATCAAATGCCCCCAATATCTAGGTAGCATTGCAAGTTTTTCCTGGGTTTTCCTTGCGATATTAACATGAAATACAGCCTACATACATGATTTCTATTTATACATACAATAACTAATTATATAACAATAAGCATATTAACTAGAAAACCATTATTTCGGCAAATATCTAAGTGTTGGGGATCTTGGTAGCCACAGGTTGCTTAACCCCTTCACTGAATCTCGTTGAAATAAAACATAAAATTAGAAAACAATAGAAGGAAGCTAGCTCAGAATATAAATAAGTGCAGGTACGTGTCCAACCAGTTTTGAGATGAAGATCCAATGAAGATGATGATGAAGCATATTAACAACCCCTGTAAAACAGCATTGGTATCTGACAAGTGTAAACCCGCAATAAGGTTACCTCACAACCATATACAATCTCCGTTAAACAGTATTGGTATCTGACAAGTGTAAACCCGCCATAGGGTCGCCTCAGATCCATATACAACCTTCATAGAACAACATTGGTATCTGACAAGTGTAAACCCACCATAAGGTTACCTCAGAACAATGTTAAAATCTACCAAAGAGGTAGCCTAAATCATAATGATTTCCCCTTCAAAATAAATATAAAAAAACGACTACTTAAACCTTTTAATAATGCAATTGCACACTTCTTTAATAACCATCCTCTAAATTGGATAAATAGAAACATGTTAAAAAATGTTTTCCAATTCCCAAGTTATTGAATTTTTACAATAAAAATTAATCAGCTGATTTCACGTTAAGCGTATTGGCTACCTAAAAAAGTCGGTCCCAGGCCGTAACACAAATTGAAGGCAATTATTCATTTAAACTTTAAAAATTTTGCTTAGTGTACTCAAACCAAATATTTCAAACATCAATAAATCAAAGTCATCTTCAATTTGTGTCATAAATGTCAAACTTGAAGTTTTTATTATTTTGAAAACGATCCTAGGTTATGGATCGAAACGTTAATAAAGATAATTTTAAAAACTATGAGTGGTTTAATACCCAAAGAAGATTAAGAAGAATACTAAACAAACCACAACAAACATACAGGGAGTATTTAATTCTGGTGGCCGAAAACTAAGTATAAGTATTTTAGTTTCCGTCCACCTTAAAGTTAATGTGAATTTTGAATAGAGTAATCGTCTAGCTATCTATAAGTGAATGTATTCCGACTTAACAAAAATATTTAGTGATTAATAAAATTCTTAGTAATTTTATCACAATTACAGATGGGAAATTAAAAGAAAGCAACAATAAAAAAAAATTTAAAAAAATCATCAAAACTTTTCCAATACACTGAAGAGGTCTTTTCTGCAAGCAATAGAAGAAATAAAAGAGAAAAATTCTGGAATTAAGGCAAACCTGAAGAAAATGCGGGATACCCAGAAGTACACTGCAAGATCGTTTGCGCGGAAAAACAACAATGCAGTACAGAAAAGCTGGAGCTCCACCTCTTCTTACAGTTGAAGGTTAGTTGAAGATCGTGGAATGGATTGTCAGAATAGCAAAATGTGCATTTCCTATTAACAAGCAGGACTTATTTGAAACGGTACGAAAGATTTTAAAAAACAGTGGCAAAGAAACTATCTTTAAAAACGGCAAACCCGGTGAAAAGTGGTACAGAAGGTTCTTAAAACGAAATCCGACAATTTCAATTAGAGAGGCAGAAGGGATAAATAAGGCCCGTGCCATTATTACTGAGGAATCTGTACGACGATGGGTTTCAGAACTTAAAGTGTATTTATTTAGAAGAACATAATTTATTAAATATTTTTGAAGATCCTCAAAGAATATTGAATGGAGATGAAACGGCATTTGCACTGTGCCCTAAAACGGGAAAAGTTCTGGCTCCCAGAGGATTTAAGAACTTGTATAGCATTGAAAGCTGGGAATGAAAAGGAAAACATTACAGTTTTAGTAGTTTTTAATGCAGCTGGGAAAATATGTCCACCGCTTGTCATTTTCCCTTATATTAGACCCTACGTGTGATTTTCCAATGCTCCACCCGAAGGTACTACATTGGCCAGGAAGCGGGTTTTTTTTACCTGAAAAATTTTGAATTTTGCCGAACTCTTGCTGTTCCAAGCAAGGTAGGGATCTTTAACGTGCGCGACAACACTCACACACGGAACCTCCATTTTACCTCTCATCCGAACGAGGGCATATTTTTGTGAAAAATGCTCGCCTAACATTTTTCAAGCGGACCGTGTCGGGATTCGAATCCAGGACCTTGGGCATAGTAGTCACACGCACACCAACTACGCCACGAAGCCACCTCCTTATATTAGACCACCTAAAGTGGTAGTCGATTCAATGCCAGAACACTGGCTGCTTGGTAAATCTGACTCAGGGTGGATGCAATCAAGTGTATTTTTTGAGTATGTTGTAAATGAACTAGATAAGTGGATAACAGATAATGAAATTAAGAGGCCCAAAATTATTCTATTTATTGATGGCTACAAATCACACATGACAATGACACTGAGTCAAGAATGCGAAAGAGAAATAATGTATTGTATGCGTTGCCGCCCAACACTACGCATTTGCTTCAAGCAGCTGATGTTAGCGGCTTCCGGCCCGTGAAACAAGAGTGGAAAAATACAGTTAGAAGGTGGCAAAACAGGTCAGAGAGTCTCAACTGTACAGTAAATAAAACCAATTTTTGCAAGCTACTGTGCGAATCATTGGAAAACAGGAATACGCAAAGTTCCATCATAAGTGGATTCCGGAAATGTGGATTATATCCACTTGATCCCAATAGTGTTGATTACACTAAATGCGTACAAAATCAAATGGAAAACATGCAAACTCACGACACCTTACTTTTAGAAAAGGATAACATAACAAAAAGAATAACAGCTGATGATATTAGTTCTGCACACAAGGTTATAACGTTTATTAGAAATTCACTTAAAGGCTATGGCATTAATGTTAATGTAATTTTGGACGAAATAAGCCACTTGGGAAATGTTGAAGTAAAACACACAGAATATGACGAAATAAGACACCCAGAAAATGATAGTATTAGTAATTTAGAACTAATCGATATGAAACAATCACTCAGCGTATGTCCGAAAAGTATGGACAGTGAGAAGCCTCTTGTCGAAGTGAGGACTATTTTACCTATGGCTACATTCAAAATAACATCAGATATTAAAATAAAATGTTCTGATTCAATATGGGATACAGTACTACCAACTAATGACGAGTGCATATCAACCACACATTACACCACAATTGGCACAGAAGATTTCCCCAAAGAACACAATAATGACGATCTAAACTTAATGTCAGTAAAAGAATAGCATTTTGTGTTATGTGAAAATATTGCCAGCGGTTTCGAAACAAGTTTTAAAATTCCCTTAGCAACAAATTTGAAATTACAAGAAACTTGTGAAAAGGAAGAACAGCTTTCATTGGCAGAGTCGTTTAGAAAACATTTCATTTTTCCAGAACCGATTAGAAAAGGTAGCAATTCAAGATTAAAAGAAAAATTGGCAAGTGCCATCTCATCAAAAGCTTGGAAACAATATTATATACAAAAGGAAACTATCAAGCAAGCAAATGTAAAAGCTGTGCTAAAGAGAAAAGAAGAAAGAGCACAACAGAAACAAGTTAAAGCATTAAAACTGAAGTTAAAAAACGAGTCCAATGACAAAGGAAATATATCTTGTAAAAAATTTCATCAAAAAATAAAATTTGTTCTACTTGTACAATAGAACTTGATGAGACCGAAAAAGATGATGAAAAGAACATAGGCTGCGACTACTGTAGCAGATGGTATCACACGAAATGTACGGAATTTGTTGGTATGCCATATGAAGAGGCTGCCAAGAAAGACATATGCGATTATTGTACATAATATACCTATTACTCTAAAATATGTTTTTAAAAACATTGTTCGTTTATTTTGTTTTTATTACCTATTTCTATAAAAATAAAGCTATACATTTAAATACAAGTATATATTTAAGTGGTAGGAAGTAGTCTTCTTTAGTTGACCTACAAATGGCACATTTATACCCGTATTTACAGCCGCTGGTCAGGAACTGGTACGCCAATGACCGACATTAGGTCATCAGTGGCCGACAACAGGGAAAATCCTAACTTTTGTTTTCTTCATCACATTTGACATGTTTATGACTAAAATCATTAAAATTAATTTATTCAAAAGTATGAAGTATACCTATCTAATATAGAATTTCTTGAAACATTATTGTATACATACAAAAACGTTAGTTGTAAAGATTACAAGGTGTAAAACCTTACGTAAACTGGCCGACAACCGGCGCATTTATTTGACGATGTAAACGTGCCACGAAGTCTGTATAACCAGTAACCATAGAGGAAAATGGCGTTGTTTGTAAAAAATGACTCGGAAGACGTATCGTTTATCCAAACACATGTTCGGCTATGGAAGAGGATAATACTTCTTTCCATGCATTTCTTATCCATATTAATACCAACGAAAGTGTTTCCGTCCATTTCTTGGTCGCATGACACATTATTGCGCTCTTTAGCTGCCTATGAAAGCGTTCTACTAATCCGGTAAAAGAAGGATGGTGAGCCGTGGTGACCTGATGTATGCTACCCGTAAGTTGTGATAATGCTTTAAACAACCTTTGTTGTTATTCGTTCAGGACAGCAGAAACTTGCAATCTAACCAGACAGAAAATGCACGTGCAATTATCTCTGCGGTAATGTTTTCTAATGGTACTATCTCTGGCCAATACGCAAAACGGTCTACAGCGCCAAGCAATACGCATATCTCTTAGAAATTGGTAGTGGTCCAATCAGATAAATAAGTACGTGAGAGAACCTTTCTGAAAGTAGGGTGCAATCGTGTGTCTCGAGGTTTTACTTTTCTGACATCGTACATATATGTTCGCGCCCATTCACGACAATCTTTACGTACTCCATTCCACACGTACATTTGAGTAACTAATTTGGTAGTTGGTTTTACTCCTGGATGACTCCAACCGTATAAAGATTTAAAAATTTCTTTTCGAAATCCTTCGGTGATATACGGCCTTCGTGTATAACTAGAAGTTTCATAAAAAAAATTGTTTTCGCTTCAGCTAGACTAATTTTACGCAGTTGTTATGATAAACGATTTGTAATTAAATTTTGTAAACTAACATCTGTCTGTTGATGTGATATAAATAAAAATTTTAGTAAAGTCAAAAAACGACGTAGACATTATAAACCACATGCCATTCCAACCCGGAGTAGAAACACCCACAGCATTAGTGCAAATAAGAGACAATTACGCCACTACAGCAATTCTAAACTCAAATGTCTACCCCGTAGAACTATCGCTGACAAACCCAATTTACGTAGAAGAATTGAACTTTAACGAAATGGAAATAGACAAAAAATTTAGAAAATGATTACAACCCAATAGAAAACGACAGGATGTTAACAGAAAATTCAAGTAACATTCGTTTCAACATCTACATTAATAAAGAAGAGAAGAGAGCAATTAAAGACTTATGTTTTGAATACCGCGATACATTCCATTGCGAAGGAATACCTTTAACCTTCACTAACACAATATAGAATTAACGGATAATAAGCCAATTTTTACCAAAGCATACAAACTACCTCAGGCAAGCCAAGAAGAAGCAGATAGAGAGGTACAAGATTTATTAGAACAAGATATAATCCAACACTCGAACTCACCATGGAGTAGCCCTGTATTAATAGTACCAAAAAAATTAGACGCCTCAGGCAAGCGAAAATATCGAATTGTTATAGACTATAAAAAGCTAAACGAAAAAACGGTAGACGACAAATACCCATTACCCAATATCAATGAGATTTTAGACAAATTAAAAAAGTGTCAGTATTTTTCAACAGTAGATCTAGCCTCAGGATATCACCAAGTAGAGATGGACGAGAAAGACACACCGAAAACCGCATTTAGCACACATACAGGACACTACGAATACAAACGTATGCCATTTGGATTGTAGAAATGCCCCCGCCACTTTTCAAGGAGTCATGGACAACATTTTACGAGGACTACACAAGGAAAATGTCTTGTGTACCTAGACGACATAATAATATATTTAACATCACTGGTAGAACACATTGAAAGATTAAGAGAAGTTTTCGAAAGACTAAGAAAAGCACACTTTACAGTTCAACTAGACAAGAGCGAATTTTTACAAAAAGAAGTATCATTTTTAGGACACACAATAACCCCTCAAGGAGTTATGCCAAACCCAGATAAGACAAACACAGTACTAAATTACCTCTTGCCCAAAACTAACAAAGAAATTAAAGGATTTTTAGGAGTCAGGGGTTATTACCGCAAATTCATCAAAGGCTCCGCACAAATAACCAAACCCCTAACAAATTGTTTAAAAAAGGGAAATAAAATTGAACACACCCCAGAATTTATTAAAGCCGTATAAAATATTAAATGCATACTCACGAATCGCCCTCTATTAGAATACCCAGACTTTTCGAAATCATTTATATTGACAACCGACGCATCAAACGTAGCACTAAGCGCAGTATTGAGCCAAGGAAAAGTAGGTAGTTATAAACCAATCAGTTACGCATCTAGAACCCTAAACCAAACTGAACAAAAATACAGGACAATCGAGAAGGAATTATTAAATAATTTGGGCAACGAAATATTGTAGACCATACCTTTATGAACGAAAATTCTATAAATACACCGACTATAGACCATTAGTATGGCTATGCAAACTCATAGAACCAAAATTACAGAGATGGAGAATTAAACTAGAGGAGTATGACTACAAAATTATATACAAAAAAGGAATTTACAACAATAAAGCAGACGCATTAAGCAGAATACAACTCAACTCAATAGAAACGGAGTCAATTATAGACAATGTAGACGAAACAGAAACAAGAGAAGACCCAGAAGAAATAGACACCATACACTCGACACAGAACGAAGAGCTAAAAACCGCAATTAAAATTTTAAACGAAGCGATAGATATAAAACCAAATCAATTTATAATTACCGAAGTTTTAGCCAATCCCAATCCTGTAAAATACACAAAAATAGACAATAAGAAAATATACCAAATCCAAATAACTACAGACCATAACGAGGAACAAATAATTAAAATTCTAAAAGAATACACCCCCGAGAAAATACGATTTTACTTTTATTTCGCCACCGATGATTTATACAAACGATTTTCAGAATTATATATTAAATTATTTAATAACTCTGGCCCTGAACTTATTGGATGCACAAGAAAATTAATAACCTTAGACGACCCTGACGAGATAAACGACGTAATTAGAAATCAACACGAAGGCAAAACCAACCATCGTGAAACTAATGAAACACAAAAGCAATCTATAAGACGATACTACTTTAAAGATATGAAAGAACTAAGCACAGATTTTATCAACCAATGCGAATTATGCGTAAAGCAAAATACGACAGAACACTCCCAAAAATACCCTTAATGTTAACCAAAACCCCGACAAACCTTTTCAAAAATTTCATGCAGACACTCTAGTAGTAGAAGCACAAAACTTTTTGACAATTGTAGACCCATTTACCAAAATAGATCAAGCGATACCCATCAATTCCAAAAATGGCATCGATGTAACCCAAGGATTCTTACAATATTTTACATTTTATGTAAATAGATAATGGCAGCGAATTCAGAAACGAATCGATACAGAACACCCTAAAACTCCATAAAATAAAAATTCATTTTATATCCGAAGACCACCCTGAATCAAACGGATTAATTGAAAGATTACACCTAATCCTATTAGAACAGATCAGATTATTAAGACTAACTTACAAGAAACAGCACATCAATAATTTAATGTCACACGCACTAATCGCTTACGATAATACAATCCATTCATCAACAAATTTTACACCCCTAGAATTAACATTAGGACATTCAGATTCCCGTAACCTTTATAACATACATTATAACAAAGAACTATACCAACAGTATGCTAAAGACCATAAAGAGAAACTAAAAATGACTTATGATAAGGTAAAAGATAAATTAGATAACGACAAAGAACGTATAATAACCCGCAACAAAAATATCGATATAAATAAATTTTCAATAGGACAAACCGTATACGAGAAAAATTTTCAAAGTAAAAGACACAAAACGGCACCCAGAAGTTTAGGCCCGTTTAATATCAAAAAAATATCAGCCAAAATATAGCCGCAGTAGACAACGGAAAAATAGTAAAATATATTCATTTGAAAAACCTAAGACACCATGTAATTTCAGATGGACAGTCATCACCCTTACCGTCAACCTCCAACCAGATAGAACGGACAACGACATATTAGTTGAAGACATTAAAAACAACCCCGGTATACTACCAGTAAAATTGGGAAGTATGCAAAATACAATAGATTACGGAACATTCGCACAAAAATTCGATTTGACAGAATTAAAGCAATAATTTCACATAAATAAAAACAACTACTACAGATTGAAACAATCAATGGGCACAGCCAAATTCGGAAAGGAATACGCAATAGAAATGATCAATTACAACAGTATTAGAAAACATTTTAAGAAACATAGAAGATAAATTTAATAGATCAATACCGACGGAACAAATTACAAGAAGAAAAAGAAGACTTATCAACGGACTAGGTAACATTATAAAAGCTATCACAGGCAATTTAGATAACCAAGATGAAAAACGATATGACAATGCCATACAGCAGTTAATTGAAAACCAAAACGACATAAAAACCATTGTTAGAAACAAATATCTCTAATCCAATCAACCATTATAAAATTCAACAATACATTAAGAAAGCTAGTAAAAAATCAAGACAGTGTAGCCAATAGAATGCAAACCCTTGAAACTAACATGCAAACCACAATGTTAGAATGCGAGACAATCAGATTCAATACAATATTCACTCAAATAATATCAACCTTTACTGTAATCCAACAAATTTTAGTAACGTTAGAAAACGCTGTAACATTTGCAAAATTAAACAGATTACACTCTAGTATCATAGAACCAAGTGACTTATTAAAAGAATTATTAAGAATTAGATCATTTATAACTAACAGTAAATTACCCTTCGAAGTGATAGAATCAAACATACTCATATTTGAAAAAATAGCTATAGTGAAAGGCTATGTAAAGAACAACGAAATCACATTTTAATAGAAATCCCCATAGTAGAAAGTACAATTTATATAATTATTATCATTTATTTGCTTTCTCCACGAAAATTACTAGCATGTATCAAGCTATCATCCACAAAACCAAGTTCCTTTCCTTAAATGAACTCAGATATGGTTACACAAACGAAAAATGTAACGAAGTAACACCAAGTCAATATTTATGCCAATCGTTAACAACAACTATCCAAGAGGACAGCCCTTGCGAAGTACAATTATTAAGATTTTCAAATCATTGCAACTGTGAAGCAAAACCATTACAAATCACCAATATGAAAATTCAGAAAGTTACGGAAAACAAATGGATTGCTGTATTTCCAACAGAAGTAATAGCAACCGCCCGTTGCAACCAAGACAAAAACAATCTAGCATTAACCGGAAGCAAAGTAATCGCCCTTAAGGAAGACTGTTATCTAAAATTGAGGAACGAAATCATTAGAGTATATCAAGACCCCGCAAGTAACAAAGAAATTCGCAAATTTACCGGAACTGCAATTCAAGATTACACAACCCGAAGACGACGAAATAATCAAAAAACCCTTGCAACTAGAACACCTAGACTTAGACGATCTCAACCACGCCATGAAACTAATGGACAATTACAAAGAACACTTAAGTGAGTTAAAAGTGCCGAAATTACACTATGATAACATGAGCGTTTCGACAATTTTATGAATCGTTTTAATCATTTTACTAGTTATGTATATATTGTACAAGATGTATCATAGATTTAAGAATAAAGAAAGAAATTTTAGTCATAAGGAAACAAAGGTAAATAAAGTAGTAATAAATGTACCCTTAGGGGCAATGGATTTTAAAAATTAAGTAAAGAACCCTTAATTTTTCATTTACGTCGGGAGAAGTTACATATCGCCCAATCCATATATGTATAATTAAATAGAAATGATTAAGAAATTGTATTCCAGACGTAAGTGATACTGCAGGTGCAGGTCACAGACGGTTAAGAAACTGCAATTATTAGAATTAAGATTATTGAATTGTATAATGAATTGAATAAGGAAATAAGCAGACATGAGCTCTGCAGTTCCCACAGAAATGTGAGGGGCAGGGACAACATAAATACCCCGGGAGCCCCAAGATCATCAGTCAGTCTTGAGTATTTCAGCGTTTACATTGTTGTTTGCTTAGGCTACTCGCTCTAATTTAAATTCAATTATTAGTAAATTTCGACTTAGTATAATTTATATAAATTTGTCAAAATTCCATATGTAGTTTCTGTTAAAGAAAATAAATTTGTTACAAGAAGTTTTGGAAGAAAACTTTTTAAAAAGGCAGCTCCCAAGCCCCTAAACGTAACTCGCGCATAGTAACAATGCATTTCTAAATGCTTTGATTAAATACGAAGCGATAATCTCATTTTCAAGTTTTCATCGAAAGGGTGCACTTTGATAGCACGAGGTTTAGCGATATCATAACTAACTTTAACAATTGTTAATTAAAATATCGTAAGGGTCGAATGAGAAATAAACGGTTTAAAGTTACATAGATGCAGGCTTCAGGAACGCAATCACATCAAAGCTGCTTTTATTACGCAAACGAAGGACCTTTTCAGTAACAAACAATGCAAATGTTTGAGGATCGTGCAACTGGCCTGACCTTGGTGTATATAAAATCTCACCTCAAACGTCTGCAACAGAAAAACATGAAAACACAGTAGCTTAATTATAAGCTTGTCTCTGCCAGTATGGTAGACAACACAATAATTTCATTTCAATGGCTGTTACAGGTAGCCTCGAGTTGTATCAAACGTAAAAGTATTTAATTTCACTTTGCAGAAACGCTCAACAGCTATATAGTACAAAGATCCGTAGACTAAACAAAATTAAAATGGAATGTTATCCGGTGGAATATAGCAAGCTCGGTCTGGTAGAATGTAATTTGATGAAGCATCAAAATAAATACATAATAGAGAAAAACTTATTCGAGTTGAACATGAAATCTTAAATATTTCTAGACCCATATTTAAAAAGCCACTGCAACTACGAGCAATCAGTTTACAAAAATAGCCCGAAGTAGTACAATTACGAAATAATTTTATCATACACCAAGCCATCGATGATGTCACTGGGATTACCTTTTAATAAACAAGAGCTCTATGCGGTCATATCTAGTAACCGTTTAGTTTAAACTTGGTACGGATTGCTAATGATGATCATAGATTTCAACCAAAAGAATGTGTATTATTTACCAACTCAGATAGAAATTACATTTCTCTTAATACAAACACGGCGAGAAAAACATTCATATCGGCACATTTCTTGCTACATTTATTAAATTTAAATTTATATTGTTGGATTACGATTGGAATGGTAACTAGATAATGCAACGCTAATGCTCAACTGCACATACTCACGGCCTATACGGGTAAAAAACTGCAAATAATAAGTCGTGCTGTGTGTATAAAATGCCTTTAGTTATAGGTGTAGTATTTAGGATGGCAGTTCCAGTCAGACCTCGATAGAGTAAACGTCGAGAGCATCCACTACTTGAAAGTACAATCAGCGACAAAACTTCAAATCAGCTCTGCGCTTTTCTACGAAGACACCCTAATGAGCTGAACTTCAAGCTGCAGTGGTGTACATCACGGCCTCCGGTACTTGGTGTACACTGTCGTTTTTGACCGCTCTTTTTAGGGCACATAAAAATAATCAATCCTGCACAATAATGCCAAAAACAACAGCCAACGACTTCTAGAGGAAACGAGCATCCGTACACCTTCGCTGACAACATGGTCTACGATACCGCTTCAAACCGCACACGTCGTGACGACAGATCAACATCCGAGACAGAAAACAAGAAGAGTAGGAAATTCAACAACCCTAACGCCTGACACCGCACGACGACAACTCCAACACTACCATTCCTCCCGACGCAAACAAACACGCCGCCACCAGAAGCCACGCAAACGTCGCTGCCACTGCCTCCATGATTAAATCGGACAATGAACAACGAAGACAACAACGAAGAGAAACAAGAGCAACCGCATCCAATTCAATATTTATAGAAAAATTCGCCGACTTCCTACAGCACACCAAGGTACTAAAGGATAAACTACAGAAGAATTTGGACATCAGAACTTCTTGAACAAGGAGCTCGCATAGTACGACAAACAACGAGTTCAGAATCCTGCAATAGTATCTTAAAACAAGCGACATCGAATTCCGCACATGTATAATCAATGCCGAAAGGGAGCTCGAAGTCATCATAAAGAGCCTAGAAACGAACATCACGGCTGAAGACGTCAGCATCGAACTCAGCGGCATTGGATACACAATCAACTACGCATCCAAACTACAAAGCAAGAACAAACAATTCAGCAACACCTTCCTCGTCGTAATAGCGAACAAACAAAAATCGAGTGAAATTTATTAACTGATGAACCTCCCTCCTTTGCAATCGGATCAAGGTCGTCATATTCGAATAAGGGGGGAAGCACTCCCAGTGTTTCTGCTGCCAATGGTTTGGACATTCGAGTCAAAACTATGGATTCAAATCACGCTGCGCCGAGTACAGCTGCCTGCCGGAAAACTAGAGAAGCATCAGCTGTACGTGCCAACTGCAGCGGTTCGTATACTGCGAGTTTTCGTAAGTGTTCAGCATTCCAAGAGCTATCGAAAAAAAAGGAACACCGCAACGATGCAACGACGACGAACGGCACTAACTGCTCCAGAAACCGACCAAGATAACTTAACAAGAACCAAAATTAAGCGACACGCAGGCCTCCCGGTCATTGCAAACATCACGCCGCTGCTAGACAGCATCACCGACACCACTACTACTGACAACGAGATAATCAACAGAATTATGCAATGGGACCAAAGGTTAATTAGCTCATATGCGGCCGGAAGCTTCGAACCAGTATCACGTTGGACGATGCTGTGCGACATTTTGAAAACCTCCAATGCCTAATACACCACCAACGAGAAACCTTTCTCGTAGCTCTAACGGACTAAAAAACAAAATGGCAACTAAGACACTTCCTGCAAGAACACAACGCGGACATCACCATCATCGGGAAAACTAGAATACCCATAACCAAATCCCTTAGTCCGGTGAACTACGACCCATACAGAAAGGATCGCGATTCCACTCCAGGACAACCGACCCACGGAGGAGTTGCCGTGCTGATACTAAATTGACTATTACACAAGGGACCCACACTACCACCGACTACCATAGAGGCTACGTTTGATTCAAAGTAAACAGCCAATTTATCCGTGTAATAACTGTTTACCGAAGTCCCAACAGCATATGCATACTCCCGGAAGAAATAGACTTACTACAAGACGACACGCCAACAATAATTTCTGGAGATTTAAACGCCAAACGCCAGACCTGGGAAGCAATCACACCCAACAAGAATAGGCGTATCCTCCTCACGCACACACTGGACAAGGACTTCGACATAGCTGGACCCAAAACTTCGACAAAAATTCCTTCGGAAAGACATCAACAATCGGACATAGCAAACAACATACCCTACACAATGGAAACAGAAGTTTTTCAATCCCTAGCTCGGGACATTAACCGGCGATTATCGAAATCCAAATACTACCTCAGACAACACAAGAACGAGCTACAACTAACAGAGACACGAAGAATTATAATGCAGTAACACCAGATGGCGACAAGGCAGCCAGAATCGTCCAGATTAATACTGTAGAAGGAACTAGGACCCGAGAAGTTCCGAATCGACAATGCTGAGTGTAATATTTAAAGCATACAACTACTCTTAGTATAAACGACTAAAATTAAGCGACACTCTGAATTAACGACTGCGTAGCACTCTAAGATTTGTTCTATGCGGATACCTCGACGTTTCGTAAGCTATCGCCATCTTGTTTGTAATTGTATGCTGCTAATTCATTTTACTGTTACATGTGCTCATCAAACTACTCATCATCATTAGGTCTTCAGTCCTAGAACTGGTTAGACGCGTACCATCATTGTTCCCTATTCTGAACTAACCTACAGATTTCCCTGAAATATGCACAGTTTGCATCTATAACCGTCTGATCTAGGTCTACATCTACCTCTTTTTTCCTATCTCTGCTTGTAATATATCACATACTATTCCCCAAAAATGCCTTAGAACGTATTCCGCCCTACTATTTCTCTTTTTCCCCAGATATCCTTGTTCCCCTACTATTTCTGTAACTTATTTGTTATTATCTTTGTCTGTCCATGTTATCGTCCTCATACATCTGAAGCACATCATTTCAAAAGGCTGCTACCGTATTTCTGTCTGCGTTTCAGACTTCCCGTATTTCATAGGCATACTGTGCTGTGCTCCACACATATGCTTTCAACAATTTTCTTCTTATTCTGTTTGTTGTCTTTCCTCATAGGCGATGTTCTTTCTTGTTAGATGCAGTTCAATCACTTTCTATTGTTTTACAGTTATAAGCCCTATTTCTCCGACCTTCAATGGTTGTGAAGGGAGGTAAGCAGTCTGTGGCTGCCAAGTTCTCCCAACACTTAACCATTTGGCGATTTAATATATTTCCAATTTATCTTTTCGCACAGTCAACATTAGCTGCAGGTATTTCGCAGCCATTAGGTTTTCCGTCTCAAAACTGGTTGGACACGTACCTGCACTTATTTATATTCTGAGCTAGCCCACATAGTTCCCTGAAATTCTCACCCAGCATGTGTATTCAGGTTAATCTTCTTTGGGAATTAAACCACTCATAGTTTTTAAAATCAACTTTATTTACGTTTCGATCCATGACCTAGGATCGTTGTCAAAATAATAATAAAAAACTTCAAGTTTGACATTTATGACATAAATTGAAGGTGACTTTGATTTATTGATGTTTGAAATATTTGGTTTGAGTATACTAAGCAAAAATTTTTAAAGTTTAACAGAATGATTGCCTTCAATTTGTGTTGCGACCTGGGATCGGCTTTCTTTAGGTAGCCAATACGCTTAACGTGAAATCAGCTGATTAATTTTATTGGTGAATTTTATATAAATTCAATAACTTGGAATTGGAAAACATTTTTAACATGTTTCTATTTATACAATTGAGAGGATGGTTATTAAAGAAGTGTGTGATTGCATTATTGAAAGGCTTAAGTAGTCGTTTTTTTATATTTATTTTGAGGGGGAAAATTCATTATGATTTAAGTTACCTCTTTGGTAGATTTTAACATGGATCTGAGGCGACCCTATGGCGGGTTTACACTTGTCAGACACCAATGTTGTTCTATGAAGATTGTATATGGATCTGAGGCGACCCTATGGCGGGTTTACACTTGTCAGATACCAATACTGTTCAACGAAGATTGTATATGGTTTTGAGGTAACCTTATTGTGGATTTATACTTGTCAGATACCAATGCTGTTTTACAAGGATTGTTAATATGCTTATTTTTATGTAATTAGTTATTTTATGTATAAATAGAAATCATGTATGTAGGCTGTATTTCATGTTAATATTGCAAGGAAAGCCCAGGGAAAACTTGTAATGCTACCTAGATATTGTGGGCATTTGATTTTCATTTGTTATTTCTTTTAGTAATGGAATCCATTGTTTACTGAAAATCACGAATTCGTTTGCAACTCAGTTATTTTTATGTAGGGTTATATAAGCAGCTACTTTGATTTTGCGTTTTTGGTGGTTTCTTCTTTTCTTCTTTTCAGGAGTATGTGTATTCAGCTCGTTCCCTTTCTATTGTTTTCTAATTTTATACCCTATTTTACCGAGATTCAGTGAAGGAGGTTAAGCAACCTGTGGCTACCAAGATCCTCCAACACTTAGACATTTGCCGAAATAATGGTTTTCCAGTACATCCTTTCAAACACTTAACATTATTCGAGAATATTGCCCAACCAATTCTTGTAGTTACTTATAATAATCATCATGTTTAAGCACAGTTATCTTTTCGTCATTAGTTTATCCATCTTGGGATTGGTTGGATGCGTACCTCCATTGATTTCTATTCTGGGCTAGCCTACACATCTCCCTGAAACCTCTACAGCCTACATCTTTTACTATCTGTGTGCAGTAGTCTAATCTAGGTCTGCCTCTTCTTCTCTTTTTTCCTATCTCTGCTTCTAAAATATTCCGCACTATTCCCTCATGCCATAGTATGTGGCCTATCATCCTATCTCTCCTATTTTTTACCGTTTTCCACATATTTCTTTCTTCCCCTACCACTTTTAGTACCTCTTCATTCTTAACTTTGTCTGTCCATGATATCTTCATCATACGCCTGTAACACCACATTTCAAAGGCTTCTACCTTTATCTTGTCCGCTTCTCCTACTGTCCAGGCTTCACAGCCGTACAGTGCTGTGCTCCACACATATGTTTTAAGCAATCTTTTCCTTGTTTCTATGTTTGTGGTCTTTGAGCACAGCAGTTGCTTTTTCTTGTTAAATGTAGCACGACCTTGTGCTAATCTTTGTTTTATATCTTTTGTGCTTTTCCCATCTTGCGTTATTTGGCTTCCTAGGTAGCAGAAATCCTTAACCTCTTGTAAGTTCGTGTTAAATACTTGTATTCTTGTTTTGATTTATTTTCCCCACCTTTGCATACTAGAACTTTAGTTTTAGTTTTGTTAATTTTCATACCGTATCTCTCTGTTAGAACCGTTTCCATTTCATTAAGAGCAGCTTCTAACTCTTCCTTGCTGGACGCTAATACCGCTATATCATCTGCAAATCTAAGCATATCAATTTTTGTCCCTGCATAGTAATTCCAAATGTCTTCCTGCATTTGACAGTATTCATTGCCTCTTCTATGTACAAGTTAAAATCAATGGGGATAGGGCACATCCTTGTCTCACCCTTTCCTAATGTTTACTTCTCTACGTTCCTGCTCTAATTCTATTACTGCTGTTTGCTCTTTGTATAAGGTATGTACTATTCGTCTGTCCCTATAACTCATTCCAATCTTTTTGAGTATTTCGAACATTTTTTTCCAATTTACATTGTCGAATGCTTTTTCCAGATCTACAAACCCTATATACATGCTTTCCCCTTTTTCTATTGTTTTCTCCATTATCACTCTCAGAGCTAAAATAGCCTCCCGTGTTCCCCTGTTTCGCCTAAACCCAAATTGGTCTTCTCCTAGTATTTCTTCAGCTCGTTTTTCCATTCGTCTTTGCACAATTCTAGTTAATATTTTTGACACGTGTGCTGTCAGACTTATTGTTCGAAAATTTTCACATCTATCCGCGCCTTTCTTTTTTGGTATAGTTACTATGATGCTACGTTTGAAATCTTTGGGTATCTCGCCTGTCTCATACATATAGCTTACAAGTTGGAAGAGATGTTCTGTTATTGCTTGTCCAGCTGCTTTTAGAGTTTCTGCTTGCACCTTATCTGTACCCGGCGCCTTACCATTTTTCAGACTCTTTAATGCTAATTCAAACTCGTCTCGAAGTATAGGATATCCCAAGTCATCATTTTCAATGTCTGATTCCTGTTCTAATGCAGTAAGTTCCTCTCCTGCATATAAATTCCCTATATATTCTTGCCATCTACTCACTTTCTCTACTTTTTCTATAATGACGTTTCCTTGTGCATCCCTTATATTTTTGCTATACGGTTTTATATCCCTAAAATTCATTCTAATTAATTTGTATGCTTCGTCTGTCTTTCCTATTTCCATCTTAGTTTGTACTTCTTTGCACTTTTCATCAATCCTTTGTTCTTTAGCTTTCCTGCATTTTCGAATAATTTCCCATTTTATGGCTTTGTATCTCTGTTTTCCTGTTTCGTCTGATTTATTTTTGTATTTTCGTCTTTCTTCTATTAAATTCACGATATCCTTTGTTATCCATGGTTTCTTATTTTCTTTTTGTGTATACCCCAAAATATCTCTGGCCGCCATGTCTAGGCTGGATTTAATGTTATTCCATTCTGTTTGTACTTCCTTAGTTTCAGATATTTTCCCGATATTATTCAGCAATTCATTTGACTTTTTTTCGAATCTTACTTGAATATCTTTATCTTTTAGTTTCTCAAGTCCAAGTGCCTTTTTCCGTTCCTTTTTTTCAGATTTTTAAATTTAAGTGCGGCCTTCATAATAACGATGTTGTGGTCAGTATCTATATCTGCTTCTGGGTAGCTTCTACAGTCTTTTACTTGATTCCTAAACCGTTGTCTAACAAGAATGTAATCTATTTGATATCGTCCTATATCTCCTGGCATCTTCCACGTATATCGTCTTCTAGCATGATGTTGAAATAATGTGTTTGTGATGATTAAATTGTTCTTGTCGCAAAATTCTACCAGCCTATTTCCCCTGGCGTTTCTCGTGCCTAAACCAAATAAACCTACTACCGCTCCTTCCCTACCCTCACCTACCACAGCATTAAAATCCCCCGTAATTATTAAATTTTCATGTCCTTTTACGTATCTTAATATGTCTTCGATATCTTTGTAGATGGCTTCTACCTCTTCGTCGCTGTAGCTAGAGGTGGGCATATATACTTGTATTATTACTGTGTTTACCGGTTTAGCTTCTAATCTAACCATGAGTACTCTTTCGTTCTTTTGTAAGTAATTTTCTACACAGTATCCTATCTTTTTCCGCATAACTATCCACACACCCAAATTTCCGTCCTCTGCTCCTGTATGAATTACCCTGAAGTCTCCACTCCAAAAATCCCCCGCCTTTGGCCACCGAACTTCGCTGATCCCTACTATGTCTAGTGATAACCTGTTCATTTCGATTTTTAGGTTTTCTAGCTTACCTACTTGCTTCATACTTCTAACATTCCACGCTCCGACTCGCAGAATGTTCCCGACTCTTATTTTTAACTTTCCGATCGCATCCTCCGAAGTAGTCCCCTCCCGGAGATCCGAATGGGGGACTATTTTAACTCCGGAATCTTTTACCCCAAAGAATGTCATCGTTTTATTATAATTTAGGTACGCTGTGTACTTGGGAGATAATGTGGTGGTTTCCCGTTGCCTTCCACATCGCGGTAGTGTGTCTTAGACTGCCATACCGACCCATATGGTCTCTGCCAATCTAAGTACCGAAAGAGCCGCTGCCCTCTTTCGGGGACCTGTCTTAGTCTGGTTCCTCACTAACGACCCTACTACTTTGGTTGGACCTGTAGTTTGGCTCTTTAGCTCATTAGAACACGCAAGCCATTTCACCTGTTCTAGTAATTTAGAACTTCGGCAAGGTGAAGGTCCATTCGAAATGGCATCAAACTACTATGGGATTATTTAATCACGTTAAAGATTTCAGATTTTTTAAAACAAAATTTTCCGATAGTGAATTTGATAGGTGCAAGAGTTTAGACTCAAAAAATGAATTCAATGTCAACCATTCATCCTTAAACCTGTACACGAGTTCATTGAATTTATGTAGTATAACAATAGACTTAATATGGAAACCAAAACGTTCAGAAATTATGCCTTTTAATTCAAATAATACCAATACATATAGTTAAAACAACGGTGTAGTATAACGCATTGCGTTACGATAACAATAAATTAGATGTGAAAGAAAGAAAATTAATCTTGAATGGACAAACTTGTTATTGAAGCACTCTGTATAATTTTAATTTCATGTAGAACAGTGTTGAATAATAAGACATGCAATGAAATCCGTACTTGTATTCGAATCATAAAATTAAAACCACAAATTTATTTGCTAAAAACATATTGGAACTCAAATCAAGGATTGTAAATTAATTTAAACCACAAAAATCTAAACAAAATACACTGTAAAGTTTGGTAGTCAAATCATGCCATTCATTTCAGTGAGCTTCATTACATTTATGAAATAACAGTAGATTTGTTAATGAACGCATCTCAAATATGAGCTTTAGAAATTTTAGTTGAATGAAATACATTTAATAGACGTAGTTGAAATTACCACAAAAGAAAACCACAGATATACTCTAATATAATGTAACAAACTAGATGCTGTGCAATGAGAATACACCAGTGTAGGGTTACAAAGCTGACAGTCTTTTCATACAATAGATTACAACGTATGCATTTATATGGTTTTAGACAAAAAAATAAGCGTGTCATTTTTCATAAACTCAATAGCAAGATGGTGCAATAACATGAAAATCACATACAACATACGAATTAGAAGGGGAATTAAAGGACGATAATTACATACGATTTGAAAGAAATCAATTGGGAACCAGTAATAAGTTAACATTAAAATATAGAATTACGCGCGAATAGAACAGGGGAGGAAGTTAGGGATTGGTCCAATAAGGATTTTTGTGTGAGGACTTGAAATAATGTTCGTTTAGAAGTAAGTGTACAGAAACTCTAAGAAAACGTTGATTCATTCTCGAAGGGAATAGACGGCGATCGACTGTAGAATGAAATACATCTGCAAGTGGCAGAGAAGTTTCATCTACGCGCGCGCGCGGATATAATGTGATAACCGTCTGAAAACAAATGGATAGGATCTAGTGAGTCATATTGCTGTGACAACTCCGCACATTGAGAGTGTCGCTTAAAGAGTGCTGTAGCAACGCCCCGCTTTAGAGCGTCACTAAAAGGTGCAGTGATACAGATACGGCAAATTGTAAAACTTGAAATTGTTGACTTACCTTCCTTTCTAACTTTGCCTTGCCTGGCTAGCTCAGCGGAAATGTTGGAATTTATAAAATGAAATCAAGCACAGCAATATTAAAGCATTTATACAGTATGACATATTTTCTCTCATACAAAAGAATATGGAACATTTACAACATCGTTTCTTCTACCTTATTTTAAATTTACAGAACTAAATTTCTTCTTTTATGGATAGTTTACCTGGTTATGATTCTCACGCTTGTAAGGTTTGTTTTGGTCAAAAACGATCCTTGACAGATAATCTATTAAAAGGTCAGAGTGTTTCGAACTCTGAACACAAAGTTTCCTGTAACGATCCTTATTAAAAAAAAATGATTAGGACTTATTCTATCTAAAACTAACTGACAAATTCAAATATCAGTTACAATGTTAAAAAAAATTATACTTGCAAAAATTCACGAAGGGGTTTTCCAATTAAATATTTTCGGTTTCTTGGCTCTATTCTAAATTGAAGTTCAAATCCCAGTTTACAAAATCTTACATATTATTTAAATCTTCATTTAGAAACCAATGTGCATCCTCGGAATTATTCAATAAAATTTTTAATGGCTTTTTATATCGAAGCATTTCCCTTCTTCATTCTATATATTTAAATTTAATAATTTCCATTTTTTATGCAGGTTACATTTAAAACATCACTTATTTATTCATTATAAGATCGTAACTATTAAATTAAACTATACGTACTGCATATTTCAAATATCATCTTCGCAAAGCAACAGCTCGCGACTTAAATGAATATTTCGCGATCGAATTCACGAATGAATGACTTTAATAAACGCTTCCATTTATATACAAAATTATATATTTCTAGAACAGACTAGTATTTACGTGATTGTATTCCCAATAATACACGTTGAAAATCGTCGCGTTTTATTACCTAGTAGTATTGATTTATAATAGTGACGTGCGCTGCCTCGTCTTTGTTTAACACCCAAGGTGTCTGAGGTTCTTGGAAATCTACACAATGGGACTTCGGGAGGACACTTTGACGTTGAGACGACTCTGGAGAAAATCCAAGCAAGATTTTACTGGGTAGGCTACAAAAACGATGTTAAAGCGTGGTAGCGCAAGTGTCAGCTGTGTGCGCCATTTGGTAATCGGAAAGTTCCAATGAGACAATAGAAAGAGAGAAGAACATTTGAAAAAGTGACAATTGATATTATCGGCACATTCTCTGAAATTGAATCAGGAAATAAGTTCATCATGGTGGCTATGGACTGTTTTACGAAGCGAGCCGAAGCGTACGCTATAGCAAACCAAGAAGCTGCTGATAAAGGAACTCTTCTGCCGTTTTGGAGTTCCTATGGCGTTGCATGCCGATCAAGGCAAAAATTTTGAGTCATCCGTTGCTGAAGATGAAAAAGGCACCAACAACACCATTGCACCCACAATCAGATGGTATGGTAGAGCGCATGAACCGCGCCTTAAGCAAGTACCTTTCGACGATGATTTGCATCTGTTTCTGTTGACCTATCGGTCTTGGGTTCATGATAGCTCTGGACAGACTCGTGCATGTGCTATGTCGTGACGTGAGATACGTTTATCATGTCACCTTGGGTTTGGGCATAAGCCCGAAGATGACATCGTGAGCAAGAGTTATGCGAGACGCTCAAGTACCAGATGCATGACATTCATGATTACGTTAGAAATAATGTCCAGATTGCATAGGGAAAGTCCGTACGAAGTTATAAAAAGAATCAACGACGTGGTAAATCTGATTCGTAAGCTCCCAAGGAAGGACAATAGTGGCGCACGTTAACCGGTTGGCACCTAACCAAGGCGATTAGTCCTGAAATGCTGAAGAACGGCTAGCAGTGAGACAAACAAACGGTTACGCTTGTTAGGATGACCGTAACCGCTTCACTAAAAGTGACGGTATTAATTGTCCTAAGAGTTTCGTTGATAATGACTACTCTCCGAAATTTCGAAAACACACTATTCTGAGTAGTGTCGTTTTTATAGATTAAAGTTGGAATGCTTGAACGTATAATTTGGTCCACTTCGCAAAAATATTTTGTTAATAATCTAATTAATTTCACCCTTAATGAATTATATTGCAAGTTTAAAAAAAAATAAGTTCGAATTTTACAAAATGGGAGTTCAAGATTATTTTTAATCAAGTCATACTTTGTTACGCTTCAATTGGCTTCACAAAGGTTCTAGTTAATACTTAATTGTAGGAGATTTTTTATAAGTAATCTAAGGGTTTTACGTATTGTAATTTAGTTAGAAAATAGGTCGTGTGAATTATCATGGGGACTTTTAAAAATAGTTTTATTGTTATGTATTTCGTGGGAAAAAATGTCAATTATGATTTCCCCTGGTTGAAAAGGGTATGCTTCGTTGCTTCGACCAATCAGAACGGGCTACATAAAAGTGAGTGGTTTACAAGTGAAAAACAACGAACGGCTATATTCATTCTGAACGTGTGTTCCTTATCTTGAAGACCTGTGGTAGTAATGCGTTTGTGTTTGGAGTTTACCCGCAGATCCCTACTTTAATCCCTCCGCATCTTATCTGTGTTCCCGTTAAATGTTTTAAGTAGCCACGAACTTCGCCAATAAATTTGCTACGGAAGAGGATTTAGAACCACTGCCCTATTTATGTAGACAATCAACAATATCATTAGCATTTCAGGCTTTCCAAATGCCGTACTATAAGGGATTCATTAATTGGTTTTACCTCAACTTAATCATTTAGATGGCCTTGAGGTAAGCATAGCTATAATTAATTTGCATGCTCATTTTGTAAAGGGAATTAAATAATATTGTTTGTAAGTTCTGTGAAACACTTTACGCCCTCTAGGCGAGCTGCAAACTGTAATCTGTTGTATTGTAATAACTCTATTCTACCTGATTTTCATTAACATTATTCGCAATTATTTACTGAACATGCTTTACAAAAATTCAAATTAAAAGTATCAAAAGCAAGGACTGATGGCGGAGTAAATAGCCTAGGATACTTTGCCGCAAATATTTTGGACTGATTGAGCTACCGAATGAGTGTTTAAGAAATAACTTCCTTGCATACACTATTCAACTGCATGGCATCTCGTGGCTAATTAGACGTATGAATTTGAATATAAAGAAATAGTGGTCCTGCGCCTTATAATAGCGAGCGAAAGGTCGATATTATTAATTTACAATATGACACGGTGAAAACCGCAACACGTATTATTATTAACCTCTTACTCTTGAAACTTTCCACACTTAATTCACAACGTCCAGCCACGTACATTATAGCCTGCTTCTTCTTCTCAAACCATCCGATAAAAGCTCGTTATACGTTCTTTCTACTTGACCAAACCAATAGCAACGAGCTTTTTTCGATCTGTTGTTTTCTAATTCCAAATCCTTAATACCCATTCCTTGCTGTGTTACGCTTCAAACGGCTCCTCAAAGTTCTACTTAATAATTATGTTAGGGGATTTCTAATCATTAATTTAAGAGTATTGTACATATTGAACATAGTCGTGTAAAACAGTTGTAGCATCTATTGGTATTGCACATAGTAATTTAGCTGGAAAATAAGTCGTGTAAATTATTTTGGGGGTTTTAAAAATAGTTTTTATTATCATGTGATTTTGCGGTGTAGACGTTTCACACGGTTTCAAGTGATATGTGTCGTCGTCCTCAAGAAATGGGAACGCAATACGTACAAGGAGTGGTGGACATGTTGGAAAACAACGACGGCCAACATTCGCTCTACGCGTAACTACCTTATCTTGATAACTATAGAGTAGTACTTAATGCTTTATAAATTAAAGCAGTAAAGTTTACTAGTCGATCATTTATTCGATTCTTTTATCGTACCTGTTCGTTTCCTTATATTGTAGGAAATACCAACGAACGTCACTGTGAATTTGGATTAGATAAGAGTCAATTCAACTCACACCCTGTATTACGCAAACAAACAATGATTATTGGTAATCCCGTTGGCCAAAGTGCGGTAACCCAAATGATTCATTAACGGGCTTTACATGACTTTAAACATTTAGATGTTCCTAAGGTAAGCACATTCCTAATTCATTTTGCATCATAATTTGTAAAACAAAGTAAATGTGGTTTTTGTAATTCATGTGAAACCGATTACGCCCTCTGTACGGGCAAGCAATTAAGTACAGTATCTTGACCTTTAGTTGTTGATACATTTATTACCAGATCTATTTCAGTCTACACCTGACTCATTGTCTCTAATACATTTTGCAAACGTATCTCATTTACCGCCAATATGCAGTATCGTTGGCATACAGAAACAGTTTTACATTGAAGCATACATAAATATATTGAAATCGATATTGAAATTAAGAAATTCTACTATTTTGATACATTTACAAAGTATCATACAGATATATAAAATGATATGAATCTTTTAATGGTTCCACCTTCTACTTAAGCCACGTTAGGTGTGATACGAACTTTATATTCAATTCGTCCATTTCTCTTTTAGACATATAAAAGATATTATTTGGCTAAACACAAACCTGATACTTACTTGCAGAACAAAACAAAACTGCAATGCTGGTTTTAGAACCTAAGACAATTAGTTCAATTTAATACAATGCATTGCACCATCATATGTGAGATTAGAAATTACAAAGTGGAACGCCCAGATTACTAAGACCACGACGGTGATTCCACTTCATACTTCTTCCCCTATTCACTGGGAATTTAGAACAGGAGTTCACCCCTTGATGAAATACCGCACAGGATATAGAATTTCTATAAGCAAAGTTATGACGAACAAAACCCTATCGTCCATTTCGTCCTATGTTCAGTGCTGAAAATTCAAGATTGAACCAGTCATTTATTTTGTGTTCAGAGTTCGATATATATATATATATATATATATATATATATATATATAATTCATACATACTGATCACATTGTATAAAACAACAATATGAAATATATACTGTGAAGCATAAATAATGAGGTATTTCATTGCTCTTCCAAAATTAAATTGAACTTAAACGGAAGTTATAAATCGCGTTCTTAATACAGGGTGTTCCAATAAGCCTACACCATGTGTTTTAGTGGCGATTCCAAACATCGATTGCTTATTCATCACTCTGTAGGATTTTATTAGAATATGCAGTTATAATTTAAAGCACTGTAATTTATTTTATTTGGAGATAGCGTTTAATGTGGTATCGATTATCAGAGCATTTGTTTGCGAACATCGATTGCGATCCATTAAACATTTCCGCTTCGTTGTCTTAACACCGTATTGAAGATAAATTATGCATCGGTTTATGCTACATTTTCTATAATTGTATGCTGAAGCTTAAGCAACTCTCCCAACACGTCGTTCATAAGTCCTTAAATTTGAAGTATATTCCTTGTTGCGTACTTAAGACACGTGTTGTTTTGAAGCGCTGGGACTGTTTCTATTGACAGATGTTAATCGGACTTTCCATTTATCGACCGTAGTTCTGTGAAAACAATATGATAGGTTTTAACATACAAGCTTACCGAAACCTTATTTAACACAAGTGCAATGCAGTTAGTTTTCTGGTTATCTTATAAATATATAGATGGTTTTGAGGAAAACACAATGCACGTGATTGATTATCTACGAATAAATGTATTCGAGGCAAATACGAATTGACTGGATGACTATTATTGTGCCTGCTTTCCTTGCTTAAACGCAAAAGAATTGCTTTTGGTTATAAAAATGAGTCCCTGTTACGTGACAATATAGTAGTTCTGAGTTTCATACAGTTACAATTCGGGTAATTGTTGTCTGTAATACAAGTAATACAGTTCACGCCATTTCAAACATTAAAACCTTTCTTTCTATGGCTTGTCACGGCAAGAATTTCGAAATATTTTTAATGAAATTCACATATATGTTTTAAATGTGATTCGTATCGGTTTGTATACATACAAATACAGTATCGACCTTCTACAATTTTTTAAAAGCAATTGTTTTGGCATACACTAATACCGGTTTAAATATTGTTAACGTAATTGTGGGTTAACGTGAATTTGCTATATTCAGATTATCCAATAATATAATCATCACAGACTGTTTGTTTTATTAATGGCTAATAGACACGAGGATTGGATCTTTCTGCAGCTGCAAGTTTTGGATTTGTTCTTGTACACCGCATCGATCATGATCAAAACATATGGCGGAGTCTGGACGATCATATGGTAGGAGGCGGCGTTGTTTGTGTTGCTGAATGTCTTTTGGAGATGGGTCAAGTGTCGTAGAAATATCCAGCTCCCGACATGAAGTACGAAACCCCGGAAGGAGCACCCGGTCTTGCATCAATTCCAACAGTGTACTATATATGTTTTTTCTTGTGGGCATTATTTTATTCCTCCTTAAGTCAGCATGTTTGGTTGACTTTATTTGTCTTATTTACATTGACGGGATGAAATTATGTACATCTTTTTTTGTATATAAATTGATTTTTAACGACGCAAATCATCACGTGCTTTTAAAAATATGTTATTTACATCTGGTTTTATCGTGTGAGAAATTTTGTATAATCAAGTTCTAATTATAAAGTATAGTATAGGTTTCTTCTATATAAAATTTAGATTTACACTATTTGTGATTGTGACGTTATTAGCTAATAATTTTTTGTTACAGCTGCAGCGAAATGCATTTCGGCCAGTGGGTGGTTCTTTTAGTACTGTTGTACACTATTACATTATTTTTATTGTATTTATTTAGCGCTTGTGGACATTATGTGAGTACGTATATTATGTTTTATTAATATCTAAAATTATATGATACTAGTGACTGGAAATAATCCATAACATATATTTGTTTTTATTTTTTCTATGTAAATATTAGGATTGAGGTTAAAGTTTGAGGTTTATTAAGGAGTATATTAATTACTTTTGCGACGATTTTTGTATTGTGTAAATCCTCCAGGAAACATTGTATTAGATATTGTTTTCTTCGCGAGTTGGTATCCATTTTTGTATCATGTTTTTTTAATTAGAAGTGTGTAAATAAAATTCCTTCCTTAAGGTTTTCTCTTTCTTTTTTGGTTGTAACCCACTTCACAATGCGACTTTTAGCTAACACGACATTCGTTGCATTCCTTTTTCTTGCGGTACTAGGTGCGGTCTATTTTCCTTGCTTACTTTACTTTTATTTCTTGGCTACACGGAATGCCGTATCACGTTATTGTAAACAAGAGGTTTAAGAGTAGTACAAAACTAAGGTGATTGCAGTCAAACTTTCCTCCCATAAGAAATGTACATGCACATCTAATTTTCCTTCCATAAGAAACACACAGAAAACTGCTTTCGCAATATTAACGCAGTTATTTTTAATGAACCCTAATGAAATACATTTCTTCTTCTAATAAGGAATACAGGTGCACATATTATTATCTCCCCGTAGGAAAAACACAAGCAAATTCTTTCGCAATATTAGGGCATACACTTTTTAATTAATCGTAGTGTAAGCAATGTTGCATAATTTTTGCAAATAGTAATCCTTTAAACCTTTAATACCTTTACTTACTACATAAATGAGAGATAGACATACACTAATCTAATTATATCCCTAATTACATCGCTAGTTACACCAGCTTGTCTGTTTCACCATCCCCCAAGGCATTACACGTGCAAATAATTAACCTTAGAGTAAGCAATCTTACACAATTTTTTCACACGGTAATCTTTTAAACTATTCAAACAACATACCATCCTTTTTTAAATTAGACGTACGATGTGTTGCCTATACGTTCCACCATTCTCTCGCTTTATATGGTATACTTGCAAACATTTAACTTTTATAGAAATGGGTTCAGTTGTTTAATGCCAAATTTTTTTGTACATAATTAGATGTTTAACTGTGAAAGTAGATACAGCATTAATTAACCCTACTGCACACGGTCATATGTTATTAATGCAATATCTCTAGCGCAATTTATAAAAATGGCAATATGTGATAATACTTGTTTATTTTGCGCACTTTAAGTATGTTACATACAGTGTAACAGTATATTATACGACGATGCTATAATGAAGGCTGTTATTGCGGAGAATGAAAGTTAATACACCAACGAGCGAAGCGAGCGAGTATTGTAATCATCTGAGGAACAATAATAATTATAACGCGTTGTATACCATACTTTATCTACAACTAATTTTCAGTAAAAGAGCGTAATTTATAACTTTACTTTCCAGTAAAATAAATATTAAAATTGCTACAATTGAAAAATTGAACAGATGATAGGATCTCAACATAGTAAGCACTGTCAGTTGCAAAAATAATATTATTATTGTTAGTCATAGTACAGTTTAAAGTAGAGGCTACGGAGTTGTACAATTGTCTTGAAATGGAATCAGCTGTCACGAACTTATTTTTTAGCGATTGGTAGATGTGTCTTTGAGCAGCCCGTGGCAATTTCCAACTTCCATGAAGTTTTAGACCTGTGGTAGCGCCACCCCCGTTAATATACAGTGTCGCCAAAGTTCTTCGGTATAATGGTCCGTATATCTGTCAGGATTTGGCAGTTTTAAATACATTGTTATTTGCTTTCCTATTGCTAAAAATTTGTTTTTCCAATTCGTTGTATGGTGCATTTAGATTTTATGTAATTTAAGAAGAATTTTGTTAATGAAATGGAAACAGTTCTAACAGAGAGATACGGTATGAAAATTAACAAAAATAAAACTAAAGTTCTAGTATGTAAAGGTGGGGAAAATAAATCAAAAACTGAAATAAAAATACGTAACGTGAACCTACTAGAGATTAAGAATTTCTGCTACCTAGAAATACAAATAACGCAAGATGGGAAGAGCGCATAAAATATAAAACAAAGATTAGCACAAGGTCGTGCTACATTCAACAAGAAAAGGTAGCTACTATGTTCGAAGACAACAAACAGAAACAAGGAAAAGGATGTTGAAAGCGTGAGCACAGCACTGTACGGCTATGAAACGCGGATAATAGGAGAAGCGGATAAGAAAAAAATAGAAAACTTTGAAATATGGTGCTAGAGACGTGGGATTAAGATATCATGAACATACAAAGTGAAGAACAAAGATTTTAGAAACTACCGTGTTCAAAGACAACAAACATAGAAAAAAAGAAAATATTGCTTAAAACATATGTGTGGAGCACAGCACTGTATGGCTGTAAAACTTGAACAGTAGAAGAAGCGGACAGGAAAAAGATAGAAGCATTTGAAATGTGGTGCTACAGACGTATGATGAAGATATCATGGACAGACAAAGAGAATAAAAAGGTACTAGAAATGGTAGGGGAAGAAACAAATATGTGCAAAACAGTAAAAAATGGAAGAGATAGGATGAGAAGTCACATATTAAGGTATGAGGGCATAGTGCGGCATATATTAGAAGCAAACATGGGAAAAAAGAGAGGTAGTGGTAGACCTAGGTTAGACTATGCACACAGATAGTGAAAGATGTAGGCTGTAGGAATTTCAGAGAAGTGTGTAGGCTAGCTCAGAATAGAAATCAATGAAGGTATTCGTAGTTCCAAGATTGAAAACCTAAAAACGAAAAAAATAACTGTACTTAATCCTGATGATTATTATAAGCAACTACAGGTATTGGTTTTGAAATGTTCTCAACTAATGTAAATTGTGCGAAAAGATTTACTGGAAAACTATTAATTCGGCAAATGTTCAAGTGTTGCGGGATCTTGGTAGCCGCAGGCTGCTTAACCCCCTTCACATACCATTGAATATCGGGGAAATAGGATATATAATTGTAAAACAATTGAAGGGGAACCGAACTGCATCTAACAGGAAAGAGCAGCGGCTATGTTCGAAGACAACAAATATAAAAACAAGGAAAAAATTGCTGAAAGCATATGTGCGAAGCACAGCAAGTACGTCCATGAAATAGTGACAGTAGGAGAAGTAGACACAAAAACAGTAGAAGCCATTTGGAATGTAGTGCTTCATATGTTTGATGAAGATAGCATGGACATCCAAAGTTAATAACAAAGAGGTTAAAGAAATAGTAGGGGAATAAAGATATCTGTGGAAAACAAAAATGAAATAGGAGAACTACAAGGGCAGGATTTGTTCTAAGGAATTTTGGGGAATAGCGCGGGAAATATTACAAGCAGAGATAGGAAAAAAGTAAGTAGAGATTGACCTAGATTAGACTATTGCCCGCAGATAGTGAAATATGCAGACTGTGGAAATTTCAGGGAAATGTGTAGGTTAGTTCAGAATAGAAAACAATGAGGGTACGGATCTAACCAGTTCCAGGACTGAGGATGATTTGTTTTGCTTAATAACGTGTAACGATGGCGTCTACAATCTCATCGTCTTGGGACGAAGAAATTTCAAATTATGCCGATTTAAAAAAATTAAATGTCTCTCTTCCTCTGCTTTTGGTCAAAGGTTCAGTAAGATAAATATTATATATGTTAGTTAAAGAAAAGACGACTCAAGCAATTTCACCTTATAATCTTAATTCATTTGTCCAAATTCTGCCGTAGATATCCTTGAATTATTTTTGAGGCAAAACTTTTTAGTTGAGTGCTTCGTTATTACTATCAAAAGAAATATCATGTAACTTGAGTAGATTAGTTAACCTTTGAATCATAAGGAATCGAAGAGATTCATGTGATTACTCAGTGAAGTTCAAATAGAATCCTACCAGATTAGTTACTTTTAATTTGAAGAACACCTTGGTTTCCACTAAATCGACAACTTCATGTTGGACAAAAACAGGTTAGTTCAGAACATCTAGTTTTTTCAAGATCGGAGTACGATCTGGTTAAAACGAATTAAGTCCATGAGATAGTGATTTCTAGTTGTTTTCGAGTTATCAACAGTCAAAAATCATTCGTCAGGTATTTATGATCAAACCGTTACGTTCCGTTTCGTAATTGTAAATTTACTGCCTCCTTAATTTAAAAAAACCTTTCAATTTCTACTTATTTGAATTTACGAGTTGCTACATTTTTATTATGTCGAGTTAGCTCAGTTCGATCAACGTTGCACGTCGTTTATTCAATTCAAAAGTCCAGGTATTCTTATATTACACTTTATAGTTTCTTATCTAGGCATGTGGCTAATAAGAATTTCCTAAATGTTGCTGTTTTAGGTGTAATTAGGTAACGTGAATGTTATCTTTGAAATATAGAAATGTGCTCAAACTTATTTCTATTCTATATAGAATTTTCCTGTTCTTCAGAAAACAATTTTATATATTCATTGGTTGAATGAGTTCGCTATATTTCTAGCGCTAGTTCGCGTTGTTTCTTCTATGATAAATATTATAAACTCAATGGGAAGTTACAAATTCTTAATATAAAAATTGTGGCTTCTCTTTTTACCTGCATGGTAGGTAATTGAAGAGTGATGTTCCTTTAATAGAAATTTTAATGTTTTCAGCCTGGTTTGTAACCAACATTTTTCGTATTTTACACTCCTTCTGAAGCTCTTTGAGCTGCTGTATAAAGCTTGGTCGTACTACAAGTATTTCACATTATCGTTACCAGACATTTTATTTGACTGCCGTTTGATGCAGATAAAGTTATGATGAAATCTATTCTTGCAGTTACCTAAGATCATCAAAAGTCTACGTGAACGAACATCAGTAAATGCCAACGGGTACGATTGTTTCATTTACTTACGATACGTGGATGTTGGTAGTAAGTAAATGTTTAGAGATAATGAGCAACACATTGCTGTGTACTTAATACTGTCATTATTAGCATAATGATTTAGTGTAGTTTGGTATAATAATGATTTTATATTGAGGGGTAGCTGTGTAAATAGGTTTCATAATTGTAAGTAGACTTGATACTTATCCATCAGTTGTGTTAGTGACTAATTATTGTTGTTGAATGGTTGGTGGCGCCTAAGTGCACAATTGTAAAAATTTATTTTGTGGATCAGGTGTAGTAGTTGCTAGTGATGCGAGATCGGCATTGTTATCGTTAACGTATATCTAGCAAGTAAGTAGGTTCTTGTTATATTTACATATGATATTTTAATTGTTATTAATTACAGTGGTTAAATGCCACTTAGTTTTGTTGTCCTAAATTATGTGACAATATTCAACGGTGTATAATAGAGTAGTTCTTTTATTTACAAATTACCCTTCAGCTTGTTGATTGTTACTAGATATAATTAATATTTAATAGTACGCGAGGAGTGGAGAATACAGATGCTCGTCCCTAATTTAATATTATTTGCCCCTAAATTCATGGAAGTTATTCATTAGAGTTATATTTTACATATGTTTTGTATTTAATTATTCTTTCTGGTACAGATGTTCTACAAAATGCAAAATGACTAGTGTTGTTTCGTTCCTTAGACCCCCGTCCCCAATCTCTGACTGTGCTTAGTGTGGCGTTTGTTTTCTTTCTTTTCATTCCCTTCCGTTGTAGTAATTCGAACGAGCGTTCCGTTACTGATTGCGTTCTTTTCTTACTGGGCCGCTCGTCTTACGGGTAACGAAACTTCTGAAACTATAACCTACAGTAATGTAATTGTTAATTAATTGCATGAAATTTATAAACGTATCCGTAATTCATTCCTGTTATTACGATAAGAACTTAGAAGTAATTTTGTTCGCCAAAAATGTTTTCCATTAAGCTAAGTAATTTTTGATTTATTTGTTTTCTTTTGTATTTGATAATGTTTATATGTACCTGTAATAAAATTGAATTGAAATAGGATAATTTCGATAGACAACAGGACTCCAGTCACGAAAACATAATTGTGTTCCAGCTTTATTGTAATTAAATATATTACAATTACCTAAAGGTGAACTTAATATTTCATAATTTAACATTTAATTTTTGAAACCTTCGTTTTAGCTAGCAGTTTTAGTAGTTATATTAGTGTCCGTATTGTTAAAGTTTATTTTAGGTTGGTTTTAACATGAGTGTACTTCTTCTTAATCTTCTTTGGGAATGAAACCACTCATAGTTTTTAAAATCTATTTTATTTACGTTTCGATCCATGACCTAGGATCGTTGTCAAAATAATAAAAACTTCAAGTTTGACGTTTATGACATAAATTGAAGGTTACTTTGATTTATTGATGTTTGTAATATTTGGTTTGAGTACACTAAGCAAAAATTTTTAAAGTTTAAAAGAATGATTGCCTTCAATTTGTGTTGCGACCTGGGATCGACTTTCCTATGGTAGCCAATACGCTTAACGTGAAATCAGCTGATTAATTTTTATTGGTGAATTTTATATAAATTCAATAATTTGGAAAACATTTTTTAACATGTTTCTATTTATACAATTGAGAGATTTCTGATTTTATGTCTTATTTTACCGAGATTCAGAGAAGGGGGTTAAGCAACCTGTGGCTACCAAGATCCCCGAACATTTATAATTTGCCGAAATAATGGTTTTCTAGTTAATATGCTTATTGTTATGTAATTAGTTATTGTATGTATAAATAGAAATCATGTATGTATGCTGTATTTCATGTTAATATCGCAAGGAAAACCCAGGAAAAACTTGCAATGCTACCTAGATATTGTGGGCATTTGATCTTCATTTGTTATTTCTTTTGTTATTTCTTTTAGTAATGGAATCCATTGTTTACTGAAAGTCACGGATTCGTTTGCAACGCAGTTATTTTTATGTAGGGTTATATAGGCAGCTTCTTTGATTTTGCGTTTTTGGTGGTTTTCTGCTTTGTCGATAATTTTTGCATCTTCCCATTTTATTTTATGACTGGAGAAATCTCTCAATTGTATAAATAGAAACATGTTAAAAAATGTTTTCCAAATTATTGAATTTATATAAAATTCACCAATAAAAATTAATCAGCTGATTTCACGTTAAGCGTATTGGCTACCATAGGAAAGTCGATCCCAGGTCGCAACACAAATTGAAGGCAATCATTCTTTTAAACTTTAAAAATTTTTGCTTAGTGTACTCAAACCAAATATTACAAACATCAATAAATCAAAGTAACCTTCAATTTATGTCATAAACGTCAAACTTGAAGTTTTTATTATTTTGACAACGATCCTAGGTCATGGATCGAAACGTAAATAAAATAGATTTTAAAAACTATGAGTGGTTTCATTCCCAAAGAAGATTAAGAAGAATGCTAAACAAACCACAACAAACATACAATGAGTGTACTGTTACTTCTAGTTACTTCTAATGTGAAGTTAGGCCAGAATCACTTTTCTGACCTCGGGTTTTGGCATCTCTTATTATTTTTTCTAGAACACCCCTAGAAATCGCCGTATAGCAAGATTAGGTGGCGTCCAAGATTATTAAGACGTATTTCACATACAATGACATGCCAGGATCCTATACAAACACTTTCACCAGCCTTTCCCACTGAATTATTCGGCAATCATTCTTGTTAGTACAGTCGTGGTTTTCGATACTTTATTGGTATACAATATTTTAGTGAGGCACTTCACCGATTTTCTAGGTGGATTACCGGCTAGATTTACTGGGGCTAAAACTACATGTAACATCATCTAAATCCGGAAAGTGTTCTACTAATCAATGGATCAAAAGTGTAAGTAATTGTACGATGTGAATTGTGTAATATAACTCAAATCTGCGGTTGATTTCAGGGTAGGGTTTATCGAGCAGTGAAGTGCTGATAATAAAAAAAGAACTGTATTAAACCAGGTTGAGAGACCGTAACAAAATACATGTTCATGCAGATAATTGAAATTTTGGTAAAAAATGCACTCATAGTTCTTTATAGTATTGTGAATAGTGGAATACAGAGATAGCGTGAAAAATCTGTAAAAGCTACAGAAATACTCGCCACTGGAAAATTATTTTTTATTTTTTAGTACACGTGTATGTGCTTGATATATAAAACTGTAAAGTACGGCGGACATATCCTTTTATGTGCAATTTAATTAGGATATCAAACAAATGGGAAACGCAACTTTAAATTTTATGTAGTCTGGTATAAATGTAATTTACCTTCATTTACAAAAGGGCACAATCGCACGGCGGGATCCCGCATGGATGTAATAGCTTTCAGCTGCACATAAACAGGAAACAAGGGCCCCTGAAATGTCCTTTTAATTAATAATTTGCATTATCCTGGCAAGGAACCAATATATTTATATCATACTGCTGCTGGTTCATATTAAAATATGTTGAATAAAAAAGATTTGTTGTTAATTTAAAATTCCAAAAATTAATACAAAATTAATCAACCAATGGATATATGGATTTAACGCTTCCCGCATTCACAAGAGAATATTAAATTATTCAATTAAACTCATACAGTTAGTTCATACATTCGCTGTTTACTCCGCACTGATCCCTTTATCGCAAATTGCTTGAACAAATAGCATTAGGTAAAAGCATAATTTATTATGGGAATTCATTATGTGATATATGAATCAACGGCATGAGAATCTTGGAAACGAAAAGTAAAAAAAATCAATAAACATTAAAAAAAGATCTAGAAAGCGTATCTAATTTGGTGTTTTTATACGGATACAAAATAAGATACTCTTAACTGAGTGCATATTCAATAGTAAATTCAACTTGTAACGTCCGTGCATTAATTGCGCATACATTTGTATACAGAAAAAAGGTTTATCAATCTTTAGCAAGTTCAGGAGCTTTAGTAAGAAAAAAGTCATTCGCTAGTGGACGCTTTCATCAGTTTCACTTGAATTCAAAAGATTATCTTACTGACACCCCATTGTCGACTTGCACGGGACCGTTCGAGCTTTGGAACAGAAAGCTGTAAATCTTGAAGTATTTTTCAACTTGTTATGTATTTCAAAGTGTTATTTAATATTTAAATGCACAATCAATTTTCCGTATTAAGCGGACTTTTGTTGGTGCATGCTTGACTAAAACAATTTATAACGACAAAAAGCACCACAATGTAATTACCGAAACTGATAGAAACATATTTATAATTAATTTACGACGAGGAGGCAAGAAAAGAGACAAACAAGAAATTTGCTGAATTAGAAGAGGAATATCAAAAAGCAAAGATAGAATAGGAAAAAATAGCAAGAGGGTGGAAAAACGAGAGACGAGTATTGGAAACGAATACAGAAAAGCTCAAACAAAAGTGGAAAGACAACAGGGAAAAGAATAAAATTACTAAATTATAAAAGAACTAAAGATTAAATAAGAACGAGATGGTAGAGGAGAATAAAGAAAACAAAATAATAGCTGAGATATAACAAACAACAAAAATTGAATGTCATGGTCAAGATCAAAAGTAGATACTACATTAGTAGGAGAGAGCAGGACACCATACGTGTGGCATTACATACACAGGAGGAAAAGAAAATTATGGAGAAGAAAGTAATGTTAAAAAGCACTAAAATCTTTATACATAACAACCAGACATCTGACAAACGGAAATGCAAGAAAACTAAGAGAAAGAGATAGATGAGAAAGAGTGGAGGGAAGGAAAACAAATGTAGGTTACAAATTGTTAATAGTAGAGGGGAGAGATATGAATGAGACCTGAACATATAATGAATAAGGAAAGTGCATTAAAAAACTGATATTGAATAAGAGAGGGAATTCCTGCACAAACGACACAGGCAAAAAATAGGAAACCGAATAAGGTAATGTAAAGGCGCATAAAAATGGCGTAAAGAACGAAAATATTGGGAATAAGAAGGAGATGATAAGAATAGGAACATGGAACGTGCGGACGCTAAATGGAAAGAAATAAAAGGTAATCGATAAAATTAAACAGTACCTGTTGGACTATTTGAGAGTAACAGAAACGAAAAGGAAGAGAAACACTATTGTAGAGCTAAGAGATGGGTATTTGTTATGGTGGTCAGGAGTGGAGAAACAAAGTAGAGATGCAGAACGAGTAAGAATAATAGTGAAACCAGAAAGAATAAGAAATGTAATAAGGGAAGAATATAGAAACGGGAGACTCTTACTAGTACAAACAACAATAGACAAAAGGGTATGGAATACGATCACAGCATACGCACCAAATGATAATGCAAAAAAGAAAACAAAGATGAATGTTTTGAAGAGTTCAAATGGAACTAAATAAAAGAAAAAGAAAGAGGTTCAAGGAATATATACTAATATCAGCTAGAGAAAGCTGCAGGATAGTGAGAATTTCAAACGTAAAAACAAAGAAAAGCGGTAGTGGACGTAAGAAGTGCAGCATAAAGTAAGAAGAAAAAAGAGAAATGGAGAAAATACATACATACAGGGGTTGAAGAAGACTACAGTACGTACAGAAAGGCAAGGAATGAGGCAAAACTTTTAAACAAGCATGAGGTGCGTAAGACATGGGAACAGTTTGGAAAACAATGGCTGAAAATTATAAAGAAAACAAGAATTTATTCTACAGCTAAATAAAACAGCTTAGAAAGACAAAAAGTCGATGCAATTGACATTAAAAGATAAAAACGGATAGGTGCTGACAAAAGTAAAGGAAATAATAACAAGGTGGAAACTATACTTTGAGGAGCTACTAACCATAGAACAGCAGTAGAAAGAAGAAAAAATTGAAACAACAGAAGAAGATGCAAAAACAGAAAAAATCACAGAATACGAAATGAAATCAATAATAAATAAGTTAAAACTAGGAGGTGCACCGGGAGAAAAAATCAGCAGAAATGATAAAATACAGGTGCGATACGGGAAATATAAAGCTACTAAAAAGGAATATAGAGCGATAACCCTCTCGAGTATACCAGGAAAAGTTTTAACGCGACTAATCGCAAATAGCATAAAACGAAAAGTAGAAAAGACGATAAAGGAATCGCAATATGGGTTCGCAACAAAAAAATAAGTACGCACGACGAATTATCATAATGAGACAAATAGGGGAAGAGTCAATTAAAAAAAGGACGAACTGCAAGTATGCTGGATAGATCTTAAAAAGACCTTTGACAGTATAAAGCAAAGGCATCTGGGAAAGCTCAAAGATAAGGAGCATAGAAAAAAACAAACGATAGATTCGATCAAAGAGTTAAAAGAGCAGCTGGAATAAAATAACAATAGGCAACTGCGGGTCCGAGAAATCTGAAACAAAAACAGGGCTAAAACAATGATACGTACTAATCTTAATAATATTTCGAGCAATTATTGATAGTACAATAAAGAAAAGCAAGAGCAGAAGTATAAAGATGAAGGTAGGCTACAGGAACCTGAAAATAGTAGAAATAGAAGAGCTACTGTTTGCAGATGATATGGTATTAGTGGTGGAAACAAAAGAAAAATTACAGTATAACATAAATATGTACAACCGAAAAAAGTAAATATGAAAATGAATATAGGTAAACAAAAACACATAGTATAAAAAATAGAAGGAACGCAAGTGGAACACGTGAAATGATTATGCTATTTAGGCGCAATCATTAAGGAGACCCGATATAGAAGAGAGGATAAGAAAAGCAAGACGATCTACAACGCAAAAGCTCAACCTTTTTAGGCAAGAAGGAAATCCTTAAAATAGTAATTACAGCGGAGTACAACAAAATAGTATTAGTAAAGTCAAGGGTTATTGTGGACACTGACGGAGAAAAAAAAGAGCAAAATTATTGCAACGAAAATGAGATTCCTAAGAAAAATCAAAAAGATAACGAGGATGGACAAGGTGAAAAGCAGAAATAGTAAAAAAGCTAGAAACAAATACAATAATAGAAACAATAGAGGAGAGATAACTGGAATGGCTTGGGCACATACAAAGAATGGAAGAATGAAATAAAAATACAAGGTGAAACAGAGCGGGTAGAACAAGGAAGATATGGGAACAACAAGTACAAGAGGCAGCCAAAAAAAGAAAAATAGAGTAGAAAGACATAAAAAACTTAGCCCAGGATAAAACAAAATGGATACAGAGGATACAAGTATATAATAACTGGATATAAGTATATGGCATGTAAATTCGACACCGTAAGGTATAAGGGCATAGGATTAAATAAAAATAAAAAATAATCAATTTACTCTTTTACACGTAGATTTGGCCAAATGGGTACAACTAAATTAATCAACTTGTTTTCTCAAGATGACATTCATGTTTTAATATAGGCTAAGTGAGCAGCTATGAGTTTTTATTTGTATATATTTTAGGTTAGTAGTTATGGGAAAAAGACAAGTGTACACGAGGCTCTACCAACTTGTACTGCAAGAATTTAATAAATAACTATTTAAGCATCCTCTTGGAAATCACCCACCATCTAGCGAGATGCGATAAACTTCAGGTGAGTTGTCGGCCAGCATTTTTTTATTATACTGAAAATTCAAAGACCTTTCCAGGTAGGTGCAAGTGCTAGAGTTGCATACCTCTAAAAAAATTGTTTTTTGTTTTCGTAAAACACACCCGTCACCACTGAAAGCTAGCTGGTGCATTTTCTGTTACGTCTCCATAGTAACTTAAATTTCAAAAGGTCATTAGCGTCAATTTCACACGTAACAAATTTTCAAGAAAAATTACCCCGCTTATCAGTCAGCCAGTTGGCGGTCTCTTGCAGTTTTCAAAGCCTCCCTATTCTAAAAACTGGTACACCGGTATAAACTATATCCTTTATAGTTTGTGTAAGACATTCGAGTCCTTGTCTACCTACGTAATTTTCTCTCCATTATAAACAACACCAGTCCTGAATTTAGAAAGGTATGGCCTATAGTAGATCCTGTCTCTACTATATTTCTCCAAATAGACCGGTTTCCGCCAATTTATTTTAGTACCTCTTCGTTTCCCATCTTATTCGTCTAGTTAATTTTCAATATCATTGTAAAGCTACAATCTTTTTCTCTTGTGTTTCCCATAGTCCATGTTACCGTAACAATACAACGACATACTCCATACAAATGTTATTAAATTTCTTTCTTTATATTTAAATTAATGTCTGATGTACTGAAATTAAATTCGTATAGAATGCTTGTTAACGCATTTCCGGATTGTATATCACCTATTACTATTCTTTGTAATGCCACAACCTACATGCTTTCATCTAAACCTTCCCTCCACTATTTGTATGACAGAGAGCTCAATTTTATGATTTTTGCTGCTTGCCGTTGCTTATGCCTTACGTAGTTTTAATTTTTTATTGTAGCGATCTCTTAAAACATTGTCCATTCTAACATATTTGCTAGATTGGTTGCGCTATCGGCTAAAAGTACAATGGTTTCTCCGAATCTTAGCATTAACATTGTTTTGTCTTGAACATTTACTTCAGAATTCAATTTTCCTTTATTTTCTTAATTGTTGTTTTATGTATACATTTAAAATCAAATAAAATGAATATCTCCCCAGCCTGACATCTTTCTTTATATTTGCCTCAATCCCTCCATCATCTGCTGTGAACCTAGGCGTTTATTTTATTTAGATATTTGCAATTTTTCTTCTGTCTTTGTATTTCAAATCTATTCTTTACAGTATCTCAAACATCTTAGTTTATTTAATGTTGTAAAATACTTATGAAATCCACAATTAGTCGGTTTATTCTACCTTCCACCAGCAATATTAGATGCAGAATTACTTCTCTTGTTCTATGATTTTTTATAAATAAAAGAGGTCTTATCCTACTTTATTTTCTAATTTTCCTTCCATATTTCTATACAAAATGTTGATACGCTTCAAACTACTTCACGAATTAGGGTAGAGATTTTAACTGGAAAATAGGTACACGTTAGTTGTTTACTAATACGAATTATTACACTTCATTTCGACAAAATAGGATAATCCATAGGCGTGGAATAAGTGGGGCTATCAAACAATTTTGACATATACTTTTTGCACTCCCTGTATTTCATAAAAATTAAAACCCACAACTATTCCTCACACAATTTGCAACAAAAAAAGTACTCTTGGTTCATCTCTGTAGAACTTTCCATTTTCGAGATATTTTAAATTAAGTCATACACAACACATGCATGAAAACAACGTATTATTAATTCTTCCAAAAATTAACTGATTAACTGATTATGTGGCAGTAGTGGTTATAAATAATGTGATGAAGTTTACCAGCCGATCCGTTATGATTGTATTTCATTTATAAAATCTATGTAATCACTTATTTTTGTTAGGTGTCTGAACTTTGTGTTGTATAAAAAAATGTTTTAACTTATTAAACACGAAACCAAAACATCTCTTATTTAATATAACCAAAAAGTTTGCTGCAAAATTAGCTCCTGAATTAGTCTTATCTGTAAGTATATTGTACAGTTTCTGCATTTATAAATTACAAGACACCGATGTCACATTTCCAGGAACATGAAATATTAAAAATCTCATATCATTTTCCTTTATTCCTAACTATTAGTAAATGGCTAGTACCTTTCTTACTACCTTTACTTAAACATATTTTGTCTTCCCTATCGTTGTCTGAATGGAATTCTATCTCCTAACTTTATCCTGTCCTGTACAAATATATCTTACCCTTGAATGTTGAATCATTTCAAATCTTCTCGTTTTCCATATATCTTATTCATCTCAAAATCGCATATTCTTCGCGTTCCTAGGCCTTACAAATTTTTATTTGTCACTACACTTACATATTTTTCATTTTTTTAAACCTACATCTTTTGTTTCTCTATCATTGTTATTATCACACAACGTACTGCATAATTTTATCGGCGAATCTTTAGGACCTATACTGGCTGATGCCGAGTTGCTACTTTACCCTTTAGACACTAATAATGCGCAATAACCATATCTCTGTATTAAAAAGCCTATTTCCAGAGTTGCGCGGAGAATAAGCAAGCTGTGGGAAGCACTGCTTACTGAAGAATTAGCAGGCTATGGTGACCACTGCCAGTGGATTCCTTAGGCTGTGGTGAGCACTAACGAATTTTGTTTGTCGAATTTGCAATTGTAATTATATGCTTTCTTTCCCTATGCAGGGCATGTTGAAAAAACGATAATGGGGTGGCCATCCAATAGGATTGTGAGGTTTAGTTTTCATACGTAAAATATTTTCACGCGCTGTTGACCAAAGGGTTTGCTAGTTTTAGCGTAACGCAAAAAAATTAGTTAAGATTCTCGGTTTTCTATACGTTAATTCTGTGGTTAGCACGTGTACTATGAGATAGGGTAATACGAATCGACCAGAAATTCAGTCCTTGTCGATTGTTGTCCAGGAGTCGTCTAGTATTACGGTCTGTACAACCTTACTTAAACCACCAATACATAGCCAATCATTGTTATCCTGACTAATACACCACACTTCTAATCGTTAAATAAACAGTGAATTGTTATCCTGACTAACATCCTTTCCTCGCTTGCACCTGGGCATATCAGAGCGCCAACACCAGTCAGGCCTTGCCGGCGGATTCTCGTCGTTCAGGCGTACCACTATGGAGTCAGCAGTTACCAAAGTACGCTTTTTGGTTAAATCTTCCTTCGATTACTTAATAAAAATTTTTAAATAGCGTTATCTTGTAGAATTTTGCCTCTTCATCGTAATTAATAATTCCATTTTTGTATGTAATTTGCGTTTAAAAAACATCACAACTACTACATTTCAGTATGTTTACTGCATACTTCAAACACTGTCTTCGCATAGCAACAGCTCGCGACTTAAATTTCAGAATCGAACGACTTAAAATCTAATCAAGAGTGAATTTCGAATTAGTAAACGTTTCTTTATATACAAACTATCCATTTTCTAGAATGATACTAGAAAAATGTGTAATATTGTGATATAAGATAACTTAGAAAACCTAATTAGCGTCTAAATTTGCGGCATTTATCACCTTGTAATCTGGTTCCAGTGATTCGTGGCGCATGCTATCTGTTCTTGTTTTACACATATACTATTATTGTGACGTCGCTTACTAGTGCAAAAGATAATCAATTTTATCGTATATTTCATGGATTTTTGTGGGTTTTCTGCGTTCCAGCCGCTTCTTGCTATAAAATATTATTTATTAATTAGTTTATTTACGCAATTCTAAATCCCGATGACTCATCCTCTTATATTCTAGATAATTCTTAATTTAGAATAATTTGCTATAATCCACGGGGTAATTAATTTAACCTTTAATTGCTTTTTAATGCAAAAGGGGTTACGTTTTATAGAAAAAATTCGCTTTCATGTTTCAGTACACAAATTTAATATGAAAACTGAGGTTTAAAATACACGTTGATTGTAGTTTCTTAAGCTAGATACATAAAGCTAGTAATAATCTATGCTATTTACAGCAAATGTTATCAAAATGTATCGATTTGCATTCGAATTTAAATGCGTTTCACGGTATCTTTCTATTAATCATTTTTACATTTACAACTTGTTACACGCTATGTATTTACAATATGCTTATATCATACAGGGCGATTATTTATACACACGCAGTCTGCATTTTTGCATGGCACTTTAATGAACAAAGATACGTTTGTATTATACAGAGCGTAACCATGAATTTACGGAAAATTCCATTTTTCCTGATTCTATTATATTTTGGTAGAATTTATTTTTAGGATTTGGGATTCAATGACCTCTCGTGACCCCTTATCACGTCAATATATATATATATATATATATTGCTGTGATATCTCTGAACAATCGAGTCCCACGATTGGGCATGTCATAAAATTCTGTGATACTCGGCCCCACGATTTGGGTTATTCTCTATGATTGGGTGTGTCATTAAATTTGCTGTGACTTTAGCTGTCTGATTCCTTTATTATTTTAAGCGCCAATGTTAGAAAATGTTAAATTAGGCTTTAACCCCGAATAGATCTTATTGAATCAAATAAAGCAATTCTATAATACACAAAATAATCATTGATAATATTTACAACTCCTAAAATTTTCCCTTTTTACAGAATATCTACATATACCAGATTTATGGTTTTCTGAAAGTCAGCAAAATATCTTTTACTTATTCAGGGCCTTTGAACGTTCCAAGATACCTATTCCCTTGTCATAAATTGTTAAATGACCCTTTTTGATGACTCTTACAAATACACAATGTGATAAATATTAAATTAAAAACAGTTTTCAATAATAAAGTGTATTAAGATTGCTAACCTGGAATGGGTTCTGTAGTTCCATCCTAGTCCATGATCTGCATCCCCTTTCTGTGTCCGCTTAATGTGCCTGCCCCATAAATTGTTTCCAATTAAAATCGTATCAAGTCAGAATATGTCCAAATTAGAATACTTTCATTTTTACTATCTCCAAAGTTTGAGTATGTTCAAATTTCGGAGTCCCAAATTAAAGACGTCTTAAATATCCCAAATTAGAGCTATCTCAATCAAAATATGTCTCCAATTGAAAGTCGAAATTAAAAGACGATATTAAGAGCCAAAATTAAAGTCCAGATTGAAAGCCCTGTTTTATTGATATTAGAAATGGATTTTAATTAAGTCGATTTACCTACGTCTAATTATAAATCGGCTTATTTTCGTTGCATAAATTCTCGCACTTTTTAACTTTGATTTACTTTGATTTTTGCTTCACTGGTTACGTAAGTTCTTAACGCTTTTGAATATAGTCGTTGCCCAGTTTGAATATAGACTAAAACTGTCGCTACGTCACTATCGTATATATAAGACCTACCTCCACCTGATTTCATTGGCTTATTTACATTCTGGGACGATATTTCTGCTAATCTCGCATACCTTGGGATTTTCACCAATCATTTAGTTTTAATCTTTCAATGCATGCCTTGACTGTCACGTACGCCTCCCGCATATCGTGGTATTATTTATCCAACTTTTGCCTTCTATTAACTCACGTATTCTGATGTTTGTTAAATTTTATCGCCTAAATTGAGTCGCCTGGTGCTTGTTTATTTTTATAGAATATTGGATTTTTGAACAAATGTGATTTCTTCCTGTCACGTAACTATTTTCTAATAATGAATTATTTAGAATGCGTGTACGATGATATTTTTTAACGCAATTGTTACATCTTTGCAATGCCAATTTATCTAGGTTTCCCGGTGATTTGATTTTGATGCAATTTGTTGCGTTTTAAAATCTTACCTTTACTTGTAAACTACTCTTAGACCTCTTTATGTTGTCATGCATTTAATCCCGTGTATTTTATAAACAGTTTGCTCTCAATAAACAATATTTAGGGTGACCGATTTACTCTTATAATTTCTGGAATTGTGTGTCTTACTTAAAGTGGAAGTTGTTTTTATTTATTCTACGACCCCCATGACTTAAACTACCCCTAAACTACCCTATTATCATAGCACTATATGTATATGTATATATATATATATATATATATATATATATATATACACACATTTGTTATTGTTCGTGCTATTAACACCCACTCGTGTTAATCCTGTAAAGATTCATATTGTATTTTGCATTAACTGATTTAATGCGCTTTTTAGTTATTAATTGATAGTGTTGTAAATATATTTTTTGTTTGTATATACTAATTTAGGTGTTGCAGTGGTGCGTCTGCAAGATACAGTATACTGGTATCAAAGTGCCACATTTGAAAAGAAACGGTTAACCAACAAATATTTAAAAAATAATTTTAATAGTAACTTTAAAGCCCTGTTGCTCCGTTATTTCGAGTTTTCAAAAAACATATAAAAAATTGGCACATTAATTTATCACCCTCCGAATCTTTTGAGCAGCATTTTCAAACACCCGGTATATCCATGACGTCTATAGACACGCTTGTGTTATGCGTTGGAGGCTGCTATTCAAGGAATTCCTAGTAGTAATATGCTCTAAAATTGGAACCTATTCATACTGGTGACTTTAGATCTCCACATTAACAAATTAAAAAATGCTGCCGAGCAGCTTTGTCTATTCAGCTGAACCCCAGATTACTTTCTATTACGTATAATAGTATGCAAAATTAAGGGTTGGCGCGAAAGACGCAACCTTCGCACGTCTAAAATTGTTCAGCTTTCGAACAGTAATAAAACCCTTGACAAAGAGATTTATTAGCAGTTACAGTAAAACCCTGTCCAACTATATAAACCAAAAGCGTTACACCTTTTTTTTTATACCTCCAATACTAAATTGTGTATAACGGCCTCTGTCAGACTTCTTGACCGCAATAACGTCCTGTTTCCTGATTCACTCCTTACAACCCTCAAGGATATTTCTTACACTGCTCTTGAACATATTTCGTTCCATTCTCAAGAAATTTCCAAAGAATTTACTTGTTTGATGCTTCATAAAAAATGATCAAATAAAAGACTGAAAGATGGAGAAGTAAAGCTCAGGAAAAGTAGGTATTTGCATAATAAATTCCACAGCTTTTTAATAAATACACCCTGAAAAAATTTGTAAAGCGTAATAGTCCACAATGCATGAATAAAATTGCTTTGAATTTGCATATTAATTATTCCAGTGGTTGATATTCAATTAAGTACTGTGAGAATTACGCAACCTGATGATGTCGGAGCTTTTAGTAGAAACTTGTTTAGTACCAACTCTATGATAACACTACAAAAAGATAAGTGCACGTAATAACTAGGTTTATAGCGTATGAGCCGTGAATATGCGGCGTTTCTATGAGTATACATCAAAAAAGCTATTCCGCCCTATGTTTTCATCAGATCTATACATTCACAACCCCTATGGATATATAATATCCGGTATAGAAAAGGATAAATATACTAATATCCAATAAGATAAAAAGAGAACGACACGAGTACACAGTACAACGCACTGTGAGACTGCTGTTTGAGGGTAAAATCTACGACAAGACAAGAAACTTTATACATAACAATGGAAGGAAAAGGACAAAGTAACGTCAGCTTAACGGTACCCAGGAAATAAAATCTCTTTACATGGGCGATTCCCAGAAAATTGGTGATAAAATGCATTTCGTAAAATAACTACGTGTTCTTGACAGGGTAAAAGAAAATCTCGAAGGCTCTAAACCGTAGGAAAATTACAAACTCAGGAAGTGCCTGCTGGCTATGAAAGTTATTGAAAATGCACCCTTAGTAATTAATTAGTCTAAGACACTTTGCCTCCGTAGATTTTATAGAACAGCCGAGCTTGATTCCTGATTACTGAAATGAAGCCATATCGATAGAGCTTCACCTTGACCTCATTCAAATTAAAGCTCATGTAATCCTAAAGATAATTATTATTAATAAAAACGAAATAATTATCTACAAGATTCCAGCTTCGTTTAAGAAAGTTATCCTAAAGTAAAGTAGCAAGCGAAGAACTAAATGGAAGCGTGTAAAGTGAGTAAATCTCAATCCAATTTCTAACTACAAAGGATAAATAAATGGCGAAATTATAGGCACTATAGTAGCTTAAGACAAATCGCGAAAGTTCTAAATATTGTTACTTCGAATTTTTAAACTGAAAAGTAATATCTTACTTTTATAAATTTCTCAAAAGAACAATGTTGAAAAACGGCTCCCACTTTTCTGAACATGCGAAAGGTAAGTAGGGATAATAAAATCGGTCTTTAGAAATCATTTTTTTATTAAACTTATTAAGCGTCTCCTTATTTAATTAAATATTACGGTTCGAATAATGCAAATTTCTACATACAAATTTTAAAATTATACCACTCACCGTTCAGTCCTCAGTGACGAGCTCATCTCAGGGTTTTCAGTGGGGTCCGGTTTCCTGTAGGTTACTGACGTGGTGCTTGCCGGTGGTAAACGATATTGCCCTAAGGGAAAGGTAAGAGAGGTTGGATATATAACGAGCACTAACATCGCAGACACCGACGAGAAGGGCACTCCGAAAAACACAACCGCATTTCGTCAAATTCCGAACTGAATTGATCAATTTTAGTTCGTGTAAATCACCTCCATTGTTTCGACATTCATTCACCACTGCACCGAACTGGCTCATTCAAACTGGCTGATGTCCTACAACCAATTGGAACAGAGAACCTTGACACTTCGAAAATGGGTGTTCGAAGTACATCCCCAAGAACAACAAAAAATTCCCGAGAGTATATTAATGTACTTATACCTATTAAATTATTTTAAGCCTACACTGTAACTAATAATTTAAAACATACACAGGATCGGATTCAGGAAAGAAATGGAATTACTTTTACTTTTAAACTAAATACGACAAATTTAGTGAGTAAAAATGGAAACTGGTTATCCAATAATTGAAAAAGGCGTGTTACGATTTTATTCACTTAACACGTAATAAACTATTCTTGTGTAATAGTTTACCGGGAAATAATTTTGTTTAATAGTTTGAGCGAACCAGACAGCCAGCCGGCCAGTCAGTCAACCACACAGCCAGCCGGCCAGTCAGTCAACCAGCCAGCCAGTCAATCTGTCCAATCCCCACGCCAGCCTACCCGACCGCGACAAAAAAGGAAGTTACATACAATACACTAAATAATCAGTTATGCCGCATAATAATACAACTATTTATACCAAGCCTTATATTTGAACAGCAAAAGAATTTCCTTAAAAAACAGTAAAATTAGAAAAATTCTAAATTGATTTGTTAATAGAGAATCGAACTGAAATAGTGAGGCAAAGAAAAATTAAAATAACAATCGTCTTCAACAGAAAATTTAAGAGTAAATTCCGTTTAGAGAAATTAACAATAAAATATTTTAATCTAAACTTTATTGATTACCCCATGCAAAAAGAATATACAAAACTGAACTTGTAATAATATCCAAAATATATTTAGTATTACTAATTTTCAACTACAATGTTTACATCCCGTCAGAGCCTAGGTGGAAGAATTCCAAGAATTTCTGTGCATGTTGCATAGTGACGACAAATTGGGTAACTGTTCTTTCTCTTTCTTTACCCCACATCTAGTTTTAAAAATGTTATTTATTGCTTGGCTGGTAGACCACGGAAAAAACAATTGCATTAAATTTTTTCCCTAGAACATGCAGTTTAACACAATGACTGGGAATTCTTGCGAATTCTACCACTTGTATACATCAGATGAAGTATTGGCTCAAAATCAAAATTCACTTAGGTAGCCCGAAGTTTCTATTTACATTTTGAAAAAAAAACAAATAATGTTGAAAAAAGTATGGAACAGGAAGACCACTCTACAAATCACTGTATAAAATCACATAAAAATAAAAAAACGAAAGCTTCAACTTACACTCAGAATAATCTTACGTTGCACTTCCAGTGTCAGAGTACACTCTCACAACCGTACTTACTCTTTTAAAAATATATACCTTTTATCAAAAACACGTAAAGATACCTGTAAATTACTCTTTGTTATATAAATAATTTCCTGAGAGAAATCTTGAAAGTTTGAAATAATTAAAGCTTAAAGTTACTACTTCTTACAATAATACTTTCTAAATACTAAATGTGGATTTGAATATCTTCTTAAGCCTCTCATTAAAAAACAAATCAACCTTTGATCTTTGGTGCCGAGCTCAAGATTCTCCAATCCCCAATGCATTAAACGTCAAACGCTAGAAATATACGCCTCCATAAACGAAGACCTCCTTCCCTTATGAATTACTATCAAATTTCGTTTGCGACTTGACTGTTTCTTGAATTAATTTTCCACGCGAACTTCAGCAGGTCTAAGCCAAAAAACTAATTTATAACGAATTCAATTGTAGTAGAATTAACTTAAAAACAATTTAAGTAAAGTTGTTTTAAACTTGAACAGAATTTGACGCCCTTAAATACCCTACTACTTAAATTAATTGAAAATATTCAGGTCTATTTACAATTTCTTAGAATTGGCGAAAATCAACTAACTGCAAACACTTTATCACTTGGTAATTTTTATTTAGGATTTTTTTAAATCACTTCATTTGCAGAATCACAGGAATCAATATTTTAAAAATTACTCTAGACGTATACATAATCTCTCATTCAGATTATAAACACCAATGTTCAGAAAAGCAACTATATTATCCAAGTGTTTGACTTGTTACAAGCCACGTAATTCAAGCCAATAATAAACGTTTCAGTCTTTACATAACCTCTGATTCGTCGAGTTCTCTCATCAATGCGAATTCGACCAGCTTTGCCATACGTAAATTACAATCATTTTATTATTATTCTCCCCGAATGTTTTCTTCATAAATAGAAAATTTGTTTCAATATCTCTGCAAATGTTGGCTCTTATTGAATGGAATAACGAACAACTACGCGACTTTCGACCTAAAGCGCTTTATAATTGAAATTCATGCAAATTCTCAGCGAAATAAACGACTCTTTCAAAATTTTGCCTAGATACCGAATGAATGATAGAAGCCAAATACACATCGGTTTAACTAATATAAAACGTGGTTTTATACACCGTGTTTTTAAAAATGAAAATTCACACCTTTACTATGTATTATTAAGAATGAGTGTGTATGTGCGTGCGTGCGTGCATATGTGCGCGAGTGCGTGTGCGTGCATGTGTACTTGCGTGAGTGCTTGCGCGCGCGCGCGTGTGTGTAAGTGCAAAATAGATATTTAATTAAGTTCTTATAATTCGAAAACACAGATAAAGCTGTAGGTACAACACTAGAGTTATTTTTGACATTAATTAAAATAATAATGTCTATGGAGCCTGACAACGCAGATCTAAATATGCGACGATACTGTGAAATGGGTACATCGAAACCAAGCCGCTGAAATTTCTGCCGAGCATGAGTGGTGCTAATTTAAGGTTCAGGGTCTTAAAATTTATTCTCAGATTATATAATGACATTCTTATAAAATGTTCATAATCGAATTTAATATTTAAAGGGTTAAGATGTCATGCTCCACTTGGTTTTGCTGTCGTGGTTATTGTTGTATATGTTGTTTAGTTTAACTTTAATAATAAATTTGAATTCTTCCTCAACATGTTTCTGACTTTAAAATTATTTGCTTTGTGTTTATTGTGCGATAATAAAACGTTACCCGTAAGAAGAGCGGGCTAGTAAGAAAAGAACGAAATCAGTAACGCAATGCTCGCCTGAATTGCGGTAACAATGTAAGCGAAAGGAAAGAAACGAATGCCACGCTAACACAGTCAAAAATGGGGGAAGGGTGGGGAAGCACATAGAACGAAACAACAGGACACACGACCCAATTCGCCTTTCTTAGAACATCAGTACCTAATAGAAGAATTAAACACAAAAACGCATGTAAAATATAACTCTAATAAGTAACTTTGGTGAATTTAAATGGCAAAGCAATATTAAACTGATGGTTTAAAGATGAACAACTTAAGTCTTCACTCCTCGCGTACTAATATTAAGTATAAACTGTATCTAAGTTTTGTAAATAAAAGAACTACGCCTTTATACACCCCTTAAATATTGGTGCATACTTTAAGTTAACAACACTAAATAGCACTTAATAACTGTAATTTATAATATTCTACATTGGCACAGCAAACAACTAATTAATCACAACTACACAACGGTTAAAATACAATAAGACGAATCCAGATTGCGTCTATTGAACTCGATAATACATGGAAACCATGACGACAAACCTAAAACAATTTCCACTGCTGAATAGGCTAATAAGCCTACATAACTATCAAATAAATCTTTCATAATTACTTACTAGATTTACATTGTCGATAATAATGACGAGTATGTCCAACTAGAAGCTACTAAAACATAAGGATAAAAATACACATATGGAATAGAACACCAGTAGTACATCAAATTGTGCATTAATTACTAAAGTCGCAGCAATAGATAAACAAAATTTAGAGCATTAAATACTTCACTGGGTTATTTATTAAACTCTTTTCATTCTTAAAATGTAAGCAACTTACGTAACGTACAGGAGTGAAGTAAGCATCAGCTGGTGGTCACAACGTTTACTCACGCAGACTGTGAAGGGTTATGACTTTTCAAAAAGTAACAAACAGTTACACCAAAAGAAAATACGAAGTATTAATACTAAAACTTAAAACATATTTTTGAAATCGGTTGACAACAGTATTTCGATTTTGTAATAGTATATTTTATAACATTTTTAAGCAATATATCAAAAATTGATAACAAACCGCGTGTATACTTGAATGGTATCGTACCAAAACAAGTGTATTCACTTGAAAATGGCAGAAAGGCATTTCTGTCTAACTGCTTGGTTGAATTTACAGCAAATAAAAAATAGCACTGCAGTGAAGAAACAACAGCCACAATTTATAACTTAAATTAAGCATTTTATATATGATGAACGCGAAATACATTTCACCAGAAAACTTTTAATAAGGTTTTCATAGAAAGCTTCATTGCAAGACCAACTTTAAAAATATAGTCATAACAATCAACAAGTGATCTTTAGTTGTATTCAAAATAGCCACATTCAGGGAATTCTTGATTACCCAACACATCTAGATAAAACCAGAAAGTGTAATATATCAAAGGCGGACTCGTAAGATAAGTAGAAAGAGTAGCAAAGTTGGTTACCTAATTGAGCTTGGTACACACTTGAAATAATGAAAGTATAGCGAACCCGTATATTCAATTACGTAGGAATTGAACGGTATTTAAGGAGACAGTAAAATTTACAAGTACAACATGCAATGCAACAGCTTTTGTCTGTATTAATATATTTAAGGGATGTTCTTTTGGACAGGGCCGTTAATGACAGCAAAATCAATCGCTATATCATGCTTGTTTCGCATTGAATGTCTCAGAATAGTTTTCAATTCAACATAAATTGCAGGAACAACAAGAAGGAAGTGCAATGGAAAACAGCTTACCACTCCATTATAATTAATTTGTTTAAGTTGAGATTGAAAATTGATTTTGAAAAAGAATTTCGAATACTTTCAAAGAGCATGAAGGTTGATACACAAATTTTTGCCGTTATTGGCGCAACTAAATCCAATATTCATAATTTCCTTAAAAGACTAGATTCAAAAGTATAAGAATGAAATCCATATACACATTATAGAATAATGGACAATATCCCATTTTTAAATACACTTAATAATTGGAAATGGTAATATACTAGACTTTTAATTTTATTGAAAGGCAACCAATATAATTCGTTTCACATTTCACCTTCAATCAAAGTTAACTAAAAATTTCGCTATTTTCTATTTCTTAGTTCATAAATTAATTAACTTTCTTCTAAATAAAGGCAAGCTTAATTTGGACTTATTAAACAAAGGGTGGATTACAATAGTTTGCTACGTTATGAAGCGTATGGGTCAGACAGAAATAGAAAGGATACTTAAAGTGAGGACCCGTACGAATCACGATTGCAAAACAGAACACAAGAAATGTAGAAATACCAAGCTAACTATCAATGCGGAGAGGGGGGATTACCAGCAACACAAAAAAACATCGTAATCGATTTTCTATTTACAATAAAAATTAATTAAAATAAAGAATTTTAAATCAACAAAAAAATAAATAAGTAGTTATATTACACAGAACAAATTTTAACAATTGACGTACGAAGTGCACATTTCGTTTAACATGTAGAATTCATTAGAAAAAAAGAAAGAAAAAATACTGTTTATGCTTTCTCATAACACCAGAGTGTTAAAGTAAAAATATGAACAAATTCTAGTAACTATTTAATAAAGTACTATGAAGCACCAGCGACGTACTAACAACAAAAGTAGAAAAAAAGAGGTGCTCCCGATATATGGAAAGACTATCACAACATACCTCCATGTGCCAAGATACTATAGTGTGCCCACTGCATCCACGGAGGTGAATCAGCTAAGCGTCAGGAGCTTGCGTCCAGATGCAGCGTCACCACGATCGACAGATGTTGAGCGCTGCGACAATCACTGCAACAGCGGAACCCATACCAGCGCAGTTGGTTCTACATAAAAAGAATAATCGGGTCTATATAAAACAATTTGGCCTCCAGCTAAGAGCTATAAAGAGACTCTTACTAGTATTAATAACGAAGGGGCACTTACCGATGCGCCCAAAATCTAGATTTCTTATTAAAAAAAAACGTGCATCGCTCTTGGAGTAATGTAGAAAATACATACAAGGACGAACTGCAAAATCAAATTCAAAATTCGTTCAAATAACAAGAATTCGAACTTCAATCCTCGCGTTATCAAATGTGATTAGAAACTTGAAACAAAACTTAACAAATAAGTACGATCCATTATTTCAACGAGTCTTTATGATTGGGTATAATAAGAAGTAATTATGCGCTATAGTATTGTGTATCAAGTCAACGGATACCTCAAACAAGGTACGTACGATTGAGATTATAGAAGAGCTTTTCGATTCGATGTAAATAAGTTTAAAATGAAAATTATTAGGAAGCGTACTTATTGTAAGAAGGTCTACTATACCAGGTATTGTTTGAATATTGAAGCACAATCTACGTGCAGGAATAATGTAAGACAAAGAAGGGTGTGTTTCTTAACTTACCGTCGAAAGTGAACGTAACAAGTTTCTATTATTATTAGTTATCAATAATAATCTCAGACACTGTAGAAATAGAAATACCAACAATAAATCAACAACCTTGTAGCCAACCACAAAAAACGACAGTGTTAAAATTGTAAAACTTTCTTTTAATTTAACTGTTAAGAAATCTGAATACATATACGTGGTGCGCCATTTAGCGTTTCTTCTCAAGAATGCAATAATCTACACACAAATCAATATTTTTCCGAATGTTATTGGTTTATTGGCAAGAGGAATCCTTCCGATTATTGGAAGACAACTTTATTCATGTGGCCGCCACGGCTAATTTGACTGAAGCACATCCTGTCAACGCAATTTTTCAGTACATGGTCGTTGGTTTTGGGCACTACTCGTGAATCACTCCAGCAATGTTGTGCTTAAGAGCCGAAATTGTTTGTGATTGTTCACAAAACATCGATCCTTCACTGCACTCCACAAAGAGAAGTCTAACGATATCAAATAGCAGCTGCGCAGAGGTCAATAGACATTACCAAAACGGCTGAGTACACGATTATCGAATTTAGTGCACTAAAGACCGATTGTTTGATAGCCGATGTGGTATGTCGCGCCATCCGACTGAAACTTAAGATTATGCAAGTCTGTCCTCAGTTTCAAGCCACAAACATACGGTTCCATTGCACTGTAGCGCTCTCTGTTGAGTGTATCGGTGTTCTCAGCATCATTTTCGAAGAAAAATGGGTTAATGATGCCGCCACTTTACATACCACACCAAATTGTTACTCGCTACGGTTACGTATGGGGTTCTCAAACTTTAAATTCGGCAATTTTGTTTGTTTACATAGCCGCCGAATATGGAAAACCACCTAATCCAAAAGTATGATTTTTCGAGCAAATCGTCGTCAATTTGAAAGTGTTGTTTGGCTCAAATGGAAAAATGATATCGAAGTGGATAGTAGTTAGCCGCTAATTCCTTAGTCAAACAATCTGAGATCTTTATAGAAAATTCTCCTCAGGTTGATACGGCTAATGTTGAATTCATGCGATCTGTGGCGAGTTGTTCGAATAGAGTGGCGTAATAGCAACGGTGTCAATTGAGCAAGGGGACCGCTTCTGTTGTACAGTTAGGAAATTAGTTTTTAATATTTTCCAACATTGATCAAAATTGTCCATTTTGAAGCGGAGATACAATTCAGTATTTTTGTCAATATTTTGGGTGGAGAATAGCCGTCAGTGTCAAAATAGCAGATGATTTAAAAGAAAACCGTTAGATGACCAACCTTATATAGACAAGCTAATGTATAAATTTTATGAATCCGCTGCCATATCGACGAAGTCATAGTTGCGCGAATCATACGTGTTTCTGCTGAATAATCATTGTATTACTGAGGAAACGGTAAAGTATTGCCAGCGATTTGTAAGCAAAATGACTCCATCTATCACTATCTGATCTAGGTCTGCATCTACCTACTTTTTCCTATCTCTGCTTGTAATATATCCGATACTATTCCCCAAAAATGCCTTAGAACGTATTCTGCTCTTCTATTTTTCCTAATTTTTTCCCACAGATATCCTTGTTTCCCTACTATTTCTATAACCTATTTGTTATTAACTTTGTCTGTCCATGCTATCAACCTCATACATCTGAAGCACAACATTCCAAAAAGCTGCTACCGTTTTTCTGTCTGCTTTTCCTACTGCCCGTATTTTTTTAGGCATACTGTAATGTGCTCCACACATATGCTTTCAACAATTTTCTGCTTGTTTCTATGTTTGTCATCATAGGCGCTGTTCTTTCTTTTAGGTGCAGTTCGGTTCCCTTCTATTGTTTTACAATTATATACCCTATTTCGCCGACATTCAAACTATTATAACCTACAAAATTATTCACTGGTGACTAGAGCACGGCTTGCCTGTGAAGACACTGTAACTCTTAGTAAGGGCTTATCACTGACGACGCGGAATATTATGTTTGCAAACGTGACAAGATTTTTTTACGTAATGTAATTAAATAGATCTCGCTAGTGTTTTAATATTAACTCATTTAGTAATATCTTTCTTTATTACAATGTTCCCCCGGAATATTCCATATATCTCATGAAATCCCATATTAGTTCACCTACAATTACTTTTGCTTGGCGCGATCCTTTATAACATTGTTATTTATTATCTGACTTAACGTTACTTTTCTGGTTATTAATAAAGTACACAGAAAATCATCTTTTACATTAAAAGAAATAAGGTCTTGTACAGAACTGAGGAAATCCTCTTTGATATTAAAAAAATTAATAAACCAGAAAATGTCCAATATAATCCATTTAAAAAAAACTAGGTGTTGTCAATGTAAAAATAAAATCGTGGAGTTAGAAAACAACATAACTTTAAGCTTCTGCTAACAAAACTTATTTAACCCTTTATAGGGCAACTTTTTTTAGAGACATTTCATGTTTTTCTACTGTGTATATATTTGAAATGTGATCATAAACAACTGTTATTAACAAAATTCATGAAAATTTTCAGAGTTAACATGTTTTACAGTGGCATTTATTTATGCCACCAAGCATTCCTACAAACTTACTTTAAAATCGAACTAACGTTTGATGCCACATATGTATGCCACAAATTGGTCATCATCACCTTACTACCTTGCAGTGTTGTTAGTGAGAGGATCAGCAAGAAAGAACCATGGTTCAGTTCCAATGTTTTTTATTGTTATTTATAGCTTATGAAACGGTAGAAAACAATTCAGACATAGTGTAACATTACACCTTTTGCAGATAATTTTCTACTGCACCACGTTTTGCTTAGTGCTGCAATAAGCGCACTACCTTTTGCTTGACTTCAATTGGAAGGTAGTTCCATACATTAATTTTTCTCTGAACGTTTTCGGTTGATACTGCTCCTTTTCCAATTTTCTTCAGTTTGTTTTTCCCACAAGAGATAGGTGCTCCAAGCCTTTTTCGTCTTGGTATCTATTAGTTCACTCAATAATTTAGAACTGTAGATGGCTAATTATATTGCAGTCTCATTGACACGTGTTGTAAACAGTATAGTTATTTACCACACAGGCATCAAATAATAAAATAGCTTGATCCACAATCTCATTGATTTCCAAGCGACGGAATAAGATGACACTACCTGGTTGAACAAATCAACACCTTCCATAAATTTGTTGTAATCTGTAATAGACAAAGTACAAGCTACTGTCTTGTCAACTTTATTAGATCTCTGCACAGTTGACAATGTGGACGGATATAGAACTGACAGCAATAACCGATTTCTTTCTTCTATCACGCCATTTAGAAACAAACAGATCATTTCCTTGTGCGAAACCTGAATCACCAGTCTTCACTGTCTTCTCTTCACGGAGTGTTTTGGATAGTTCTTACGATTACTCCTGAAGGCACCACATGCAAAAGTATCTGTTTTAATGGTTGTGATAACATGTCAAATGTAGAAAAGAGATCATCGAAGTGTATACAGTAGCCTTGATTTTGGTAGGGTTTGCTAATAGTCACAAGAGTTCGCTTTCATAGAGTTCTTGAAACATCTGCAGTTCTCTTCTCTTCGTATACCTTGAAAGATAGCATGTAACCTGTCTTAGAGCAGGTTAGTGCTCACATCTTGAATCCTCTTTTAGTAAGTGTCATGGGCATATAATGTTACAGACTGGTTTTCCTTTGAAACCTAGCATGCTCTCGTCCAGTGAGAGAGATCTTGGTTACTTTGAAATTTATGTTGAGTGATCAATACATTCTGAGCCTAGGAAAGTTCTTATTTCCTAAATATTAATTGTTAGATTTACACCTCTCTGTCTCGCATATAAAATACATTGATCGGCAATATTCTGTAGGCCAGCATTAGGAAGCAAAAATTTGAAATTTTTTGACGGTGTTTTGTTAGCAACATCTTCATTTTTCGACCCGAACGGATAGTTGAAATGGTAATTGATGAACTTAGAAGGCTGAGCACCGACTTTGGTCCAATCATAAAGGATGTTTCCTTCAGCATTTGTTATCATCTCCTCTTCGATATCCTCAGCATTATCATCATCATCATCATCATGTTCTTCATTGACCATACCAGCAACGCCTTCTTGAACGGCATTGTTGTAGTTGAGATCTTCTTGTGGATAGAAATCTGGATTCGCAATTGAATCATCGGTATCGACATCTCCTGTACCATCTTCACTTTCACAAACTTCCTCTCTATTGTTAGGCAGTCGTGCGCGGGTTTTCGAAGTGGATGGTTGATCACATTGCAGAGGAGTATCGTGGACTAGATTATCTTCAGCCTGATCTTCCGCTTTTTCATTCAATAAATTGAAAAGATCGACGTTCGTCATATTTCCAAATCCTTCTAATATTTTACGTTTTTTCCAGACATATTCTGTAACAGAATATTGCTTATGTTTGCGTACACACAAGATGAGGTTAAACATGTTTAACTATAGTTACATCTTCGAAGCTGAAAACATTAGTGTTGATTGGTTATTGTTACTGCATAGCACTGCTATTCAGTAACGATATGTGATACTTACATGTGACATATCCAATATTTCAAAAGATATAGCATTCACTTTTACAGAGATCACGTGCAGCAGAATGAATATAGTCGTGCCCTGAAAGGTTGGTAGCACAATAGTAGGTAACTTGTTCTATATATGACAGATCGTGAGACAAGTGGTATCGCTATGTACCTCCAAGCGTTCTAGATTAACTAAAACAGCATAAGGGTCACATTGGTATACCGAGCCAGAGCAATAAGATCCTTAATATATCATTAATATAATTAGCATTGATATATGACGCTAACCTATAAAAGGTTAAAGATGTTCGCGTAAGTAGTTAGTACTTAACGAACAGCAAATTGTGCTAATGGAAACGCCAAGTGATGTAATTTTACCTTAACCTCGAGTTTCGAGTATGATTAGCCAGACCCACAACAAAAATTTCTTTTGGTGCGTAGAATTTTAGAAAGGATTTTTACTATATTTGGTGAGCTCGATCTAAATACGAAATCGGTTTTTCTCTATCTGCTCTACTTTTTTAAATCAACGTTTCACATGGTGCAATTTTACACAAAATGTACAGTTCTAACTCCATTTTGTGCAGTTCTAAATCACATATAAAAGAATTGGTTCATGTCTATTTGCCCTCTTGTCACTCTACCGTTCAGGTAGTTCCAGGAAAATCCATCGGATGAAATAAGTATCCAGTAACTTAAGTGATCTTCAACGTTTCCATTAGAGCTAAGGTTAGTTTGTGAGTTCTGGCTGTACAGAGTAGATCAAAGTTGGCTTCAGGTGGAACTTGTGTTTAAGAAAGTTGTTATAAAGTTAACCTAAAACGGACTGTGTTGTATTTTGTTGTTTTTGTGTTGTTGAATAAAAATAAAATGATTTCAAGTAGAAGCGGTTGTGTATATCATTTCTTGAATACTGGTATTAGGCTTGGTGGTCAGGATAACACCTGGGCACTTATATGTCGATGAAACTTGTACAGAACATGTACGACAGTGGTCTATCGTGAAAGGAAAAAGTTTGAAAATAGGAGTACCGATGGTTTGTAGAGAAAGAGAACTCAAACACCACTTCGATAACTGTTATTTCTGTTTTGTAAATATATATTACTGGAATCAATCGAAACAACCGTAACAAGTGCACTTATCCTAATTTAGTCTCTGAAAAACGCCCGGTCCTTCAATTAGGGAAAGTAGCGAACCCATCGTTTCACTAGCTACCAGAGCCCGCGCGGATGAGTGTTGTCCCTCCCATCGCTCTTCTGATGCTGATGAAGTTGACAGTGATTATGAAAGGAAGTCATCAATTGTTCAACATTTTACCCTTTTCATAAATCTAAGAATCCATCTAACTATAATTTTTTTAACTCCATTTATCTTGATTGAATTATACTTATAAAAATAACCCCAGTGTTCAGTGTTGTAAAAACGCAACGCTATATCAAATCCAATAAAATAAAAATTATATTACGGAGAGATTCAAAAGTCGCGCATATCAAATTGGCCAAGTAGAATAAGAATTTCAGATTAAGGATTTTTTGTTTTTAATATATAAAAATGTTAAATTCTTTAAATATTATTGTGTATTACAACTTTCCATTGTTCTTACAGCATATTATAACACTGTGGAACACCGGTTTAGTAATGAAAGGGATAAAGCTATTAAGCAAAAAAATGGATTGAATAGCAGTTCATTCGAGTATGATCTAGAATCTAGAAGTTTTCAGCGATTTCTGAAGTAATATAGAAAATATTATAACTTGTACAAACCATACGTTCTGGCGGGGATTCACGCTGAATATCAATCTAACAAGAAATATGAAATAAACTGTCATCGGATTTGTTAAAATAAATACACTTAACGTCCGTATAAATTTGGACATAAGACCATTAGCGTGTGTGTAAATAAATTAACGGTACGTCCAAACACCTATAGATTAGTAAGAAATATAGTGTAATTGAACTGTTAGAAAGATTTTAACGCCGTAAACGTTTTGACAATAATCATCAATAAACTCTGTAGCGTTAACGCGTTCGTATTGCGTTAGATAAAAACCAGATGGAAAAGAAGAAAATGTACCTTATAAACGGGCAAAATAAATACGAATTATTCAACATATTATGATTTCATGAAGAGTAGTGCTCATTAAGCATGGCAGTTCAATAAATTTTGGATTCTTTAAAAAGAAATCAGGCACTAAATTGAAACCATAGTCATATTTGTTGTATCATACATAGTTGAACGTAATTCAGCTCCATAAATTACGCCAAAACCGCAAAAGAAATATAACTTTCAATATTACATGTTACGGAGTGATATGCAAAAATGTAAGTAGGAGTTAATTACCCGAGTTAGTTGTGTAAACAGAATAATTACACTAGTAACTTTTCATAGCGTGGTTATGTCATTCTAAGAAAGCATTTAGCATAATTAAAAAAGCAAATACAGTGGAATTATTGATATGCATGATCCATATCATAATTATCCCAAAACTAGAAAAGCTTTTTACAACTATTAGCAGAATTAATCAAAATTAATGTTATAGGGTAACCACCTGTAGTTATAATATAAAGTAACTTGCGGATAAAATAATAGAATACCATTGCAATGTAGTTAATTACCTAAATGCAGATGCTTATTTAGTAAAACTCACCAATATTATGATACAAATGATCACACAAATAATAACGTAAATACAATGTAAAATGTTTTCAATGTATACATTTGGACTGCCGATGACATGAGATAACAATAAGCACGTGACGTTAATACGATTAAGCCATATGAAATCGTGTATTCTTCATATAATTCAACACAAGATCAATATTAAGACTAGAATACAATGACTTACCTTCGAAGGCTTGTCAATTGGGAAAAAACGAACGGGAGCTAGACAGCGGACAAAAACAATGAATAAATTACTCGCGAGTCGATAACGAGCAACCGAGAAAGGATATCATTGATAAATGAAAGTTAAAAATCCCCTATTGGCTAAGAAATTAGTAACCGGATGTTCAACGTGGTGATATTTGCAGATAGTCGACAAGAACCCAATATTTAATTTAGAAAGTTTGGCTCCAAACCAACTGGGTGGGAAATTAAATGACCCATTTGCAACGTGAACTCGAACCTGGCGAAATGGAAATCCTTATTTAGACTGCCATAAGACTGTAAGTTATTAACTATTTATAAATTGTTCTTATTGATTTGTTGATAGCATTTGTGTATGACGCTTGTTTAATTAAATATGATGAAATTATAAAAACGTCCACCAGCAGTGTAAGGTATAGTGTATATTTCATTAGATGTACAAAACCTGGACATTGCAATTTTATTTGAAAGGTTGAACATTTGCTTTAAATTAATATAATAGAATGGCTAAGGTTATTAATAAAAACAACTTAGACAAGAATTGTAATTGTTAACGTACGAGGGTCTTATAATTTTATATATCGACTTAGCTCAACCGTATTCTATTGTCCTACAAGTGTCGTTTCTACTCTTCAACGAAGTAGACTGTATGGCTATTTATTGGACGTGTTACGTACGCATTATCACTGTGTTTCTTAGGGTTTATCCATAAAATCAAATTTGGAGACACTAATGACTTAACTCCCTTTACCGAACCCACAACCGTTTCTCTTCGATGTCCATGAGCAAGTGTCGATCACTACCCCTTTAGTCCACCTTAATTTCCACAGGCACAAATAAGGTTTTATGACAGGGATGACAGCTTTGCTATTTTATTTACAACCACGAATTTACAACAACTTAAATTAAACATGAAAACGTGCGACAAAGAGACCAAACAGTAATAAAAAAATGACAATACGTATAGGACAATAAGATTAATTTTAAAACTATACTTGTTATTCTAAGTCGAAAGGCCTGATTTGATCGTGTTAACTGGTTTATTTAATTTATGCATTCGGGCTTGAATTCTGTCACTTTGTCCATGAATTTATACCAGTGACAGTAAAACACGTTTGTTTCTCTTTCTCTGTGTCTCTCTAATTAAAAAGGGAATTTATTTCTGTAATTTTACAAATCTGTGTATACCTATATAAAGGAATAACGTTATGCTTGTTTTCAAATAGACTTAGGTGACGTAGTCGGCTGAAAGTGATTGTTTTCCTTTAAAAAAGAACTCTCTTACATCAGGAATTCGACTTGATTAGGATTCCCAGGAGTACTCGTCTTCCAAAGGATTATTCCTAGAGCAGAAAAGTTGGTACCCATAAATTTAAGACATTATTGAAAGCTTTTCAAGCTTAGCGTTATTGGTATATTAGCTTGAAATTGTAACTAATTAATTTTACAAATTTCAATTTTTCTCCATTTTCTTTTGTTGTTTATATAGGAGACCCACTTCCGCACCATTGCACTTAGCCTGGCACCCTCAATTTGTTACAGGATTCCTGCCCCTTTTGGGCAATTCAAAATTTAACCATTTAAAGCTTTATTCGCGCGTAACAAGCAGTATGTTATTACTTCTGAATAAAGATTTCTATTGGATCGAAAAAGAAATGTAAATTGAAGTTCGATGTAATAGTCTCAGAAAAGCCGATTCGAACTCTTTTTGCCATTTTTGAAGTCACTTTGTGGGGTAGTTGTATATTGTTATTGTTATCTACGTCCTGGTGAACATCTTTAGTTCATCCAGTATGTTCGATCTGTTTTATAGGACTTTCCTTTATTGTATCAACACAGGAAGAGCTCTGGGAAACGTTAAATCGGGTGAATTTTGGGAGTGAAAACGGCGAAACTCGTAGTACGAACTCACCATATATGGACACGTAAACTACTATCTCAGTTTGCAAATGTAGCAAACTTACTATCTTCAATGCAATGAAGTAGAACTCGCAAGTGTTACCATGTTAACCCACTTAACAATGAGTCTTTCGCTACTTCAACGTCCCTCCTGCAAATTTCATATATCACGCACGATGCATTTATATCATGTTCGCTCCCCTACATTTTTTTTTGCCTGGAGCTATCCCTTTTATCTTACTTCTAAAAATCTCATTTATTATTTAACCCAGCTTTATTTTTCTCGGTTTTAATGAAGTACAGAGAAAAGTTTCTTGAACATTAAGAGAAATGAAATCTCCTTCTATACAGGCATTTTCTAGAAAATAGAGGATAATATTCATTTTCTAAAAAAAATTGCGCGCTGTTTACAAGGTAAAAAGAAAATCATGAAGTTGTATAACACAAATTGAGGCTGCTGGTTATGGAACTTAAAATTGCTGGGGTAATTAATTAGGGTCTAATGAAGAGCACCGTCTGATAAGATGATAAATGGAAAAAACCTTGTGATGTAATTTTTCGTCGACTCAAGCACGATTATTCAACTCCTCCTTCACAATCCCCACTTACTCATACTAAAACTTATATACACAACAAAGGTTGTAAGAATTAGGCATATATGGTTAAAAACATCAAGATTGGCGTAGAAACCAATTAATAGTTATTGGGGATCAATAAAAGGCGGATTTATAAGCACTAACAAAGTTAAAAGCCAACCTGTTTTCTGTTGAATATACGCGGTAAATGTTTTAATGGACAAGAATACATACACTTCCTTCCGTTTTACATAATTTAATAAAGACGTCCAAATGTCCAAAATATCAAGTTTTATATTTAAACAGGGTGGATATGAGTAGTTCTATAAAATACTTTTATGTTGTAGCCTGAGAAGCGAGAAACTGAAAAGCTCTTCAAAGCTTGCGAGCTGTGGCATAATTTTTATACAAACTGATTCAAACACGCGTGAAGTTAGTCCCCAATTTCTGAAAAAAATAACTTTCTATAGCTCATTCGTTTGCACATTGTTTGCACATGTATGCACATTCGGTATTTATGTTTGCACACCTTTCGTTTAAAAGTTATTAAAGAAACCATTGTGGGGCCAAGTTCACACTTTCAGCAAATTCATATTAAACCGACGAAATTGATAGATCTTTGTTTGCACATGTATGCACATTTATTAGTTTCGTTTGCATACTTCCAGTTTGAAAGTTATTTAATATTCAGCTTCATAGTCCTCGCTAGACGATAGCTACTGTTGAAAATGTGACAAAATTGTTACAATAAGTCCAATTGATACCTTTTCGTTTGCACATTACAAAACACATCAACATTTTGTTTACACGCCACTGTAAATCAAAAAATTTTTTTAATTTAATTAGTGGGGTTAACTAACTTCACATGTCAAATATCGCATTTTTGTACAATTCTAACATGTGATGACGGAAAACAAAGTATCGTCGTTTGCGTATCATGAATCAAGTCGCTGTTTCGTTTGCACACCTTTAGTTCAAAATTTATTTAACCTTTTCGTAGTATCCCCTATACGATAGCTACTGTTCAAAGTGTGCAAAAATGAATAACAGTGAGCCTAATTGATACCTTTTCGTTTGCACATTATGAAACACATCAACTTTTTATTTGAATACCACTGTAAGTCAAAAAAAATTTTAAATTTAATCGGGGGGGGGGAATCTAACTTCGCACGTGTCAAATATCGCATTTATGTGCAATTCTAACATGTGATGCCGGAAGTCAAAGAGCTTCATTTGCACATCATGAATCAAGTCGCTTTTTCGTTTTGCACACCTTTAGTTCAAAACTTATTTAACATTTTCGTGGTATCCCCCATACGATAACTACTGTTCAGAGTGTGCAAAAATAGTTTACAATGAGCCTAATTGATACCTCTTCGTTTGCACATTATGAAACACATCAACTTTTTGTTTGCACACCCCTGTAAGTCAAAAATTTTTTTTAACTTAATCAGGGCGGGAGTTAACTTCACACATGTCAAATATCGCAGTGCAACTCTAACATGTGATGACGAAAATCAAAGTAGCTTCGTTTGCACATCATGAATCAAATCGCTTTTTCGTTTGCACACCTTTAGTTCAAAACTTATTCAATATTTACTTTCGTAGCGAGGACTATGAAGCTGAATGTTAAATAACTTTCAAACTGGAAGTGTGCAAACGAAAATTATAGATATGCATACATGTGCAAACGAAGATCTATCAATTTCGTCGGTTTAAAATGAATTTGCTGAAAGTCGGGGGGCTAGTGTGAAGTTAGCCCCCACAATGGTTTTTTTAGTAACTTTTAGACGAAAGGTGTGCAAACAAAAATAGTGGATGTGCATACATGTGCAAACAATGATGTATTAATTCCGCCGGTTTAAAAAAAATTTCCTGAAAGTCAGGAGGCCAGTGTGAAGTTAGCCCCCTAAAATGTTTCTTGAATAATTGTTAAACAAAAAGTGTGCAAATAAAAATACCGGATGTGCATACATGTGCAAACAATGTACAAACGAATGAGTTATAGAAAGTTATTTTTTTCAAAAGTTGGGGGACTAACTTCACGCACACCTGTTTCAACGCATTAATGCTTAAAACTTTCTGTACACCTAATGTGATAAACTCTTAATATGTACGAGGGCCGTCCGGAACGTAGTACTCGTTTGTACCGCGTAGAGCGCTGGTGAGTAGAGCATCCGGACAAGTTATAACACGTTTAGTTATATTGCAGCTGTCTATGTGCAAAGTTACGCCTCGTTAGTACTAACTGTGTTCTTTCTGTGAGTGTTTATAATGTTCAAAAAAATAGAGAACGCCGCCAGTTGTGATTAGATTTTTCAGCGCAATAAATGTGAAACACTGCGATATTCATCGTCAACTAAAGGAAGTGTATGGAGACAATGTTATAAATGAGTCATCAGTTCGACATTGGGGTCGTAATTTCAGTTTGGGCAGAGACAATACCCATGATGAAGAGCGTTCCGGACGACCGTCAGGAATAACGGACGAACTGCTGAGTTTAATTAACGAAAACGTGAAGGCCGTTCGGCACGTAACAATTGATGAGATCAGTGAAAATTTGTGCAAGGTGGGTCCCTCGCATACTTACTGACGAACACAAAACCACTCGTATGGCTGCAACACTGACGATTTTGGACCGTTATTCTCGTGAAGGAGACTCTTTCTTGACTCGTATAGTCACTGGTGACGAGACATGGGTTTGTTATGCAACACCTACAAGCAAAAGGCAATCGATGGAATGGCATCATGCTCATTCACCAACCAAGCTGAAAAAATTCAAAACGGTCATGTCAACTCGAAAACTTATAGCAATCATTTTCTGGGATCGGCGAGCTGTACTGCTCATTGATTTCATGCCCCGTGGGGACACTATAAATGCCGATACATATTGTGTGACATTAAAGAAATGACGGCGAGTAATTCAAATTCGACGGCGAGTTCTGTTGTCTAGCGGCGTCCTTCTCCTCCACGACAATGCCAGGCCTCATACTGCTCGAATAACAGAACAAATTGTTCAACAATTCAAATGGGAAACTTTTAACCATCCACCCTACAGCCCAGACTTGGCACCCTCAGATTTTCGTCTGTTTACAAAACTCAAGGACTTTTTGGCAGGAAAGAAAATTGAAAGTAATGATGAACTGAAAGCAGCTGTGACTACATATCTCAATACATTGGCGGCAGAGGAGTACGAAGCTGGCATACAAAAACTAGTCTCACGTTATGATAAATACTTAAATTTGCGATGTGACTATGTGGAGAAGTAGTGTAAGGTTTGTTCTTTGCAAATAAAACATTAAAATTTGTTTAGATGTACTTGTTTATTTTTTATTCAAAACGGGTACTACTTTCCGGACGGCCCTCGTATTTAGCATGAAGTAAAAGTGGATAAAACTGTGCAGTTTATACAAACATTTTGCCAACTTGAAAAATAGGTGTTACGAAAATACAACACGGTCACATACCACACTTTGCTATACCGCGTGTCCCGACGAAAACGAAAAGGTGACGATCCAAACTAGTTAAAATAAAATTTTGAAAACATCCTCGGACAGGTCAATTTTTATATTCGAGGACATCCTTCGTATAGAATTCACGTAAAAATCTTTTCATGACTAAGCGCTCTAAACACAACCCCTAAAATTTGAAATGGCATGATAGGATAAGTAATACTTCGTTGGAAAGGTCCTTTTACCTTAACAACATGCAAAAAAGGAAATCAAAATCAGGCAATTGGTTTTAAGAAAATCAACATCAAGCATTTCAAAATGAAGGTATTCAAACTTTGAAAACGAACAATTTAATTTGGGATAAACCAAAGTAAATACAGTTGAAATTTAAAAGTAAATTAATTTAATTTATTAAATGTTCTAACTGACCACCATTTGTCTCACTAGAATAAAACAAATTTCATTGAAAACGACTTCTTACACTGTCTCAAAGTTGAGAAGCTATTTGTCTGCATTCTGCAATACTTCTTTGTCGCAGTTCGTCTAGAGATCTTGGTTCACTAGTATAAGCTTTATTTTTTAAATATCACCAAAGAAGTGGACTAAGATTTGAAGATCAGGCTGGTCATTCCATAGGACCTCTACGTCCAATCCAAAAAGTCCCAAACCGGCCTAGTATGAGGAGGTGGCTCCATCTTGTTGAAATATCAGCTTATCTTCCAAGTAGCGTTTATCGTTTTCGACGATGTCAGCATTTCATTTATCCCTAGATTTCATGCAGGACTATCTTGATGCGGGTCATATGGCATTACTCGATTCTCCGCCCGTTGGGAACGATAATTATTTTTTACCCCATCACCCTGTGTTTAAAGAGGAAGATCATATTTCTAAAATTCGTGTGGTTTTTGACGCCTCTGCAAAGGCTAAAAACAACGTGTCACTTAATGACACTCAATTGGCTGGACCTAGTCTCCAAAACGACATTTCGTCAATCTTACTGAAATTTCGTACTCATCGTTTCGTTTTTACTTGTGATGTTCGCCAAATATATCGACAAATTTTGGTTACCGAAGAACATCGTAAGTTTCAATTAATTGTTTGGCGGTTCTCCGCAGAAGAACCCATTCAGACTTATCAGCTTAATACAGTGACCTATGGTATTAAGTCATCGCCTTACCTAGCATTAAAAACCCATCAGCAATTAGCGATTGACAAAGGCAAAAGGTTTCCGTTAGCCGCTGAGGCTATACGGTCAAATCTATATATTGACGATTTCGTCGCCGGTGGAGATTCTATACAATCGGCCCGAGAAATCAAAGATCAACTTATCCGACTTTTACATTCGGCTGGGTTTGAACTTTCGAAAATGGAGTTCTAATTCAGCTTCTATTTTGGAAGGCATTCCGTCAGATTTTTGCCAATATACTTCTCTCGATTTCGATTCTGACGAATCAATAAAAATATTAGGTCTTCAATGGTCACACGTCATCATCAAACAATCTGGTATTGGTGACAATAAATACCATTAGTGCGGGTACCCTACAGTTTAGTGAAACATTTATGCCGGCAGTGGGAGTGCGTGAAGTGACACAGTCGTACTCGAACCGTTACAGAAAACAGTTGTATGAGAGCTTTGGAAGCGACACCACACCAACCGTGCGTGTTCTTGGTTGTCCGCTAACCTTTTGTGTGCGACTTTTATTGCCCAGAGCGGGACAGGTTTTAAGGTATTTATATCCTTTATTAAGTAGTTTGTCGTAGTTGCTTTATTTATTACATAACCGCTACACTGCCATCGGTATTGCTACAAAAAGCAATTGGTCCTTCCCTATAATTACCATACCTAGATCAGCTTATCAACCCTACATCAAGTGTATTTGATATTTTAAGCCAATGGAGTTCAATCAGTTTAGACGTTTGTATATTGAAATAATATTTCTATTAAGATTATTTTGGGTGTTTAGACAAGTGTTATTTTTTAGTAATTCTCTTTCAATTTCAAGATCTTAGATTCGAAAGTGTGTTTATTGTAAGATGAAATGTTTTTCGGATGTATTTTGTTGAAACAACATTTAGTTCACTCTAAAGACCAAAACCAAACTATTGTCAAAAAATGGTGTATATAGACTAAATTGTGGAGGTTTTCAGGCCACCTATATTGGTAGAACTTGCAGACCACTGAGGATGAGAATAAAAGAACATTTCAATAAATCAAATAAAACAGTATTTGGTCACCACATATCTTACAATAAACACTTTCGAACCTAATTTGCATTCAAAATTAATACATAATATTACTTCAAAGAAACTTTAATAGATCTGTGGATCGCCCACTTGTTGAATGTCATATTGGTGTTGTGGGGACTATGGATTTTGCTCGAATATTATTGTATGTTAAACAACCCTATAGTATCTATTATAGTAGGGGGCAAAGAATACTACTATAGTAAGCCTGCTTATCGTAAAAGGCGATTAAAAGGCGCAACAAAAGGCAGCAGCCTTGCTGGCTAAAAGATATTGGAGGAGAGTCGGTTAGTCTCGGCCGATCCTCAATAATTTACAAAGTTGTAAGGAGTTGGCCGTGACAGATACGGCTTTTTGCTGAAATATTTAAAATCAGTGTTGTGCAAAGATATGGGAACCTACCACAATATTTCCCAGGTATGCGTGACCTAAAACACGAACTATGTATGATGGAGAGCTCACAAGTAAAATTCTTGTCCGGAGGTAAAATACCCCAACATTCGGATCTCCGGGAGGGGGTACTTAGGGCTCGTCATAGTAAGAATTTAAAACACCGGTTCGATTTACTCATAGAAATTTGGAACATAAGGTCATTACTTAGGGTAGATAAGTTAACGAATTTATTAGTCGAAATGAGAAAAAGAAAGTTGGACATTGTAGGTATTGGTGAGGTGAGATGGCTAGATAGTAATGATTTTTGTAAAGATAATTATAGAATAATTACAACTTTACAAAAAAGGTTACAAAAAAATTAAAAGACTCATTTCGCGTTTGTAGATTTAGAAAAAGCATTTGGTAGGGTTATTGGATTGCTATGATCAGGGTTTTGTGAAAAATAGGAATCTCTCATAGGGATAGAAAAATTATTTACAGTCAATATAAAAACCAAAGCGTAGTAATTAGATTTGATGAAATAGAAAAGGAAGCAAAGATTAGAAATGGTGTTATGCAGGGCTGTATATTATCTCCCTTGATTTTTAATGTTTGTATTGAGGAAGCTTTAAACTTAGCTAGAAAGAGAAAAGAAATAAGTATTAGTGTACATGGACAGAAAATAGTCATGTTACGTTTTGCAGATGAAATAGCCATTACAGCAGAGTCTAGAAAAAAGTTAGGAGAGTTTTAAAATATTTTAGATGGGATACTACAGAGTAACTATAGTATGTGTTACGTCATCATCGAACAATTTGGTATTGGTGACAAAAAATACCATTAGTGCGGGTACTCTACAGTTTTTAGTGAAACCTTATGCCGGTAGTGGGAGTGCACGAAGTAACAATGAGTCGTGCTCGGACGGTTACAGAAGACAGTTGTTATACGAGAGCTTTTGAAGGCGACACCACACCGAACGTGCGTGTTCTTGGTTGTCCGCTAACCTTTTGTGTGTGACTTTTATTGCCCAGAGCGGCACATGCTTTAAGGTATTTATATACTTTATTAAGTAGTTTGTCGTAGTTGCTTTGTGTATTACATAACCGCTACACTGCCATCGGTATTGCTACATAGTAGCAATTGGTCCTTCCCTATAATTAACATATCTAGATCACCTTATCATCCCACAGTATGAGAATTAACTCAGGAAAGACATAGATAATGACAAGTGACTTACAGCTCAAGATGGAAAAATAAATGGTGAAAAAACTAAACTTAAACATGATGATTATTATAAACAACTACAGGTAATGGTCTTGCAATATTCTCAACTAATGTTAATTGTGCAAAAAGATTTATTGGAAAACTATTAATACGGCAAATGTCTAAGTGTTGGGGGATCCTTGGTAGCCACAGGCTGCTTAACACCATTCACATACCCTACTTGTGATTTTCCAATGCTTCACGGAAGGTATTACATTGGCCAAGAAGAGTTTTTTTTTTACCTGAAAAATTTTGAATTTTGCCGAACCCTTGCTGTTCCAAGCAAGGTAGGGATCTTTAACGTGCGTGACAACACACACACGGAATCTCCATTTTACCTCTCATCCGAATGAGAGTGTATTTTTGTGAAAAATGCTCGCCTAACTTTTTTCAATCGGACCGTGTCGGGATCCCCCATTCACATACTACTGAATCTCGATGAAACAGGTCATATGATTTGAAAACAACAGAAGAAGAATCGAGCTGTATATAGGCTGTTGTGAGAATTTCAGGTAATTGTGTAGGCTAGCTCAGGACATAAATAAGTTGAGGTTCACGTCCAACCAGTTTCAAGACGTAAAACCTAATGACGAAAAAATAAGTGCACTTAAATTTGATGATTATTATAAACAACTACAGGTGTTGGTTGGGAAATATTTTCAACTGATGTTGATTGTGCGAAAGGATATATTGAAAAACTATTAATTCGACAAAGGTTTAAGTGTTGGGGGAACTTGGCAGACAAAGACTGCTTACCCCTTCACATACCACTGAATACGGGGAAATAGGGTATATAATTGTAAAACAATAGAAGGTGACCGAACTGCATCAAACAAGAAAGAACAGCAGCATGTTCAGAGACAACAAACATAGAAACAAGAAGAAAATTGTTCAAAGCATATGTGTGACGTAAAGCACAGTACGTCTACAAAATAGGAGTAGTAGGAAAAGCAGACAGAAAGAGATAGAAGCCTTCTAAAATGTTGTGCTTCAGATGTATGAGGATAGTAGCATGAACAGATAAAGTTAATAACAAATAGGTTATAGAAATGGTAGAGGATCAAAGATATCTGTGGAAAACAAAAAAGAAATAGGAGAAATAGAAGAACGGGATACGTTCTAAGGCATTTCTGGGAAATAGTACGAGATATATTACAAGCAGAGATAGGAAAAAAGAGGTAGAGGTAAACCGAGATAATACTTTCGCATGCAGATAGTGATAGATGTAGACTGTGCAAATTTCATGGAAATGTGAAGGTTAGTTCAGAATAGGAAACAATTAGGGTACCTAATGAAGATGTTGATAAAAGATTCAGATACTCTATGTTTGGTAAACAAAAATAATAGCGACATTATAGTGCGTTTAACGAACAGGTTCAGTAACTATAACAATAAAATGGGTTTTACTTGAGTAGTACAAACTGAGCACAGGCTTGATTCACAGCGAACAAATTAATACATTGCAATAACCACAAATACGTATGAGAAACTAATTGACATGTGTAGGTCACTGCATTTGATTTTCCAATGTTCCACTTGAGGGTACTACATTGGCCGGGGAGGGAGTTTTCTTAACTGAAAATTTTGAATTTTGCTGAATCCTTGCTGTTCCAAACAAGGTAGAGATCGTTAACGTGCGTGAGAGCACTCACAAACGGGACCTACATTTTATCTCTCATCCGAACGAGGGCAAAGTTTTATGAAAAATGCTCGCCTTAACATTTTTCAAGCAGACCGTGTCGGGATTCAAATCCAGGAGCTTCTCGCTTAACTTTAGGATGACGTCGCAACTGGAAAAAATGTTGCATTGCCAATGCTAGTTCAAATTCTAATATGTTTAATGAAAGATACACGAATATTCCCATTGGCAAAAGGAATTGGTGGCAATACCGTACAAAACCACCAATCTTTATGTGATAAATGACAATAACTCCCGAGCGGAATTCTTGGTATTCATCTACATACAGTTACTAACACTTTACTACTACATTTGACATCATCCTAAAGTTAAAACGAATGAACTCTACCAACTGAGCCAAGGAGTCGTCCATTTGTAGGTCACTACATTTGATTTTCCAATGCTCCACCAGAAAGAACCACAATGGTCAGGAAGCGAGTTCTTATTACCTGGAAAATTTTGAATTTTGCCGAACCCCTGCTGTTCCAAACAAGGTAGGGATCTTTAACGTGCTTGACAACACCTACACACAGGACCTACATTTTACCTCTCATCGAACCGAGGGCGTATTTTTGCAAAAAATTCGGACTGTCGGGATTCGAACTTGGGACCTTGGACTCGGTAGTCACACGCATACCAACTGAGGCACAGAGTCGCTCCCATTGGTAAGTCAGCAATACAGAACTTATTGAGTGGTTGAGTGAACCCAACCAATCAATACAAAAATTCTATTTAAACTTGGCGCTCATTTATGGGAGGATCACTTATCAATATGTTCGTTAAACGCACTATACAAATCAATTTTTTGTAGATTTGAATTCCCATCCATATTTAATTTAGTGGAAGTATATACAAATGTTTTTCTTTTTAAAGAAGCACAAACAATGTCCTCCATGCCATATTTACTTTTATTTTTGCAGTAGATGTCTTATAGGTACCACCTGGCGAGCAAGTTAGATGGCAAAATCGAGCATTTATTTGAGTAAGTAATTATTTTTGGAATATTTGCTTTATTATAGCTTTCCGGGTCACCTTTTGTATGAGTTTCTACATCCTCTTTTGGGAATTTTCTCTTAGGTTATCGTTCATCTGAATGTAGTGGCGTCCATATTCGTTGTGTTGTTTAATTGTTTTTACCTACGACCCAGCTGAGCTCTCCGCAGGATAAAAATCCAGCTTAACCCAATATCTCTAAGTGAATTTATTTCATCAATTAGCCATTGACTGTGGACTGATATTTATTTTGAATACAGTATTCCCCATACATTGTTAAGGATCCATTTAAAGTGTATGACAGATGGCTTGGCTTGCTCGATTAATTCCAGAAAAGTTGACGTTGCTAATGCCTAAAAATCTTGCCGAAGATATAGATTATACTGCAAAAACACCAGTGGTTCAACCGATCTAATATCTGCCCTGAATAAACCTTTGCTGTTTTTCGAATAATGCTGTTACTGATTGGCGCCCTTGCCTGAAACATTTTATCCTTTGAAATTTTATGCTTAACTTGATAAAGCTTTATATATCAAAACTTTATAATACAAATTTCAAGTTAAACAAGTCAAAATTTCCAAAATCCAAACGAGCTTTTGAAACTTTGTATATCCATCACCTCATTTATTTATAATACTTTACTTTCACTCTTCTAGACGCCTCGTTTACTATTCAACCCATCTCGTTTTTCTACACTTTACCCTTACAAACGGCGAGATAAATTCAACTAAGCAGCATCAATAAACTAAAACGTCTTTACTGGAGTGATTCCAAGAAGGATTAAATAAAATACACTTCATAAAATAAATACGTGTTCTTGGTCGGGGAAAACGCGAAAAATGTAAAACGTAAGCAAATTGGAAACAGAGAATGCCTTTAGGATATGAAACTTATTGAAAATGCACCCTTAGTTATTAGTCTACCACACTTTGCATCATTAAATTGTATACAATACGCAAACTTGATTCATTTTCAAAGCATGGTCGATGTAATTTGACCTTGACCGGGCATTAATGCTCGGATATAGTAAAGTAGAATGGATCACTATAAGTGATAAAAGCTCATTAATACAAAACACTCAATTACTTCAAGATAGTTATCAAAAGCTCTCTCGTAAGCAGCAATAAGCAGACTATGGACCGCGCAGGTCCTAAAATACTGAGATATTAACCATTTAATTAGTTGTAACCAAGCATCAATAGAACGCTGTTTGTAATTACTAATGAAGGTTTGAAAAACCAGTTTTGTTTTAAATAGGACCGCTGAAGACCGCCCTTTCATTGATTTTCTATAATAAACTATAAAAATCTCCTCTTGAAAAACAATTCATCCAGTGAAGGGAACAAATATTGATTAATTTTGATGAAAGAAAAGCTTATACGGTCTTGAAACTTTTGTTGTAATATAACACTCCCATATAGCCAACATCTTTACCACGGCTGTAAGGGTGCGAACTTTGCACAGAGTTAGTTGCTTTTAACATATCAAACGTAGAAATGCTTAAAGTTCAAAAGAGAAAACATATTAAAAGCGTCGTGACAATATTCGGATTGGCGTGTAGGTCCTTGCTATTTGCAATTTTGTACATTCCATAATCTAAATAGTATATTGTTTTTATATTAGGAAGTAGGTAATTTAATTTTGAATCAAAAACTACCCTTAGTCTTAATGTCGTCAAACATCATAAATATTGATGAGGGTGTGACAGATGAAAAATGCGAGAATACTGTAGACCAGGAAATTAGCTGGAGACGCATTTCTGCTGGAGGATCAGACCAGGGGATTTTTTTGCAACAGGAAAGGGTGCCGGATAACGTTGCTCCACTCTCATACCAAATTGGAGATATACCTCCACTCCAACTTTCTAATAATCACGAAATGTAATTTAAAACGATTTTATAACTAAAATGCCCCCAGGAAATAATTAAAAACATTTATTTCTAATGGTGAAGTACAATACGTAATCTTCAACAGTTTCAGTGACCGAAGTCGGTATCGACAGTACCCGAAACAACAAACTATAATCAGAAACCAGCGCTCAGTTGAACCAATTTTGATAATAATTTTAAATACAAAGATACAATTTACAATAAAAATATCTCGCATCGAATTACAAACACTATCGACACACTATATATATATATATATATATATATAATATATATGTATATATATATATAAATATGTATATATATATATATATATATATATATATAATATATATATATATATTTTACTGTGATTTTAAGGGGTTAAAAGGGCACTATTATTCATTTGGTAGTTTATTTCGTGGTTCAGCATGTGAAAATAACATACAACGTTGAGACACGTTTTTAAATTCAATAGTTTTATAATTTAATTTGTTTCAGAAACTTTCAAGAATCTAAAATGTAATTTACCATAATCCTTCATATATAAATACTCAAAAAGTATAGCGTGTGTTATATTAGAAACAGCCCGTGTAAAATAAAGCAATTTAAACATATGTAACCTTCGTATTTGACATAAAATTCGAACCTTCTTATTTACAACAAAGTTGAATGTATATGTGTTGAAAGCTTTTGGCTGGATTTCAAACGTTTTGTTTCCGAGTAGTGTTAAATGAAAGCAAGGTTGACGGTTATATTTGTTTAAAAGCGTTTGAATTGTGTTTGGAAGAAGCTAGTTTCCTAGTATCATTAAATTATAAACAAATGTAACCATCGCATTTTTCCTTGTATAGGGTAGATTAAGACTGCACAAACAACAGCAAATTCCAGGGAGTTATTAGTTACGATGTCAATTATAGGAATTTATATCTTCTTAAAAACGATATGAAACTTAAGTTGGAGTGGTTTTTTGCAAATAAGGCAACAGAGAGAGGTTATTCGATAGTATGTGTATAATTGAGATGAAAATAAAACGTGTTGAGATAGGATAGTTTGAACGTTAGCGTTCGTTGACTTGAGTGAATACACAAGGTTATTAGAGGGGGTAGCAGTTGTTCGTTGTACACGGAGATTGAAAGCAGAGTAAGAGATTTCTAGCGTGTATGTAGAAGTGGGATGAAAATAACAAATGTCAAAATAGGCGTAGTTTAAACGGTAACTTTCATCAGCTGGAATGAATATACACAACGTGATTGGAGTGAAATGTTTGAATACAACGAAACGACTTAGTACGGGTGTGTGTTGTTGTGAGCGTTAAACTTGTGTTTTCGAAGAACATCATGGTGGTTAGAAAATAAAATACATAGACTTGGTTTTACGTAAGTTTGTGTATGTGTGGGGCACTTTGGGAAGACTGTGGCCGTTTGAAGTGTTACGAAAAAGTGTAGTTTGTGAGGTGTGAGTGATTTTAAGTATTGGTACGAATATTTGTATCGAAGGAAATTTGAGGAATTGTGGCAGGCTTTGAGAGAAGGGAAAACTAAATATAAACACCCGGACATGAATTGGGGGCTCTCTAGGTTTTCATCCAGCTTACAGTTCTTATGTTTTGACAAGCGTGCATAGCTCTTGATTTTCAACAAGCTGACGGCTCCAAAACAAGAATGCTTTTACGTTTGATTCTAATTTGCACTAAGTGTGCAAAGTATGATAATTTGAAACGGAGTAGATGTCAGTATTTGGTCAGTTTGGTTGATAACCAACTACTTATGGTATTGGCAGAAGAGGTCTATAGTTTGGATGAGCTATCAAATTGGTAGACGAGATGATTTCTTGGTGATATGGTTGCAGCTTGCACTTGTGGTGATTGCGATCCAGATTGGGGTGTTCCTGAATGCAGTAGTCCTCGATAGAATGGTAGTTGGCTCGAGGGTGAACATAGAAATCTGGTAACTGATGCTTTTCGTTGTATATGTGTGCTTAATGACTTGGTGCATTAGAGGTATACTTTTATGAACTAAAAGGACTAACAGGGGAAGAGTTACAGAATGAACTTTTTTAACTGAGTTATTTTTAATGTATTTTATGTGGGAATTTATGATAAGGAGTGATTTATAGCATTTGTAATATTTGATTTATGTACAACGAAACAGGTTCTTTTTGATTATTGATGTGTAAAAATTAGCATGAAAGGTTAAGATTTACTGTGAGCTCGTATGGAACCAGGGTTAAAGTAAGAAATGTGGTAAAGCCCTATTACTTTCTCTGATTTAATTAATTGAAAAATTTTACCTGAGGTATTTTTAAATGGGATATATATATATATATATATATATATATATATATATATATACATATATAACTTATAATTAATGTGTGAAAGAGGAGTTTGATTTTGGCGTGTACATTTTTTCTGGTATGTTAATAAATGTGAGCTATGTACCGTCGCAGCGTTTTATTGTCGAGTAGTTAGTTTTGTGTTTTAGGAAACAGCTGAGGGACAGTGGAAAACTTCATTAAGCAGAGGTAGTATTTAAAATAGGTAAATCACTTCAGCACCAACAGTCTTTTCAGTGGAAAGAGATCGCAGCGATTAAGGGCGTCCAGAACGTGGGGCTTTTTGTATAATTAAGTGACGCACAGCAACGGAGATTGCAGCAATTAATGACGCCCAAGTCGTGGGATTTTCAAGCAGATATATTTTGGCAGAAACAGTCGTAGCAGTTCCCTTGAGGTCGTACCAATTAATGTCGCCCAGGACGTGGGGGTACGAGTCAAAGGAGATCGCAGCATATATATATATATATATATATATATATATATATATAAATATATATATATATATATATATACTAATTAGATAGTAGCGGTTTGTGATTTACACATTTAGAGAACTGGTTATTGCTGTTTATGAGTTTTGATAATTCTCTTCAAATCAGTGGGTGTTCTGTGTTGTTGACCTTTAAGACTGAACTATCCTCTAACTTCTCGTTGAATACGAGCTGTAAAGATCATTCAAAGTGGTGTGGCATCGACAAGCTTTATATGATAACAAAGCTTGTTTGCTTTATAGAACTTCACGAAGCAGCGTGGTAGACAAATTAGGAGTGATTAATGTTCAATAAGTTCCATGGCATTCAGAGTTTCTCTTCCTTCCCAATTTACTTACGTTTTCCAACCTACGCGATTTTCCTTTAACCATAGTTGTTTTCCGAAATATATTTTATTTCCAATTGTCTCGGAAACACTGCTGTAAAGAAATATTGATACTGCTTGGTTAAATTTATCTCATCCATCGTAAGAGCAATGTGTAGAAATATTCAATAGATAAAATAATAAATAAGGTGTTTAGCAGGCGAGCAAAAGCAATGCAGGTAGAAAAAAAGACGGTGGTTATTCTATCAAGGTTAGAGTTTACCTTTATATTAAATATATAAATTCAGTAATGCCTGTGCGGTGAAACACGTGTCACATACTTATCGCAAAGGTACGCAAAATGTATAGATGCTACAATCTCGACAACGATTCAAACCACTTGTCTTGGTGCACCACTTCTCAACCTTTATCAAGACATCTTCAATAACTTGTGATCTCCAATTACGTTTCAATATAAGCAATAGTGCAGCATCATTATCTCAAAATTTAAATGTAGTGGATACTTGGTGGTGAGTTTTCGTCATAATGAATAAAGTTTCATTTATGGGATTGGCATTACTACCTCCTAAACAAATAATCAACTTTAGAATTTAGTAATGCCCATTAAACTAATGAAATTATATCGATCTACGTCTATTATAATATAATATTAATTGGTGTAACGATTTTTCATAAAACAAAACTTTTTCTGCAATCTGCAGTTAAAATTAAACCAATTACATGAAATGAATACACACTGTATTTGCCTATACAATCAAACTGTTATTTGCATAGCTATTGTTTTGTAACGGCTATGCAAATACCAGTTCGTTTTGTATAGGTAAATACAGTGTGTATTTACAGATACATCTTATGTAATTGGTATATATATATATATATATATATATCAATCTTTTTTGTAGTAATATTATTTATAGTTAAAAAATTTTTATTCAATTCAATTTTATAACATTATATAAAGGAGCCTAGTTTAAATTTTATTTATGGAAGCTAATTTTTATTAACCTCAATGTAAGTAACGCTTATTAACACCAGTGTCTTTATTATTATTGTTGTATTACTTTTTTAGTTATTGCCTTTGAGAAAGCATTAAATAAATGCGAAAATTTAGGCCATAAAAAAGAGATTTCTTTTACCCCAGCAGACCTAATACCCGCTAACATAATTATGATCAATTATATATATATATATATATATATATATATATATATATATGAATTATTAATAACGACCTCCTTTATTCTAATTTTTACCTCTTGTTGTAATTTGGCGTTGTTATATACATTTTAAAAAACAAGTTGAAAATGCAAGGCATTGTCGCAACGAACTTCCAAATGTAGACTTACTTTAAAACAATTTAAAGAAATTAAAATTATTATGTTGTAATAATTATAAGTATTCAGGTAAAATACAAAAATTTATAAACAACAAAAGAGACATTTTAATATATTTTATTTTATTGAATAAATATTTTAAAAGCTATATATGTGTGTGTGTATGTATGTATGTATGTATGTATGTATGTGTGTTTGTGTGTGTGTGTGTAAATAAGGGGGCATCATATTTCGATTCAGTTTTTTCAGAGGATTCTAAATATGTATCGCACATTAATTTTGGACCTATTTGAAATTTTTGATAAAAATTAATTCCCCGGGGGGGTCGGGTATCCGTGGTCAGATTTTGTGGGGGGTACCATATTTCGACTCAGCTATGTTAGGGGAGTCCAAATATGTATCGCACATTAATTTTGGACCTAATTGAAATTTTAATTTTCCCGACGGAATATCGCGGGGGTCAACTGACATCAAAACTTAAGCTCAGGACACCGAGCTGAATCGATTGATGTATCACACATTGATGTCCGACCATTAGAAAGGCCTCGGACGGACAGACGGACGACAAATCGATTTCATAAACGAACGAAGTTCGTTGATATAAAAAATTTATAACGAAAATAACTTTTTATGTTAATTGCCAATTTTATTATATAACCTCACCTTATACCTTTGAAAAAGGGTTAAAATAAATCCGAAAGCTCAGGTTTATAAAAAAGAGTTTTCTTAAATAATCCAGACGACCTTAAACCCACAATATTTTAAAATATATATATATATATATATATATATATATATATATATATATATTGCTATAATTATGTGGTTAATTTAGGGGTAGGGTAAGTCATAAGGGTCGTAGAATAAACAAAAGAAGCTTCCACGTAACAAAAGCACAGAATTACAGATATTATAAGAGTAATTAGGTCACTATACATATTGTTGGTTGAGCGCACACTGTATATAACAGTACAAGCGATTAAACGCATATCCAAGAGTAGCTACGAGCAAAGATAAGATTTCAAAATGTAACGAAATGCATCGAAATTAAATCAATGGAAAACCTATATGAATTGGCTAGATAAATATTCAACAAGTGCGTTAATATATCATCATATACGCAGGCAGAAATCGTGCATTATTTGAATAACGATTGTACGTGACATAAAAGTATTACATTTGTTCAAAAATCCAAGTTAACTAGGAAATAAGCAAACACCAAATTTATTTCTGTTTAGATTAGAATAAGCAAATAACAATGATACGCGATTTAATAAACGAAGGTTCCTGGGATTTCTGAATTAAATGTGATGTTATGTGAATGAATTACGTGACAACTTGAGTATTCTTCCAAGTAATTGAACTACACAATTGGTAAAATTTCCGAAGTACACAAGAGATAAGACAAGTGGTGTCGCCCAACACGTGAAATCAACAAATAGCAAACAAAGGGGCAAGGCCTATAAATACGATAACAATTGAGCAACGAGTTATATTTGAAACTGGGCTGTCACTATACTCAAAAATACTAAAATATTCACGTAACCAGTTAAACGAATGTAAAGTGAAAAGTATTTTATAAAAGTGTAAAATTTGTGCCGATCTATTATAGATGTAAGTAAACCAGATTTAGTAAAATTATACGATTCCTAAAATACATAAAACAGGGCTCTGGAGACCGTTCTGGAAACAAGTCTGGAGATTACCTCCTGTTAAATTAATTTTGATAATCACTGACATGGTAAATGTTCTATTACTGTTTTGTTAATTACGGAGATGGAAAACCTTTTATTGGATTAACTTATGAGATTTTGAATAACAATTGGGATGGTATTTTGGTTTTGATGTCGACTTCCAAATTCAACTCTAAACATTCAAAAGCGAAAAAAACTCTTGGGGATGCAAAGAAACTACTGAACCACTCCAGGTTAGATATAATTTATTTCTGTAAACTGTTTAATTCAATCTTGAAACGTTTCAAAAGGTCTCTAAATATAACGAAAATCTCGTTTTGCTGGCTTCAATTTCTTAAATCTGGCATATGTAAATATTCTGAAAAAGGAGAAGATTTTAAAAGGGTTGTAAATATTTAATCATTATATTGTGTATTTTTGAATTGCTTTATTTAATTGAATCAGCTAGTTGAGGCAAAGAGATCTATAACTTAACATTTTACAAGTGCTTGATTAATAAAAGGGGATTAACACAGCATTTTATGATGCCCATCGTAGGGGCAGTGGAAGTATAACAGCAATATATATATATATATATATATATATATATATATATATATACATATATATATACATATTCCAGTAGATTGCATGGGGTTGTACGCCTAATAAAAGGTGCTAGGACAAATGCTACTAATTGTCCGTCATCTAATTACTTTAACAAGCTCTCTGATTCAGCAAAACCACTGTAATCACACATCAGATTTATAATAAGACAACATAATCCTCTTACAAACAATCTTTCAAAGACAAAAAATGCATCCACAACAACTTTCTCTTACAAACAATATTTCAACTACAAGATTAATAATAAATAGCTTCCTCTCGAGAGCTATCTTATATACAACATAAAGAATCCAGACAACTCTTTAAAACTAGGATGATCACTCACTTACTCCAAACAAATCTTAAACACGTGATTATTATTCATAAACCACTCCACGATTAATTCTTCCTTAATATGTGCAATAATTATCTTTATAAGTCGTGTAATTTAATATCATTCCGTTTAAAACCGTACTTAAACTTATCCGATTTTAGTTAGCTTCAATTGTACAACAGCCTAAACCTATTGTAAGTTTGCCAAAACCTTAACATTAAATTAAATTGACTTTTACGCACTACCTCTATTCTAAACTTTAAACTAAAATATGAGTCTTTATGAAAATAAATTGATTTCATCTTAACCGTTACAGCTCTTCTTTTAATTTAACAACTTTAATTTTTTATCAAAACGTTATTATCAATCCATGCACCGAAATCGTTTAAATCGTTTTAAAAAGTAAACATTTTCATGCAAATTTATCTATTCTACATATAAGAAACCATTCCAAATTATATATGCCTATTCCAATTAAGGAAACTTAATTTTTGAAGTAGTTTTAATTATTTTTAAATATTATTGTAAGTACGACAAATAATCTACTCACGTCGGAGTCTCAATCAACACTTTAACGTCGGTGATTCAAGTAGAACTTATCTTCCATTAAATTTTTATATAAGTAAATCTTCATGTAAATTCGCTTTTATAATTGATTAATGTAATTAAAAATTTTCACTACTAAATACTGTACATTTTATGTAGCACTTTTACTACGCAACATTTTAAAATATTAAAAAACATACACATATAGAACTTTAAATATAAATTTTATTGGTGGGATTTAGTGTTAGTTATAGCATAAAACGATTGTATTTTAAATGGACAATGAAAGGATGAGAGAGAAAGTTGGCATTTAACTGATTTCTATGTTTGTTATTAATGGCATTTTCAGACAATGGAATTTATGTCATGTAAATTACTATGGTACACGGGAACGTTGATGGATTTAATTTAATGTTTTTCTTTAAGGATACCTTTTAGTAATACCTGGCCAGATAAGGTTAAGAAACTAAGTTTTTAAGTCTATATGTATTTATATTGCAATTATTTAATGGCTGTAGAAGTTAAGTACAGGTTGAATTTTATTTGCATTTATTTATAAACTAAATAGGAATTACGTCATTGCAAAAAGATATCCAGTCGCCCCAGTGATAGAGTTGTATTTGGGAGAGGCCTTGATTTCGAGAATTTCTTTGATTATGGCAAAATTTATTAAGTGTTTTACGGCGTTTTAGACGAGGCTGAAGTATAATGTAATACATTTAAAAAACCAGAAGCAGAGGAGACCTATTCGGAATAACCGTCTTCCGTGCAGGGATAATATCGAAGGGTAAATTTATAAAGTAACGCGCATTCTAATAGAGGCGCGGAGTTTGGAAAGGCGACTATGGAATTTTAAGCTGATGTCGCTGTGTAAGTCTAGGTTAACTGCTGAGTGCGAAAATGTGAGAAGGGTGCCTATTATACGGATATTTAAGCTTTTTCGTAGATCAAGGTGGTGTTTGACGAGTAGCATTTTGTTCTTGGATGGTTAGATGGTTACCTGTTGATGTAAGACCAGGATTCGAGTTTGTTTATAAGGGCGCAAGCGGTATGTTCTAAAAAGAGCGGGAGTTACTGGAGATGAGGAAACCTAGATTATCAGTAAATGCGGGGATATCGAGATCGAACATATGATTTAAGGCTACGTTTCAAAGAGTGAGGAAAAACGAGAGCTTTGCGGACATACTTGGGTAAGGGGTGTAGTAACAGCGTGACTTATCGAGAAGTCTGGTAGGATGTTATGTTTTGAAATATGTTAGATGGAAGTTGGTTTGCTTGAGTTGATTTAAAATGTTTGGCCATTAAAGGAGGTCAAAGGTGGAGTAGAAGTCTAAGACTGCTATTACGTTATTTAACAGGATCCGATATGGCCACGGATGGATTGCTCTGCCATGCTGGTCTATGTGGGATTCGAGCTGTTTCAGAAGGCTTGCCTAAGATGGAGAGTAGCAATCGGAGGGTAAGATTTGGAATCGTCGAATGGTTTGTTAGGTTATAAAATGAAAGTGATGCACTTTCTTTTCCGATTGTTGAAGAACACAGGATGTTAGGCTTGTCTTGAACAGGATGAAGATGGATTCTCGTATGATTGGTCAGAATTTCCGTAGAATGTTTGATTATTTAATCTGGATCCGGGGATTTAAGCAGGTTTAATTTGGTTATAAGTGGATCTAAGATAGCTAAGTTTATATCAGTGTGTCTGGGTCATATACAGTGAGCGTGAGGCAGTTATCCATTAGGAGTTGCTGAGGAAGTAATGGGATATCATACGCAATTGGGAGGATGGCAGCGTCCAGGAGGATAGAAAGTGGGTCATGTGGGTATTGGTGTGCAAGGGGGAGAGATTAGGATTTGAGTAGGTTTGGGTTTCACTAACCTATGGTATTATTTCCAGTAGTACGTGTAAAGTTCTGTTAAGAGTGAAGAGTAATGTTGTTTTTGGCTGCAGTTTTCGTTTCTTAATATTGCCTTCTTTTCTCTGAGATTTCGGCTGATAATGTTGCTATAAGAGTGGTGTTCGATATAACTCTTCTCGTTCTTTGAAATCTATGCTTGATGTTTGATAGAGATCGCCTTGTCGATGAAAGTTCTTGCTTCCACCGCTGAGTGGCATTGATGGACATGTGGACGTGTGGTACAGTTTTGTTGACTGCTGAGTGTGCGTTGTTAATTATGAGTGTAATCAATGTGCCAGGGTCAGTATAGACGTATATGATGGAGGTAATTTTGGGAGGCAGTTTGGATAGTGATTCAAGATAAAGGTCCCCGGTTGCGCGTTATAGGAAGGAGTTCAGAGGATTTGTTTTGGTGGATGATTTGGGTGTATATCGAATGTGATAAGGTTGTGATCGCTAATTTGAAAGGTATAAGAGGTTGTCCAAGAGATGATAAAAATTGTGACTGTGAAAGTGACTAAAGTTAGGTCAATATTGGATTTATGGAACAAGGATCCGCAGGTGGGGATATATGAGGGGAATGTAGTATGTTTGGGCGATGCTGAAAGATAAAGTCTTCCAACATGGTTCCACTTTCGTCAGTGCCTTTGTTGAAACACAGGGTCGATTTCGCGTTCGAATCGGTGCATATCAGCTGGTCTAGATAAGGTCCATGTTGATTCGATATTGGAAATAGGCAGAGACAAGAAAGATGGTACCTGCTAACCAGTGGGCTTCTGCGACTGTTATCTGAGGAGTGGATAACGAGACGATGTAGGTAGCATCTCTTGAGGGATCTGAGATTACTATTGCTGCGGTTAAGTTTAAATCATGAGGATTCGGATTTACGTAGCTGAGGGAGTTTGGCGGGAGATTGGGGATTTTGTTACAAATTAGATATGTTTCCTGGATAACGGAGATTGATAAGTTGTATTCTTTGATTCTATGTGTAACAAATTTTGGCCCATTTGTAAAATTTTTATTTTGAAAACCCGTTTTTGTTTTGTTGTGGTTTCTGCAGTTAATGCATGTTCTATATTTTGTGGGCCAGCCTGTATACCTGGCAAACTGCTATCCAACATATCTATATATTAAAGATAGTCAATTATTATTTATTATACACTATAAATAGCTTGGATTTCGTCTCTAAGTTAAAGAAAAGTTTTGCTGCAGCTATTCTAAATTAAAGAGGTAAATAATGGTGTTAATTTAAGTTGATTCACCATGAGAATTATAAACCGAAAGTATTTCTGTATTATTATCTTAAGCAGAGCGTGCTGAAATTTGATCCGAATTTAAGGATATTTAAACTTAATACTTCAACTTACCGTTTGCATAACATCACAACTTAAATTTTATTAAATTCGCAACTCTCCAACCCTGTTGTTGATTGTATTAAATACATCATTTAAATTTGAGTACCCCTTGGAGTGAGAAATGTTCATTGTCTTACTGCGAATACAGTCTACGTGAAATGAATTCCGACGCTAATTGTCTTTTCCCATTTTCGAATGACTGTATGTTTTAATTATGTGTCTAAAGTTTTAACGGGATTTTAGAAGTTCCGACACACAACACGAATAGCGCATAAAATTTGCAGCCCAAAATCTGTCGGTATTTTGTTCGGTTACATTTAACTCCAATTGACGGTTTGCAAAAATAACGCATTTCGTACTGCACCAAAGTTAGCAAAGGTGAAAAAGGATTGATTCTCGTATACCCATAATTTAACTCAACTCAACGCGCTTAACTTGATTTAGTCATTTATATCTAATCAACTGGCAGATAAAAATTGTTTGCTAAAAAGATTGTATTGTAGGTAAAAGGGATTTTAGCCAGTCACTTCATTTGTGTTGATGTATCAGATTTCAAAATCGATTGCGCTGAGCAAAGAGCATCAATTAAAAATCTACCAATATATTACCTAAATTAAAAACCATTGAAATACGGTGGCAGCTGTTTGCAGTTTCATAGGTCCCAACAAAGTTACTACATTATTCACGGATCTGGGGCGATTTTGCATTCCTTTGAGTATTGGTAATTGTACAGTAATCTCAAAGTACATATGTTACTTATATACGCTCAATAGCGGCCGTAATAACTAACATTTAATAACAAGCCAATTTTAAAACTTTATTTGGACGACGAATTCAGTTGTTAAAGTATTTTAACAACTGAAAATATAAAAATGGATAGGTCACCACAAACAGGGTTCTCCTAGAGTTTCGAACCGCATTAGAGGGTGAGCATAAAGAGGAAAATTAATCTCAACCGGACAAAATTAATATTGATGTAGCCTGTATAATTCTGATTACATGTATAGTTAATGTTCACTGAGTTTCACATTTCAATAAATTTTAGTTCTATTAAATTCATAAACTTAATAACCACAAAAGCATAGTTTTATTTCTGTTAAATGCATATTAGAACGGAACATAGGTTCGTAAATTATTTTAAACCATAAACGGGTACTAATATTTTGTTCAGTAAATATTCATAGCGGGATCATGTCATTTTACGAAAGCTTTAGAATTATGAAGTATATAACACTGAATTTATTAATATACCTCTCAAATATAGGAAACTATTTTACAGATTTTAGTTAAACAAATAAGAATCAATGTTACATAGTTACAATACAAAGTAAATCTAGATAATGTCAAAGCGTATTCAAACAATGTAGTTTATAGCTAGGCAACACAGATGCTTCGTTAGTAAAATTCACAAATGTCAAGCTGCAAATGGTTTAATCATATCATAAAATACAATGTAACATGTTACAATGTATTCATTTACATTGGTAAAAACAAAAGGAAACTATAAGTACGAGACGCTAACCTAAATAAAACATATGCTATCACGCGTCTTGTACCTATAGGAATACTGTACCATGAGATAACCCCACTGAACGCAAGAAAGAGTGATAACTAAATGACAATAGTAACGTCCGACAGAAAAATTACTGAATTAATCATCCGCGAGAAAACATCAAAATGTAAGAATATGATCGAGTAGTAAACAGTGAGAAGTTGAAAGTTTAAGTTCGGGAAGTAAAATTCAGAGAAGCTAATTAAAACGCAAACTTGTAAAAATACGAACAAGTAAAAAAGAAGCGGGGCGCCGAAAAGATCAACGAAAGAGGTAACGTGTATTTCTCCGAAGCAAAAAATGTTAAGGTGTGTGAGCTTTTGTACGACTTCGCTTGCAGGTATGACAAGCAGGTTAACCATGCGTTGGATTGTGCAAACTCGTGTATGTGCCCCACGATGAAGGACATGCGGGTATAGCTCAAATAAATGGATTGGGCTGAGCTAAAAGAACTGGTTGGATGATCTCCGCAATTGTTGTTTGAAGGACGAAAAGTTGAAAAGCTAGTATGGTCTAGTTCTTATTATTATAGCAGGTGAATTAAACCGTGAGTAGTTATAAGTTTTCATGTTTGCATATTTTTAATGTATATGTGAATTTTAAATGTAAACAGATTGGTATTTATAAATAGGAAATTAATGAAACATGATAGTGATTATTTTGTTAAACGATGACAGCGACGGAACGAGTCTTGGTTACATTTAAACATGTTATCATGTTAAAATATTAAGAAACATATACGTATTGACTTCATATTATTTTGGAATAGACAATAAGAAAATAGAACGAAACAGTAGTATTTAATTGTTTTATTAATCACATTTTCAGAACTCGGGATTCATAATGCCATGTGATTTAATATAAAAGCAGAAAAATTTGAAGTGATACTATTATTGATGGATTGAATGTGATGTGCTTTCCTTGGGATTACTTTTAATAAAACCTGGCCAGATTGGGATTTTTTAAATGATATTTGTACTTATATTGCAGTTATTTTAAGTTAATAGTGGTTAAGTTTACGTTGAACTTTATTTGAATTTACTACTACGTAAACGAACTAATTCCTGTCACGCAGTGATAAAATCATATTTGGAAGGCATTTTATTTTTCAATTATATTTAATTAAACCAAACATTTAATACGTATTTTAAGATATTTTAGAAAAAGGTATCGTATAATGTGATCGTATTTAAGATTCCAAAAGCAAAGATCTATGGGGAATAACCATCTTCCGTATACGGAATAATATCGAAGGAATTGATAAGACAGACGATTTCGTGCCCCTTAATTATGACAAAAGAAAATGTCTTTAAGGAAATGTTGATCGTGCGAAAAGAATAATTGGAAAACTAATGATTTGGCAAACGTCTGAGTGGCGAAGCATCTTGGTAGCCATCGGATTGCTTAACTCCTTCCGCGTACCACTAAATATCGGTAAAACAAAGTACATTTTTAGAAAACAATAGAAAACGAAAAATGCAAAAGATATAAAAAAAGATTAGAACAAGCCGTGCTATATCTAATAAGAAAAAGAAGACAATCAATATAGAAACAAGGAAAAAATTGTTGAAGACATATGCATGCAGCTCGGCACTGTACGGCTGTGAAGTGTGGGCAGTAGGTGAAATATTATGCTACAGATGTATGATAAAGATATCGTGGACAGACAAAGTTAAGGATCAGGAGGTACTAGAAATAGTATGGAAAGAAAAATATCTTTTAAAAAACAGAAAGAGATACGATGATAGGACACGCTCTAACGCATGAAAGAATAGTGCGGGATATATTAGAAGCAAAGAAAGAAAAAATAGAGAAGTAAACTTAGATTAGACTATTGCACACAGACAGTAAAAGATGTCAGCTAACTTTCTAAAAGGAATTTTAATTATTTTAGAAAATGAAATATTTGATGTAGCAAATTACTTTTTATTTAAAAAATCGATGCCAACAAACGACCAAACTTCAAAATTACGTAGATCATGAAAAATATTCTGATAACAAAATTTAGTAATTTACGTTTCTGTTTATTTTCTTTCTTCATTTGAAAGAATCCCCTTTCTTTCTTTCAGTTTGGCTTCTTAATCCCCGCCACATCCATACTTCCCTGGACACCAGCTAGTTAATTCCTGTTCAGAAGGTTTTCCATTTACTTATACTATTTATTTCATCTCTTCCTTCTGTGGGTTGACTTATGAGCGGACACTCTTCTTAATACCTTGACGCTACTTTTGAGGCATAACTGCACTGTTAAAATGTTTTGCCTACGTAATAGTAAAAAGTAAATATAATTGGAATGTTGCAAGGATCACATTTATGTTGTTTAAATCTATTGTTCGAACTGGGGAGTAGCTAGATCTTGGTTTCTGCTGAGACGCAGATGAAATTTCAATGTTTCTGCTTTCTATGACAACAATATTGCTAATTTTTTGAAGTGAAAACGAATGATTTGATACAGTACTTTACTTCATCCCGCGTGACTTTATAAGATATTTTGACAAAAAGGTCAAGTGATTTTATTGATGCTATGTTTAGAAGACTACAGAATACTGCAAATGGCCATTGATTATAGAATCTGATTACAGAATACTTCGTCTTCAATTTTTTAGTCAGATCAACTCCAGTTTTTGTGCAGTTGTAAAATGTAACCAATCACCCCTGCTTTTTGCTTAATACGAGGGTCGTTCAATAAGTCCTTTAAAAATCCACGAAATGGCGCTCGTAGTACCGAAAATAAATTTTTCACAGTAAGCAGCACTCCTAACTGGTTAGCTGTTAGAGTTTCAGCCGTATCCATCACGTTGTTTCATTTTTGTTGTTGATTGAAGTAAAAACTTTCATTTGATTATAACAATGGATAAAAGTGAGTTCCGAGCAGTGATTAAACACTTATATTTAAAAGGGTTAACGGTGAAAGAAATTCAAGTTGAGTTGGTTGAAGTTCTTGGCCCATGTGCTTCTGTGTTTGCAACTGTTTACAATTGGGTGAGTGATTTTAAACGTGACCGTACATCCACAAAAGACAAAAGACGAACATCGTTCCGGACTACCTGTGGAAGTGTCTACTCCCGAAATGATTGACAAAATCCACGATAGAATTTTAAATGTTTGACGAATAAAAGTGCGCGAAATAGTTGAGGCCACAGGCATATCGCAAGGCACAGACGTTTCAATTTTGCACAAAAAATTAGCTGCGAAAAAAATCTCGGCAAGATGGGTGCCGCGTTTGCTCACAATGGAGAATAAACTCAATCGTGTGGTCGATTCTGAGGCTGTATTGGCGCTTTTCCGTCGCAATCCTGAAGATTTTCTGCGTCGATTCATAACTGTCGACGAAACATGGATACATCACTACACTCCGGAGACAAAAGAACAGTCAAAACAGTGGATTTTTGAAGGAGAACAGAATCATCTATATTGATTACTTAGAAAAAGGAAAAACGATAACAGGAGATTATTATGCGTCGTTATTGGACCGGCTGAGCTAAGAAATCAAGAAAAACGTCTACATTTGAAACGGAAAAAGATCCTCAATCATCAAGACAATGCACGGGTGCACACCTGCGCAGTTGCGATGGCCAAAATTATGGAATTACAGTTCCAATTATTACAACATCCACAGTATTCGCCAGATTTAGCCCACAATGACTTTTTCTTATTTCCCAACTTGAAGAAATGGCATGGCGGACAAAGGTTTACGTCTAACAAAGAGGTCATCGCCCAAACAAATGCATATTTTGAGGAGCTTCCGAAATTCTATTTTTTGGACGGCTTAGAAAATTTGTAAAAACGCTTAGAAAAATAAAGGGAGATTATGTTGAAAATAAAAGAAAATCTACCTAAAAAATGTTTTTCTACTTTTTTCCAAGGACTTATTAAACAACCCTCGCATAATCCAAATCTGTTGTAGTGCTATCGTGAAACATAAACAGCATAAGCACATTCCTTATCCTTTTTTTGATGTAAGAAGTAAAAATGTATTTATTGGTACCGTGCCAAATGCACACATAACACTTTGAACAAATCTTGTGTCCATTTGTCGAAGGTCATTTGAAATATCCCTCCTTTCTATCTGAACAAGATATTTTGTTATTAGGGCATAATTCGTTAAAAAGTGGCACAAATGTAAAATAGTTATATGCAATAATGTTTCTTAGTGAATTGCTAATAAGTCGTGTTAGTCATTTTAACACACTCGAGGAATTTTTTGAAATTTGATAACACGGCAGTACTCGCGCGGCAAATTTAAGTAGAGGTCGCGTGTGACGTAAACACGTTACTAACTAAAAAAAAAAAAGAATTTATTTTATATTAATCTTACTTATACTATTATTACATAAATATATGAAATAAAATTTACTTATAAACCATATTGTTTATCATTTACATCACAATGGGAAATGTTTTTGATGTTCACTTCACACCCGTTGTTACAAAAATTTCTCTTGTTGCTGCTAACTTGTTGGTTTCTCTTCGTTGTGGACGAGTATTTATATCGTCAATTCGTAGGCAAAGAAGAAGTAGGCGAAATGGTTTGTATGACATTGTGCAATAAATGGCATCCATTCCTGTACCATCTATTCTCCAGAAATTTTTTATGTTTTGTCTGCCTGATTTATGCATACCAATAAGTTACAATAATCCTAATAATGCTCTTATTTCATAAATATCAGTTGGTGTACTATCCCTTTGTCGTTTGTAGTTTGATTTTAGATTATTGAGATAAATATTCGTCGAATTAGTTATAGTTTCTATAATTCGGTCATTCAGAAAAATTTGCAAGCATTCTAAAACAGTTTTAGTATTAGCTGCGCTATTGATTGGTCCCGACCTCTTTTCAAATATATTATGAGCCCTAATTTTCGTTTTCGGCCGATTTTTTTTTTCACTGTGTAGTACGATCTTTGCCTATGTAACATGCAATATTATCATCGAACTATTCAATAGTTTCTACAGTATCCTCAACATCAGCACCATCTTCAGAATCCGTATTGTCGTCACTTTCAGTACAACTGTCACCCTCGTCTTCATTAGGATCTGCTTCACCAAGCATGTCTTCCTCTTCTAATTGGTTGTATCACTCAAGCCATTTAGCTGGATCACGGCTACTAGACAGTTTTAGAGAACTATAAGCGCAATAATATAAAAAAAGTAGTAAAAAAGTAAAATAAAACTTAAAAACGTCAGCGGTCGCGCAGGATACACAAGTATCCCAGAGGTTGGAGATGGTCGTTAAAAAAACGAATACAAATAAATACCGCCGCACACTGCTAGAGCTACAGACACACTGTCTAGTAAGCTTATCAAAAGGCTCGTCGGCGAAGTAAAAATATATTACTGCGCAACACCATTTTTAATGTGCGTGGGATACGTGTCTATCCCACGCGAGTACGAAGTGTTATAAGTTGTTTGCCAAAGTAACTTTACATATTATATACGTTAAAGACTTTTTGCATCAGCTAGTGCAGAAATTTTTATTACGTACTTAGTTTCTATTTTATATACATCGTGTTAATTAAGTATGTATTGAAACTTTAAGGGGTGATTATTTAGACAATTCTAAGACAAAAAGTTCCTATACACTAGGTCCAAAACGACTTCGTTAAAAACAGAGCGTTAAAAATTCTGATTTGTTTTCAAAAATTTCAAAATCGAAAATTTTAAATTAGTGTAGGTAATATAGTTGTCAAAAAATGTATAATTTACTTCGAAAACACATAGTATGTATTCAATAATCGCTTACACGGCATTTTTTGAAAAAAAAAATGATACGGCACTGATTAGCAGTTAAAATGACAAGTTATTTTGTTTTATTAACCACCTTCGAATAAACATACACTATACAATTTCTCAAAAAAACTAGTACTCATCGAGTAAATTTCAAAAATCGACAACTCTATCTGAATAAAACAAATAAAATTATTACGTTAGACACATTTTAATGGATCAATGTATAAAAAAAATCTAAGCCGCATGTACGGCTCACAACCAAACTTAGACATTAAGTTCAACAAATATTACTTACCTTTGTGTTAAATATTTTGAAATTTAATTGTACGCGATATATAAAAAAATTAAATAATAAATAGTAATGTGTAAAAATTCGTATTTAAAGTCGAATATCTTGATTAATAATTGAAATATCGAAAAGTGAATAGCGTATTCGTATTCAGCGTAAAAAACTGGATAAGAATCATATATTATATGTCTTGTAACATCACGGGAACCGTGCAACGGACAGACAGACAGACCGACCGACAGACCGACCGACAGACCGACCGACAGACTAGACTATCTCATTAACCAAACGAAGTTTGGTTGAAAATGGATATTAAATGAAATAATTAGATCGAATAAGAATACAAGAAACTGATTTTTCCTCGATGTAATTACCTCATTTTTAAAACCCGTTTCTTTTTAACGAAGCCGTTCCGGACCTATGCTTATTGAAGCATGCCTTAGAATTGTCTAAATAATAAGCCCTTAAAGTTTGAATATATACTTAATTAACACCCTATATATTAATGAAACCTACAAGGATCTCTAAAGTAAGTGTTATACCACTTTATGAACTGTCAGGTATTAATCTGGACAATAACTGACCGATGTGAACCTGGCGCCCAACTTCATCAAAATTTTTTTTAAATAATTTAGTGGGTTTGTACCTCGTTTGTACCCGTTTGTACTACTTTTCATTTCATTTGTACCTCAACGGGAACAGAGGTATAGCGTTTTTAAATTTAGGAACTAACGTTAAATCGGTACATACACTATTTTTCAAGATATCGAAATACGACCAGGTGGACTCGAAGGAGAATCGTTTGTGCCTGTTTGTACCTCTTTTCATTTCGTTTGTACCTCAACGGGAACCGAGGTGTAGCGTTTTTGAAGTTTCGGAAATAACGTTTAAACGGTACATACGCTATCTTTCAAGATATCGAAATACGACCAGGTGGACTCGAAGGAGAATCGTTTGTACCTGTTTGTACCTCTTTTCACAGGCGTGTGCGTTTATTGCAGTTCGCGCGTTTACAGAGTTAAGTTTTTTTTTTTTTAGCAACGTACCTATACATACAGCAGTTGCAGGGCGCTGTAGTACATCTCGACATGGAAGTACATAATTTTTTAACAATCCCGTACACGAGTTCAATGCAAGTTTCGGTGCTGCGTATGATTTTCGTAAAGGATGGTACATCATCTCATGAAGCTGAAATTTAATTTAATAACAAATATAAAATAAATATAACAAAAAAACATAAACGAAACAAAAACGTTTCAAACAAAAAAAATAAAAAACAAAAAACCAATAAAAAACAAAAAACCAAAAAAAAAACCAAAAACAAAAATGGAACTAGAGTCCTGCCACGTCCTCGCCGTTAGTTCTGGATAATGCTAAGCGCAGGAATACAACACAGTAGACGATTCCCTTTCGAGTCCTCATGCTCATTTTGGGATATCTTAAAACATTGCATATGTACCGAAACTTCAAAAACGCTACACCTCGGTTCCCGTTGAGGTACAAACGAAATGAAAAGAGGTACAAACAGGTACAAACGATTCTCCTTCGAGTCCACCTGGTCGTATTTCGATATCTTAAAAGATAGCGTATGTACCGTTTAAACGTTATTTCCGAAACTTCAAAAACGCTACACCTCGGTTCCCGTTGAGGTACAAACGAAATGAAAAGAGGTACAAACAGGCACAAACGATTCTCCTTCAAGTCCACCTGGTCGTATTTCGATATCTTGAAAAATAGTGTATGTACCGATTTAACGTTAGTTCATAAATTTAAAAACGCTATACCTCGGTTCCCGTTGAGGTACAAACGAAATGAAAAGTGGTACAAACGGGTACAAACGAGGTACAAACCCACTAAATTATTTTAAAAATTTTTTGATGGAGTTGGGCGCCAGGTTCACATCGGTCAATAACTGTCAATACTACACTGCACAAAGGACTCTTAATATCTTCCGAATAGGAGCTAGATTATCAAATCGTGCCCGGTCTTTTCTGGTGCATTTATCATTAAATTTTATCGCTCTAACCAAAATATGGAAACGCTTTTGTGATATTGTAGCTTAAAAATAATCTGAAGCCGTTCGATCTAGTGTTGTTCACAATTCAGACGTTGAGATGCTGTGCTCTCATTACGCCTTCTAAAAATAGTACACCTATAAAAACCAATATTTCTTTTAAATCTGTAGGTAAACAACATCGTAGGCGGTCGTACGAAGATCGCAATTCATCAAGCTTTTTATTTGGTAATATCGGTAGTGTGATTAAATATATTTTCCAGCAATCTGTAACTTCCTTCCCTACTTTCCTTGCACTGTTACCCCTGAAAGTTTTGTTATTATATTTAGATTGCGGATTTTAGTTGCAACCTGTTGCTGTTGTTTCAACCATTTAGAACAATTTTTTGCAATGCTTTAAAGCACCTAATTCAGACTGATTGTAGAATCATACACAGTTTGGAAGATTTGCTTATCAAACAATTTACTTGATAAAATTAGAGTATTGCCACGTACATTTTGCTATATGAGTTGTACTTAAGTGTGTATTCGTGCGGTTTATGTTAAGTATATTTATGAAGAGCGCTTTCGATTTATTTAAGTATAAATCATGTTCAGTATAAAGCTACAATATTATTAAATTAAAATATTAAATGAAAGTTTTAGATATACCTTCTACTAATGGCAGATTAAGCGATTTGTATAATTAAAATCAACGAGGTTTCTCAAAGTCATGGGTATTGTAGATTTTTTGAATTGAGGTTTTGAGTGTTGTATAATTTTATGTTGTTCAGTTTATTGTTATTCATTTCCGTTTCTTCTATTAGGTCTAGTCTTGTGAGGTTTTTTGAGGTGATATGATGTAGAATTTTTGCGTGTTTGTTTTTGTTAAATTTAGGGTTTTCTATAAGTAACTAGCGGCCCGAGAGCTGATTAGGTGGGTCTGTTGTGTTCTTTTGTTTTGATCTCAAGGTGTATGAATGTTCTGCCTATATATTGTAACGAATATATATTCTGTGGCACTGGTTTTAAAGAGATCACATCTATTCATAGTAGATCTGTGATATCTGATTTTGTATTCGATATAGTTATGTCTGCAGGAAACAATTACAAAATAGAACAGGACATTATTACCATTTAATTAGTTTTAAATACATCACTAGGAAATATGTAATAGCAATAAACACTCTGAAAACGCGTTTAAAAAGGAACAAGTCATTTGTGTTGCCTAATCCGTAGGCGGATTATATCCTTTCAGTTATTAAATTAAGATAGCGCTTGCGTAAAGTGTCACGAGGTGACGCGCAAGACGTATGAGCTGTTCTCTATGTGGACGGTACGAAAAGGCAAATTCGCCATTGTAGTTTAACATGTAAACGAAGCTGCAAACTTAAGAAGATGCGGACACGAGCGCGTGTCAAGTGGAGCCTCCGAATAAACATATTATGGTAGGGGCATAGGAGTCGTGGTCGTCTTGGGGGCCCAAGAAAAGTTGTTCTTCTTGTAGTTCCGGCAAGGCAATAGATCACGCTTCCTAATAAAAATGGCTAGACAGGTCTGTGATTATTAACGGTGAGAACACAATATTTAAGTAGTTTTATACTAAAACCAAATATCTTTAATTCCTTAGCGCATGGAATAACCAGGCTTATATTTAGCAATTAAAGCAACTGTCGTTAAAGACGTGTGTAAAGCTGTTGTTCGACATTTCTTGGTAAACGCGTATTGAACAGATGTTGGTCATCAACGTTATACCCTAGGCATCAAATTTTGTATGCAGGACCTGAACTTGTGCATCGCAGTTCGGTAGCAAGGGGTAGCTTCTTCGCTAAGCTCAGGTATTAAAACTTTCAGTTACTATGTTTGGTAGACTTCTAAAAGTGTTCATATTAAATTTTAATAAAGGATTGCTTATTCATGCTAAATTTTGTGCACGAATTAACTTTGCGTGAGATCATAAAATTGTAATATTTCTTTAATTTGATAACAAAGTTATTTGTTAAAATTGTGCTAAACAAATTTAAATAACGTGAAATATGGTTCTTTAGGAAGTAATAGTAAAGCAATTTTGTAAGACAAGTGGAAAATACATGTGTCCAAAGTATTGTGATTCCAAAGTCCACTTCCTGTTTGAAAAGATTTAATTACAGATGTCTAATCTTTAGTAAGGTCATTGTGTCATTTCTATATCTGAATAAATTTGAAATTCTATTTACTTAAACTAGCTACATGTGATTTAAATTTTTTTAAGGAATATGAACTAAACTTATTTGAAGCAAATGTAAACCAATACACAGATTTGTTCGTTGGGTGTCATGAATCTTGTTTTAAAGTATTATTAAAAATAAGGTCTTGTTATGTCAAGACAGATTTATAAGTAAAACCAGAATTCATTTTTATTATTTTGTATTTGTAACTATATTTAACAAAAAAAAAAACGAAAAGAGAGAAACTACATTAAATTACATTTTTGGATTCAAGTTTTTTATTCTATGAATAATTAATTTTAATAAGAATATCTTGGAAAAAATAAATTTTTTAAGTAACGAAATTAGACGAATGCTGAAACAATATAAAAGTACAGACATGTTACAACTGATTTAATCTAGATATCCATTTTTAACTAAGATACCTTTGGTGTGGTAATCTCAAGATTATCAACTCATTATTATTATTATGCTCTTTTATTGAAAAGCACAAATAGTGTCTTTTTAATAGAAAATTTGTTGTGTAACTTTTCCTTTCAGGATCATCGTGATAGAATAGGATGTAGGTACGTTTAAGAGGTTTCCAGATGTGTTAGTTCATTAAGTTGTAAGTTTTTTTATGGTGCTTATATCCCATGAGTTTCTGTATCTTCTCATAGGAGTATTGAATTTCTTGTATTGTCCATATAGATACAGTGTCGCTCAATTTCCCTTTTTCTTTCTATGTTTGCTTATTATTGAGTTTATACCATACACACGCCCATTCTCATTGCTCACCCTTGGGGTAATTCACAGACTAAGCCGCGAACAAGTAAAAAAGGATAAAGCTTCACTTGTATCCAACGAGTGGAAGCGAAGATGGTTCAATATGTCATGTTGCAGTGAAGGTAACTTAGTTTGTATATGCCTCTTTTTGTTTCTGGAATGGTGTCTTTGGTGTTGTTTATGTATGAGTTTTAGTTTGTGTCAGATTTGTAGTTTAATTTTATGTTGAGGGTAAATTTTTTAAAGATTTTTATTGTTTCTGTTCAATTGTTGTTAATAAATAGTACGCTGACGAATTTTTGGTTGGTTTCTTGGTTATTTATTAGTGTATGCTCCTTGTTTTAGGTTTTTAGTCGGTTTTTGATGATGGACTCAATGATTTTGTAGTGGTGCCCGTTTCTTTGTGGTTATGAATTTCAGATTTACTTTTTCTCCGAGGAAGTGTTGCTTGTTCATTGGGGTGTTGGTTATTTGTTTATGTAACTCTTGAATGCTGCCATTTTGTGTTGGACAAGGAGGGATGATGCTTCGTGTAGGAAGTGATCTCTTCGTGTTGCTTTTCTGTAGATGCTAAATTTAAAGTTATTGTTTTTCATGATTTGAGGTCTATATGCAGTTGTTGGAATTATTTTGTTGTTTAATGTTGTTAAAAGTGTGTTTGCGTTGCTATGATTGCTGTAGAAGAAGAATAGACATTCATATGCGTATCTGAACCATTTGTATATGTTTTTGTTGTTATAGAAGCCTGGGCAGTCTGCGACCTTCCCGCAGAACTACCGCCCCATCAGTCTCCTACCGGTTCCCGGCAAGTTAGCGGAGGATGTCGTACTTCGACGGCTACGAGACGAAGTCGAAGAGCGAGGGGGCATCCCCAACAAGCAGTTTGTCTTCAGATCCCGCCATTCAACCGTTCATCAGATCCTGCGCGTCTCGTGGAGTTCGTCACCGATGATTTCAACAGGAGGCAGTCAACCGGCGTCATCTTCCTTGATGTTTTAAAGGCCTTTGACCGAGTGCGGCATCAGTGACTCCTCTACAAGCTGCTAGTGATGGACATCCACCAAGGACTGACAAGACTCATCGCATCGTTTCTGGACTGAAAAAGATTCCGAGTAAAGATAGGCAGCTCCCGTTCTTCAGTCCGACAGATGGAAGCCGGCATGCCTCAGGGCTCGCTCCTCTCACAACTGCTCTACTCGCTGTTCACTCGCGTCGTGTCAAAGACTTGCGACACCCACCTGTGTCTCTATACCGACGACAGCGCCATAGCAACCAGATCACTAGCCTCTTGGATAGTGACAACAAGACTTCAGGAAGCCGCCACTGCCTTGGAGAGATGGTTCTGAACCTGGCTGATCAACGTCAACCCGGACAAGAGCAGCGCCATGCTCTTGACGAAGAGGAATCTCCAACCAAACAAGGACATCGTGATCTTCAAGGAAACCATCCCACGGAAGCTGCAGGCCAAGTACCTGGGGCAACTATCGACCGAAGACTCACCTGGGAAACCCACATCGCCAGCAGCGCCTCCAGAGTCAACGTAGCAACAGTAAGCCTGTACCCGCTACTCAACAGAAGAAGTCGACATCACCAACAAGATCAGACTCTACAAGACCATTATCAGACCGACCCTGACCTACGCATTGGCAGCGTAAGGCTACGCAGCCAAGTCCCACATCAAGAGGCTGCAATCCGTCCAATCGAAGAACCTGCGCATGGCACTCGACGCCCCATGGTACGTGAGGAACGACTAGCTCCACTCCGACGTCAACATCCCAACGATGGTGGAATTCATCAAGGCGGCTGCAAGAAAGACCTTCGACGGAATGGCTCTTCACGACAACCCCCTCAACAGGACAGCCGTGGACTACGACGAGACCGCACCGATGAAGTACAGAAGACCGAAGACAGTAGTTATAGATTAGCATAGTTAATTTATAAATGAAGTATCTCAAAATGGCTGTCATTAGGATAGTAAGTAAACATTTATTCCTTTCCCCGCTAGTCAGACCAAAAATGTAAATTTTTTTTCCAAATTTAAATTCCAAATACCAATTAGATTAAGAGTGGAGATTTGTAATTGTAACTCAATAAAGATTATGTCAATGTCAATATTAAATCACGCCCGAGCTGAACATAGAACAAACTAAAGATTCTTCTTAATCTTCTTTGGGAATTAGACCACTCATAGTTTTTAAAATCAACTTTATTTACGTTTCGATCCATGACCTAGGATCGTTGTCAAAATAATAAAAACTTCAAATTTGACATTTATGACATAAATTGAAAATGACTTTGATTTATTGATGTTTGAAATATTTGGTTTGAGTACACTAAGCAAAAATTTTTAAAGTTTAAAAGAATGATTGCCTTCAATTTGTGTTGCGACCTGGGAGCGACTATTTTAGGTAGCCAATACGCTTATCGTGAAATCAGCTGATTAATTTTTATTGGTGAATTTTAGATAAATTCAATAACTTGGAATTGGAAAACATGTTTCTATTTATACAATTGAGAGGATGGTTATTAAAGAAGTGTGCGATTGTGTTACCGTAAGGCTTAAGCAGTCGTTTTTTATATTTATTTTGAGGGGGAAAAATCATTACGATTTAAGTTACCTCTTTGGTAGATTTTAACATGGTTCTCAAGGCGACCTTATGGCGGGTTTACACTTGTCAGATACAAATGTTGTTCTATGAAGATTGTATATGGATCTGAGGCGACCCTATGGCGGGTTTACACTTGTCAGATACCAATACTGTTCAACGGAGATTGTATATGGTTTTGAGGTAACCCTATTGTGGGTTTACACTTGTCAGATACCAATGCTGTTTTACAGGGGTTGTTAATACGCTTATTTTTATGTAATTAGTTATTTTATGTATAAATAGAAATCTTGTATAGGCTGTATTTCATGTTAATATTGCAAGGAAAACCCAGGAAAAACTTGCAATGCTACCTAGATATTGTGGGCATTTGATTTTAATTTGTTATTTCTTTTGTTATTTCTTTTAGTAATGGAATCCATTGTTTACTGAAAGTCACGGATTCATTTGCAACGCAGTTATTTTTATGTAGGGTTATATAAGCAGCTTCTTTGATTTTGCGTTTTTGGTGTTTTTTTTCTTTGTCGATAATTTTTGCGTCCTCCCATTTTATTTTATGACTGGAGTCCCATGCATGTTGGCAAATCATGAATTTTTCAAATTTTCTATTTTTTATATATGATTTATGTTCTTTTAATCGAACTTCAAATGGTCTGGAACTTTCTCCTATATAAAACTTGTTACATTGGCACGGTATTTTGTAGGTGCAGTTTTTTGAATTTTGTATTGCGTTTTTGGGTTTTGTTTCTGTTAATTGTGCTCTTAGTGTATTGTTGGTACTAAATACTGTTTTAATTCTAAATTTGTTTCCTATTCTTTGGATTTTTTCGGAGAATCCTTTTATGTATGGTATTGAGAGCATTTTTTGGTTTCTATCGTTGTTTTTGTTTTCTTTTTCTTTATTTTTAGGGTTTTTATTCATTTCTTTCTCTATTATTCTTTTAGGATATTTGTTTTCTATTAGTGTACATCTGATTAGGTCTTTCTCTTTCTTTAAAATTTCTTCGTTTGATGATATTAATTTTGCTCTATCATACATGGTTTTGATAATTCCTCGTTTGACACATTGTGGGTGGTTTGAATAGAAGTTTAAGTATCTGTTTGTGTGTGTTGGTTTTCGGTATACTGATGTATTAATTCTTGTATCGTTTTTGCTAGGCGTCGCCGTGGATCAATGTAGTAAGCGTAAGACTACGGATCCCAAGGTCCCGGGTTCAAATCCCGACACGGCCGACTGCTTGAAAAATGGCAGGTGAGCATTTTTCACAAAAAATACGCCCTCGTTCGGATGAGAGGTTAAATGGAGGTCCCGTGTGTGAGTGTTGTCACGCACGTTAAAGATCCCTACCTTGCCTGGAACGGCAAGGGTTCGGCAAAATTCTAATTTTCCAGGCAACAAAAAACTCACCTCCTGGCCAATGTAGTACCTTCTGGTGGAGCATTGGAAATGTAAATGAACTGTATCGTTTTTGCTAACTAGAATATCTAAAAACGGAAGTTTTCCATGTTGTTCTAATTCATATGTGAATTTAATAGTTGGTTCTATTTCGTTAATTGACTGTACAAAGTTTTTGATTAGTTCTGTATTATGAGGCCAAATAGCATAGATATCATCTACGTATCTCCACCAGATTAGTGGTTTCAATTCTTGTGTGAATATTACATCTTTTTCAAATTCTTCCATGAATATATTGCTAAAGATTAGCGATAGTGGACTTCCCATTGCCACTCCGAAGCTTTGTTTGTAGAATTGATCACTTATTTGAAAATATGTGGTATTGACGCATAAACTAAGTAATTCCATAATCGATGATATACTTAGTTTTGTTCTTTCTTTAAGGTTGCAATCTTTTTCTAGTTTGTTTTTTATAATATTAAGCGTTTTGTTTATAGGGACATTTGTGAAGAGATTTACTACATCAAAACTTACCATTGTGTGTGTATTTTCAATTTTTATGTTTGATAATTTTTCTAAAAAGTGTTGGTTGTTTTTTATGAAAGAATCCGTTTTGCCTGTTAATGTCGCAACACAAATTGAAGGCAATCATTCTTTTAAACTTTAAAAATTTTTGCTTAGTGTACTCAAACCAAATATTTCGAGCATCAATAAATCAAAGTCACCTTCAATTTATGTCATAAATGTCAAACTTGAAGTTTTTATTATTTTGACAACGATCCTAGGTCATGGATCGAAACGTAAATAAAGTTGATTTTAAAAACTATGAGTGGTTTAATTCCCAAAGAAGATTAAGAAGAATGCCAAACAAACCACAACAAACATACAGGGAGTATTTACAAACTAAAGAATTGCAGTTGACTATATCAAAGTACACGAGCTGAAAACAGAACAAACCAAAGAATCGCGAAAAGTTCCAACTCATTTTTTGTGGTGCCCAAAATCCAGCACGCTCATTGGTCAAACTAAATTTGGAGATTCCTTTACACTCAAAAATTGAAACACACAATTCCATTGGTTAAAGACATCATTAACGTTTTTCAACAAAGGAAGCATAGGAAATGGAAGTGTATAAATATAATTGCAAATTCTTCGAAAGACATTCGTTAGTGCTCACCATATCCTAAGGAATCATCTTGCAATGCCCCATAGCCCGCAAAACCCTCGATGAGCAGTGCTCTCCATAGCCTACTATACTTCAGTGCACAGTGCTCTTCATAGCCTGCGTATTCTCCGACGGTGACGCTGTCCGCCGCCGTACCTAGGGCACGTCACTATAATTCATCAATCAATAGTTAACAATCTACGTATGGACGTTAAGCTCCGTTCCATCCAGCACCGACAAGTCGTATTGTGTTTCGTCTGTCAACTCTACCTCTGAAACTACACCACCCTAGAGTTCAACGGTGACGCACTCGACGGTGCTTTAGGCACCACTACCACTAAGCCTTCCGACGACAACCGAAGACTTCTGAACCCCTCTATGCTTGAATATATGTTCAACTAATAGTTTTAATTTCATATCATAATTCTTTGTAACTTTACGTTGTCCCACCAGTAAAACACGAAGCCTTCCGAAGAGTTCGGAAGACCACCGAAGACGTCTGGACCTCTTCAAACTGTAAATATTTTTAACTATCGCTGTTCAAGTTCTTACTGGGCCTCACAAATAAATTCCGAAGCCTTCCGAAAGTTCCGAAGAGTTTCGAAGACAACCGAAGACTTCTGAACCTCTCTATGCTTGTATATATGTTCAATTAGTAGCATAAATTTCATATCATAATCCTTTGTAACTGAACGCTGTCCCACAAGTAAAACACGAAACCTTCTGAAAGACCGCCGAAGACGTCTGGACCTCTTCAAACTGTAAATATTTTCTAAGTATCGTTGTTCAAGTTCTCACTGGACCTCATAGGCAAATTCCAAAGCATTCCGAAGAGCTCCGAAGACTACCGAAGACTTTCGCACCCCTTTAAACTGTATATACATCCATTGAATAAGCGTTTAAGTTTATTTTGGTTCCACAAGCAACCACGAAGCCTACCAAAAAGTTCCGAAGATTAGCGAAGACTTCCGAACTGCTTCAACTGTTAAAATTATTCGATTTGTACTATTTAATTTTTATTGTCATGTATTTATAAAACTTATAATTATTTTTGCTTATACTTATTAAACAAATAATCAAGCCAAGCCTACATGCTTTCAGACCCCGCCCACTCGAACGAAATCAACACCATCAACAAAAAGCAGCATGTACAAAATAAGTTGCTCTCAATGTAACATGACGTACATACGAGAACGTTCAGAAACCTTGAGACCAGAACCAAAGAACACATCAACAGACCCACTGAATCGGCTTTTGGCTACCACTTGTAGAAAACCATAAGTTTGACAATAAAAAAGATGCAAAAATTCTACATCATATTACCTCAAAAAACCTTAAGACCTAACAGAAGAAACGGATCATTAACCATAAAGTAAACTACACAAAACTATGCAACACTTAAATTTCAATTAAGAAAATTACTACCCAACTATTCTACAGACTATAACCAGCCACACCCACATTCTCAACTCAAAATATCTATAATACTTATGACTTTGACAAACTTCATTAATTTTCATTAAAAAAATGTGATAATCACTTCACCTGTCATTAGTATAAGTATATTAAAAACTTTCACTCTTATCTTTTAATTTTATAATATTGTAGCTTTACGCTGAAGATGATTGATTCTTAAGTAAATCGAAAGCGCTCTGCATAACTATATTTAACATAAACTACATGAATATGCTCCCCAATACAACTAAAATTTAATTGATTGTTTTGATAAGAAGACACAAATATTAAAAACTATTTAGAAGATCACTAGTCAATAAAATCTTCCCATAAATGTTAACTGTACTAAGGTACGGCAAAATTATTAACATATGTGAATAGTTGCTCAGTTGGATTTATTTGTAACCACTTTTGAACTACAGAAACGGTCGCGTGTGAAATGCATACTAATATTTAATAATTGGAGGCAGAAGACAATCCTCACTTTACAGAAATTTACCTGTAGGAAGCGCTATAGTATCCAGGAGGCATTGCTAAACGCTTAGAGTGAAGAGCTAAGATTTAAATAAAATGTCTGTAGCGAATAAAATATTGTAGATTATATCTAACACCGAAACTGATGAAAGGTTGAAAGAATCTGAAATCAACGAGAAAAAGTCACAATTTATTGAACTATTCAGCATACAGCATTTCTGAATTATTCGGCATACAAATATTTAGAATATTTTCTAATTACATTTGTAATGCGTTGCGTTACGCTAGTCATGAATTAGATGCGGACTGAAACATTAGTAAATTTGAATAGACAAACTAAATATAGACGCGCACCGCACCTTCTGAGATAGATTTCAAGAATAATTAATCTTAATTAAACATGATAATTTAAATCCTTTGTTTCTAGAATATATAATTTCAATTATGACAGTTAGTATAATTAAAGCAACAAAAAATGAATTTTCTTAAAATAAATTGGTACTATTTAATACAATGCTAAGATAAACATATTAGTCATTAAACAGGATAAATGTCGCGATAAGAAAACGCCTGAAACAAATGATTTCATAAATCATTATTATATAACTAATATGTAATACAAGCATGTTAAATAGATATAGAAAGTAAGGCATCGTGCAATAAACAAAACCACAGAGTAATTAATGAAATAAATTATTACGCGAGAAACGTAGAAACCTTTAACAGGGAAGATTATATTGGAGGCATTACCAAAGGTGTAAGGACGTTGCAAAAATACGTGACTGTTATGTAATTAACGGGAGAATAACATTATTAAGCATAGATTAAACTTGTCACAATATATTACCGAATGTTGACCTCAATTAATTTTTGTAGTGGGCGACATGACAAGAGTTCGAAAACGTACAAACCAGTAGTAAGGGAGCGTAAAGTTGAAAGTAACAGAGATCCAAGGAGTGAATATGGATTCCCGCAGGGAAAATATTCGGCGGGGGATATGAAGTTAAAGTCGCTTGAAACGGCAGGTTAGATTCACACACCCGGGGGGTCTGGATTTATTTTTAGTGAATATTGGAATGGTTAATAAAAAAGTCGATGTTGTGCTGTTTTTAAATAAATTGTAATAACGAACATTTTCAGAACTATGATTTCAAATGCCGTATAAATCAATCTTGGAAACAACAATGGTATGATAGTAGTAGCTACAGATTAAGATTTTTTTATAGGATTTTTATTAATAATACTTGTCCGTTGAAAATTACCTTAGATTTGTTTTTCTTTAAAATTTATGTAGGTGTATTTATTTTTCAGGAATTTATAGTTAGTAAAATTAAGTTTAGGGGTAATTTTGTTTGATAATATGCGTCAAGGTAGATAAATTTGTGAGAGGATATCCAGCTACCCCAGTGATGGAATCTTGTTTAAGACAGGCATTTTATTTTTCAATTTTATTTAATTTGACAATAATGAGATTTTAAAATATTTTAGAGAAAGGTATTCTGTAAAACTTAGGAAACCGGAAGCAAAGGGGAGAACCACTTGGAACAAACATTTTCAGTGTAGGGATAATATCGAAAGAGATTGCCGAGACTGACGGTTTGGCGCCCCTCAACTATGACAAGAGAAAAAGCCTTTCAGGGTAAGTGAATTACGTGACGTAGTTTACTGGTATTTTATTATTTTGATTCCGCATCACTATAGTTAGCCGAAGCGCACTTAAATTTTTAGGGGGTCTCGGCCTCTTCAAGGCAAATCTAAATTTATAACGATACGCTCATTTTTTCAGCAACACATTATTTCTCTAATGTTGATAATAAAGTCTACAGACGGATTTAAAAAAGATATCTTTAATTTTTCAAAATACCCTAGATATGCGTAAACCTTTTCTAAAAAGCAAAAATATACCTGAGCTACGCGTATAAAACTGAATTCTGTATTTGAGAGTCTTTAACAGTTTCCGCGATGTAAATAATAAAAATTGAAATAAAGACAATCTACATAAAAAGGATTTGAATTGTCAATTGTTACATACTAATGCTGCGTGTGAAATATCCTTTTTACAAACCTCTTATAATAGTTCCGTATCTACAGTATAATATGATACGGGTAAAATGCGCGTTAAGTTACTAAATTTTGATTTGTCCTGAAGGGGCGGGGACCCCGTAAAATATAAGAGTACATCGGGTAACTGCAATGGTGCGAGAATGGGTTCCTATAAGAAAATTATAAAGGAAAATAAAGAAATTCGAAATAAATATCATAAAGAAATAAAAATAAGATATAAAAACTGAAATACAAGACAAAAACGCTACTTTACGCCATCACTCGCCCGAAACCTTTTTTCTACGTATCATAATTGAGGGGCGCCAAACCGTGTGTCTCGGCATTTTCCTCAATATCTTCCCTACATGGAAATCTGTCTCGGTATTTTAAATTTTATCACTTTATATTTACTTTTAAAATCTTTGGGTTTCAAACGTTCCAAACGTAACATCATAATCACTATACTAAACAAGAGAGGCTCGGATAGAAGTAAAATTTTCGAACAATAAATTTGACAGCACACGTGTCAAAAATATAAACTAGAATTGTACAAAAAACGAATGGAAAACCTGCTGAAAAAATACTAGGAGTAGACCAATTTGAGCTTATGCGAAACAGGGGAACACGGGTGATAATGGGGAAAAACAATAGAAAAAGGGGAAAGCGTGTATATATAGGATTTTTAGATCTGGAAAAAGCATTCGACAATGTAAAAAGGCAAAAAATGCTCGAAATACTCAAAAAGACTGGAATGAGTCTTAAGGATAGTCGGATAGTACACAGCTTATACAAAGAGCAAACAGCTGTAATAGAATTGGAGCAGGAACGTAGACAAGTAAATATTAGGAAACGGTGAGACAAAGATGTGCCCTATCCACATTAATTTTTAACTAGTACATGGAAGAGGCAATCGATACTGAAAATGCAAGAAGATATTTGAAATTATTATGCAGGGACAAACGATTGATATGCTTAGATTTGCAGATGATATAGCGGTATTAGCATCTAGCAAAGAAGAGTTAGAAGCTGCTCTTAATGAAATGGTAACAGTTCTAACAGAAAGATACGGTATGAAAATTAACAGAAATAAAACTAAAGTACTAGTACGCAAACGAGGTGGAAATAAATTAAAAACTAGAATACAAGTAGGTAACCAGAACTTACAAGAGGTTAAGGATTTCTGCTACCTAGGAAGCCAAATAACGTAAGATCGGACGAGCGCAAAAGATATAAAACAAAGATTAGCACAATGTCGTGCTACATTTAACAAAAAAAAAGCAACTACTGTGTTCAAAGACAACAAACATAGAAACAAGGAAAAGATTGCTTAAAACATATGTGTGGAGCACAGCACTGTACTGCTGTGAAACCTGGACAGTAGGAGAAGCGGACAAGAAAAGATAGAAGTCTTTGAAATGTGGTGCTACAGACATATGATGAAGATATCTAGGGCAAACAAAGTTAAGAACAAATAGGTACTAGAAATGGTAAGAAAAGAAAGAAGTATCTGGAAAACAAATAAGAGAGATAGGCCACATGATAGACATGAGGAAATGGTGCGGAGTACATTAGAAGCAGAGATAGAAAAAAGAGAGGTAGGGTAACCGAACTGCATCTAACAAGAAAGAGCAGCGGTTATGCTCGAAGACAGCAAAGATAGAAACAAGGAGAAAATTGTTGAAAGCATGTGTGGAGCACAACACAGTACGTCTATAAAATAGGGGCATTAGGAGAAGCAGACAGAAAAACGGTAGAGGCCTTTTGAAATATTGTGCTTCAGATGTATGAGGATGGTAGCATGGACAGAATAAGTTAATAACAAAGAAGTTATAGATATACTAGAGGAATAAAAATATCTGTGGAAAAAATAGGAGAAATAGAAGGGCAGGATACGTTCAAAGGCATTTCAGGGGAATAGTGTAAGATAAATTACAAGCAGAGATAGGAAAAAAGGTAGAAGTAGACCTAGATCAGACTATTGCGCCCACATCGTGAAAGATGCAGACTGTGTAAGTTTTGGGGAAATATGTAGGTTAGCTCAGAATAGGAAACAATGGGGGTACGCGTCTAACCAGTTCCAGCACGAAGACCTAATGATGCTGCCCTGTATACAAGTTTAAAACAATTTTTACTAAATAATCACACCGAGTATGCACATTCGTTACTAAATGGAGATTTTATGCGTCATCTGGTAATCTGATTTAGACGCCAATTTAAAATAAGAAGATATTTAATTACGAGTTGGATTTGGACGCCAATTTAAAATAAGAAGATATTTAATTACGAGTTGGATTAAAAAGCGCTTCGTAGATTTTTGCAAGTATTAATTGTTTGTAACATATATGAATTTCATTTGGTTAAGATAGAATAAGTTCTTATCATTTTATTTTTGTAAGGATCTTTACCAGGAAAGTTTGTGTTCAGAGTTCGAAACACTGCGACGTTTTAGTAGATTATCTAGAAAGGATTTTTTTGGCCAAAACAAACCTTAAAAGCCTTGGAATAAACAACCAGGTAAAATATCCATTAGAAAAGAGATTTAGTGCTGTAAATTTAAATAAAGTAAGGAACATTTTTTTATAATTAAGTAAATAAGTACTTATTAGAGATAATTTGATGTTTGAAAGAAACATGCTGAAATGTTGTATCTGCTTTTGTATCAGAGAAAATATTTTATGTATAAATGCTTTGTGATATTGCTGTTTGATTTCACTTTTGAAAACTTTCACATATCCGTTGAGCTAGCCAGGCAAAGTTAGAAAGGAAGGTAAGTGAATAATTTCAAATTTTACTATTTGCTGTATCTGTATCACAGCACTCTTTTAGCGGCGCATCGAAGCGAGGCGTTATCACAGCATTCTTTTAGTGACGCTCCAACGCGGAGCTTACCATATCAATATATATTCGCATTTGTTTCAACTGGAACACTATTGTAACATCAAATTTAAGGTATTTAAAAGAAAATATAGAAACCTGTATTTCAGATTATATTAGAAACTTTGTTAGTCGTTAAAATGTAAGCAGGACATTAATTTTTATCTACACAATACGTGATTTACGACTATCATTAAAACATCTGTACAGACGATTTACAAGTCCAAATTTTAATATTTCATTCGTAAAATTTTAGATCAAAATACTGTGATATTTTAACTTTCGTTTCTTTTAAATATTGATGATCAAAAAAGGAACAGGTATTAACTAATTCTTAATATCAAACTAAATACAATATCAATTTTACCGAATTTAAAACTTAGACTGGAAATATTTTATCGTGATTATTATTTCTTTAAATCTCAAATAATATGAGAATAGATTACTTTCCAAGTATAGAAAAAATACAGAACGATATTAGTGTTTTAAACAACGACAAAATATGGCTTTTTAAAAACTCACCAGGTGTCGATCTAGACGATGTCACTGAAATAGCAAGCATATGTTCTAGAAACCTCGTCACCAGAAAGAAATGGACCCAAAAGATCTCTCGTCAAGTATTTGAAGCAGGAATTGGGCACACCGTGATCGCACTGGATGAAACGGGATAACCGTTTTATAACGCACTTTGTAACTTTTAAATTCCACACGGAAGATGTATTTCTCTTAGGTATTTCTCAAAACTTACTACAATTTAATAATTGAAGGCAATAATTGTACACACATTAGTCGCATTAAATTTAAAGCTAGTCTTAATAATTTTTCTTTGCGCATTGTGATTCACCATCACAACTATATGTTCGAACACTAACTCACTAAGATCATATGGAATAGCGCCTGTCGCTCTGCAGTGACTTCAATCATATCTTCTTTCAATAAGGACTCGAATGCGACTCCTCGTGACCTTTCAACACCGCCATCTCAGTTTCTAACAAGACCAATACGCCAGCTGCGTGTCCTTAAATTGTTTTGTATAGCTTTTAAATAGTTTTAGTAGTACGCCAGGAATGACAACGAAGGTATTCAATACTTGTAAAGTAATTTATACCGAATGATTCTAAATCATATAATATGGGGTTATAACTTTAAAATAAAGAACATGAAAGAATATAACCAAAAATACAGAGTGGATCATTTCTAAATATGATCTTCATAACAATTAAGCAGGTTCAGAACTTTGGGTAATTAAAAAATGTTACAATGCATTGTATCATCCTAAATTGTTAGAAAAAGTGCCAAATGCATGTAAGTTACCTGCAAAAACACAATATTGCTTATGAGCGTTTAAGCTAATATGGGCTAACTGTACAGATTTTATGACACAAATTTTGGAAAATTTAATCAGCAATACAATGACGACCAAGTAAGTGCAATATGGTTCGAATCGCGATGCCGCGAGACGAGATCGAGACGAGAAATGCTTACTTCTCGTTCTCGTCTCGAAATGCCAGACGACAACTTGGTTGAGCTCCATTCTCAAAGGATGTTTCTCGTCTCGTTCTCGATCGAGAGTCGAGATTTCTCGAATTCTCGACTTCTAAAGTGCTCTGCAAGTTGAAATAATGTTTTTGAACCACTAATTGCTATGTGAGCAATGCATTCAGTTAGTACCTATATGCAGTTTTAAATAACGAAACTGGAATAAATTAAATTGCTTCTGTTGTGAGTGGCTAGTAACTGTAACCCGAAAGTTCGGAAGCAACCAAGCGAAAATTACCTTCATATATTGGTATTTGAACACTATGGAAAATGAAAGTAAACGCTAAAAAATAAATTATGCAATCAGTTTATTATCTGTAAGTACTGAAAATTGATTGCATTAATGAACTGATAATATAAATTTAATACAGGTTGCGTTTTATTTGATCACTATCTCAGATATTTTCTTTAAATCGTTCTTAATAATAGGAACTGAAAATCTTTCATCGAAAGTAATAAATTAATAAGAATGCCCTTTAATTTCAATATTCTTCTTATAACAATAAATGCAAATTAAACGCATTCAAACCAAAAGATTGTATACTATACTAAAAAAATCATGTAATATTATGGTTAAGTGACGGACAAGTCAGGGTTTAAAATCTTTTACCATAGTTTTGCAATATCTATTAAATTTCAAATCACTGTTTTATGCAAGTATTTAGTCCTAGTTAAAATTGCAAATTATAACTAGCTATTTAGTTGGTTTATCTATCACATGCTACAATAAGTTGTCAGCTATAAATGCAGCTTATTAACAAAATCGTCTTGGGAAAATGTCTTCTGTTGCTCAACCAAAAATTGTTCATTGAACGTCGCCCAATATACGCTAGAACATTTCAAAATCGTTAAATATTGCACGAATCTTTAAAATACCCAACAAATTAAGTTTACAATTATACATCAACCCACGGCGATGCAACAAAATTTGGGATTACATTTTTACCTAAAGATAAATATTTCCTAAGAAACCTATAGAAGATGTATGTGACTGGTATACCTAAAATTGGATACCGAACCCTGCTTTGTGCTTTCTAATTGAAGGGAACGAAAAGTATAAAAGCCTTTTGTTTTCTTATCTACCTTTTAAAAGTTTCTATAATATTATTTTTCTGAAATCCATTGTTATAACTCCAACGTCCTGTCTAAGGAATTAAGATTATTTAAAAAAGGTTTGACATTTGAATGTATGCCTGAAGAATAACAATTTATCCTACAACAAATACCTGTCATCCTTGAAGTACAAACTATAAATATACCGAAAACTAAAAGATTTCACTTCAATATTTTTGTGTTTTGCTGCATATACAAACTCTGACCTCTGAGTTTGCTTATTTATTCATATTAACTTGGGTTGTAACTTCTGTTAAAATTTTAAAGTGAAAGATTAAGCGATCAAAAGTAGCCTTTTCATATAAACAGCAAGATGAAAACGAAGGAGTCAATAATCCTGAACCATATAGCAGCGATGACAGCTTTTCTGATCGAACTATATATGGTCCTGTTCTCTCAAGTTGTAGTGCGAACATCACCAACTTAGAAGCGGATAATCAGTACGACTACGATTCCGATATGACTTTCCCTTCCATAACCGCATCATGGTCATCAACATCACCAAATGTACAGGAAGAAGCTTTTATACCCAGTGCAAAAATAGCGAAAATATCTAAAATAAAAGTGAGCGACTATTACCACATAAATGTGAAAGACAGGAATAATAAAACCGGAACAAGCAAACTGTGCTTAGAAAAGAAAGTCAGCACGGTTATAAAATTAACGTGCTCTAATACTAGCAGGGCAGACGCACTCCTGGCATTTGACAGTTCCGTGTTTTAATAGGTACTCGCAACACCGAAGCGTTGTCGTCGCTAATTATAATAAAGAAATTAACGAAAAATACTACTTTACCGGCAAATCTGTCATGTTTCACAAACTTCATTTCCATTTGAATATTTATTTAGTCAAATATTTAGAATTTGTGTTCATCTGTGGTATTTATTTATTTGTGATTTGAGTTTAAGATTCAATTTTAAATAATGGGATTTAAGTGTTCCATTGCTGGTTGTAAACTATTGTAATTGTAAGAACTCATTGTTTACCAAAGGATCCTGAGGTAAGTTCTTCAAACATTTTTAATTGCTTATTAATTTTAACTAAATGCTAAACTATTTCAGTATTTTCAAAATTATCATATTAATTTATGGTTTTTTGATACAGGATACTTTTTATGTATAACATTCTTGTGTTTATAGATTTGTCGTTTATGGTGCGCAGCAGTTGGTGGTAAAGATTTAATGAATTTTGTTCCTACGTTACAGCTTCAAGGTACCTAAAGTGATCATTGCTTTTACTTTTGTGTTAGTATTGTTGACTAGGATGTTTTTTGAATTATCCAATGTACTGTATGACCTTTCAGATATGTTAACATGTAACATGCATTTTAAATTCCTTTTGTAAAAATTGGAGTTGCTCATTCATTTTTAAATAAATAAACAAAAAATGTTTGTTGTTGTGAATATTAAACTTATGAAAGGCACTTATAGGGATTTCAGGGACATACTGTAAATTATCGATTCCTGCCTCATTTTATAATACTGTAGCTACATTTTTTGAAATGTTGACAAATGATTTCACTTAACAATAAATTTTGTTTTATTTAGAAGAGTTTGTTTTCTGTACCATTAGCGTAATTACATAACAAAACGTCCTTGAAATCTTCATAGTGCATTTCACAAACCTGTATTCCTAAAATGCCAGAAAAATTCAAATTTAAATTTGGCGCCAATGAAGATAGTTCATACTCGCATCGTGAGTGGCGCTCATTATGGTTTTGAAATAATAAGGGAGTTGCCTATCTATATTTACTTACTAATCTATGAATACTAGCGGCTTAAAAAAGACACCTAATATTTAAACACGCTGCAGTCTATAACAGTATTTTTTGTGAACTAGGAACGTCCACGCCAAAACAAAAATCAAATCCCATTTTGAAGATGATTAACAAAAATAGAAGTAACTCACTTAAGGTAAGTTATAAAAGGGGTATAATTGTAATCGTTACTGAATTAAGTGATACTAGCTATTTGCAATTTCCAAATTTACTTGGCAGTTTTTTTTAAATCGCTTTCATTTCTTGCCGTTCTAGCCCTTTTTAAATATATCTTTTGTAGAACGTATAAGTAACGTAGTATTGTAAAACCTCAAAAGTATCATGATTAATTGGTTATTCATGTTCTAAAACTTATTTTTATTATTTCAGCCAATTGGCAAGGAACAGGAATGGGATGAAATGATGGTTGAATGGATAGCAACCGAATATTTTCCCTTTAGTTTTTTTTGAAGACGATGCGACACAAAGATTGTTTCATGTGCTAAATAACACCGTAGTACTGCCTAAGTTAAACGGCAATGAAAGAGAAGGTGCTGAAACAGTTTGCTATAATGCAAGAAAAAATTAAATGTGTCCTTGCGACAAACATTTCTAACTTTTCACTTACCGTTGATGGTTGGACTTTAGTATCCAATAAATTTTATTATAGTATTACTATGCATTATATTGACAATGATTGGGTTTTACAATCGCTGGCATTAGATTTTGTTTCTGCAAATGAATCTCATACCGGTAAAGATATTGCCGTAACTGTTTACCATTCACTTAAAAAGTATAACATACAGCACAAAATTCAAGGAATAACAGTAGACAATGCAGCAGCAAACACATAGTTTATGGCGGAATTAGCAATACTTATAGATAACCAACCAAAACAACAAGGAACCGACCATATTTGCTTTAACAGGGAAGATTCGCATTTCAGATGCTTCGCACACATTTTAAATCTTAGAGTTCAAGACTTGATAAAATTGCTTAAAAGCAAAAGAAGAAGCAGAGTTTGAAGAAGTAGTAGAAGAAGAAGAAGAAGGGTTTTGTGAAAAAGTAACTGATGCAAATGCAGGTACGGACAAAGATTTCAACGAAAATCTTTCGTCGCTAACGAAGCTGCGACAATTGTTTTTCAAAATAAAAAATATCTGAAAAATGGTAACAAAAATAAAAAGTTGCGATGCAGCAAATTTAAAGTACTTGTCTACAAATTTTGATATTTTAACGCGTTGGAACTCGACAAACGACATGATATTAGTTGCACTTAACATGCAAAACGCATTAAATGCATTGTGTGAAAACAACAAAAAATTAGGTGTTTTCAAAATTACTAAAACTGAATGGGAACTGTATTCAAAAATTCAGAGTTTATTAAAGCATTTTAAAACTCTTTTTTACTTCATCATCATCATTAGGTCTTCAGTCCTGGAACTGGTTAGACGCGTACCATTATTGTGTCCTATTCTAACTAACCTACAGATTTCCCTGAAATTTACAAAGTCTGCATCTATCACTATCTGATCTAGGTCTACACCTACCTCTTTTTTTTCTATCTCTGCTTGTAATATATCCCATACTATTCCCCAAAAATGCCTTAGAACGTATTCTACCCTTCTATTTCTCTTATCCTTTTCCCCAGATATCCTTTTTTCCCTACTATTTCTATAACCTATTCGTTATTATCTTTGTATGTCCATGCAATTGTCCTCATACATCTGAAGCACAGCATTTCAAAAGGCTGCTCCCGTTTTTCTGTTTGCCTTTCAGACTGCCCGTATTTCATAGACATACTGTGCTGTGCACCACACATATGCTTTCAACAATTTTCTTCTGTTCTATGTTTGTTGTCTTTCGTCATAGGCGCTGTTCTTTCTTGTTAGATGCAGTTCGGTCAACTTCTATTGTTTTACAATTATATATCCTATTTCTCCAACATTCGGTGGTTGTGAAGGGAGGCGTCGCCGTGGATCAATGTAGTAAGCGTAAGACTACGGATCCCAAGGACCCGGGTTCAAATCCCGACACGGCCGACTGCTTGAAAAATATCAGGTGAGCATTTTTCACAAAAATTACGCCCTCGTTCGGATGAGAGGTTAAATGAAGGTCCCGTGTGTGAGTGTTGTCACGCACGTTAAAGATCCCTACCTTGCCTGGAACGGCAAGGGTTTGGCAAAATTCTAAATTTCCAGGCAACAAAAACTCGCCTCCTGGCCAATGTAGTACCTACGGGTGCAGCATTGGAAATATAAATGAACGGTTGTGAAGGGAGGTAAGCAGCCTGTGGCTGCCAAGTTCCCCCAACACTTAACCATTTACCGATTTAATATATTTCCAATATATCTTTTCGCACAGTCAACATTAGTTGCAGATATTTCGCAACCAACAACTAGTTGTTTATACTAATCATCAGATTTATCTGCACTTATTTTTCGTCATTATGTTTTTTGTCTCAAAACTGGTTGGACGCGTACCTGCACTTATTTATATTCTGAGCTAGCCTACATAGTTCCCTGAAATTCTCACACGGCATGTGTATACAGCTCGTTCGCCTTCTATTGTTTTCTAATTGTATGCCCTATTTCACCGTGATTCAGTGAAGGGGGTTAAGCAGCCTGTGGCTACCAAGATCCCCCAACACTTAAACATTTGCCGAAATAATGGTTTTCCAGTAAATACTTTCACACACTTAACATTATTCGAGAATATTGCCCAACCAATTCTTGTAGTTACTTATAATAATCATCATGTTTAAGCACAGTTTTTTTTCGTCATTAGTTTATCCGTCTTGGGATTGATTTCTATTCTGGACTAGCCTACACATCTCCCTGAAACTCCTACAGCCTACATCTTTTACTATCTGTGTGCAGTAGTCTAACCTAGGTCTGTCTCTTCTTCTCTTTTTTCCTATCTCTGCTTCTAATAAATTCCGCAATATTCCCTCATGCCGTAGTATGTGGCCTATCATCCTATCTCTCCTATTTTTTTCCGTTTTCCACATATTTCTTTCTTCTCCTACCATTTTTAGTACCTCTTCGTTCTTAACTTTGTCTGTCCATGATATCTTCATTATACGTCTGTAGCACCACATTTCAAAGGCTTCTACCTTTTTCTTGTCCGCTTCACCTATTGTCCAGGCTTCACAGCCGTACAGTGTTGTGCTCCACACATATGTTTTAAGCAATCTTTTCCTTGTTTCTGTTTGAGGTCTTTGAGCACAGTAGTTGCTTTTTCTTGATAAATGTAGCACGACCTTGTGCTAATCTTTGTTTTATATCTTTTGTGCCTTTATCTTCTTGCGTTATTTGGATTCCTAGGTAGCAAAAATCCTTAACCTCTTGTAAATTCGTGTTACATACTTGTATTCTTGTTTTCGATTTATTTCCCCCACCTTTGCATACTAGTACTTTAGTTTTAGTTTTGTTAATTTTCGTACCGTATCTCTCTGTTAGAACCGTTTCCATTTCACTAAGAGCAGTTTCTAACTCTTTCTTGCTAGACGCTAATACCGCTATATCATCTGCAAATCTAAGCATATCAATTTTTTGTCCCTGCATAGTAATTCCAAATGTCTTCCTGCATTTGACAGTATTCATTGCCTCTTCTATATACAAGCTAAAAATCAATGGGGATAAGGCACATCCCTGTCTCACCCCTTTCCTAATGTTTACTTCTCTACGTTCCTGCTCTAATTCTATTACTGCTGTTTGCTCTTTGTATAAGCTATGTACTATTCGTCTATCCCTATAACTCATTCCAATATTTTTTAGTATTTCAAACATTTTTTACATTTTTTACATTGTCGAATGCTACAAACCCTATATACACGCTTTCCCCTTTTTCTATTGTTTTCTCCATTATCACTCTCAGAGCTAAAATAGCCTCCCGTGTTCCCCTGTTTCGCCTAAACCCAAATTGGTCTTCTCCTAGTACTTCTTCCGCCCGTTTTTCCATTAGTCTTTGCACAATTCTAGTTAATATTTTTGACACGTGTGCTGTCAAACTTATTGTTCGAAAATTTTGACATTTATCTGCGCCTTTCTTTTTTGGTATAGTTACTATGATGCTACGTTTGAAATCTTTGGGTATCTCGCCTGTCTCATACATATAGCTTACAAGTTGGAAGAGACGTTCTGATACTGCTTGTCCAGCGGCTTTTAGAGTTTCTGTTTGCACCTTATCTGTACCCGGCGCTTTACCATGTTTCAGACTCTTTAATGCTAATTCAAACTCATCTCTAAGTATAGGATATCCCAAGTCATCATTTTCAATGTCTGATTCCTGTTCTAATGCTGTTAGTTCCTCTCCTGCATATAAATTCCCTATATATTCTTGCCATCTACCCACTTTCTCTACGTTTTCTATAATGACGTTTCCTTAGGCGTCCCTTATATTTTTGCTATACGGTTTTATATCCCTAAAATTCATTCTAATTAATTTGTATGCTTCGTCTGTCTTTCCTATTTTCATTTTTGTTTGTACCTCTTTGCACTTTTCATCAATCCATTGTTCTTTAGCTTTCCTGCATTTTCGAATAATTTCCCATTTTATGGCTTTGTATCTTTGTTTTCCTGTTTCGTCTGATGTATTTTTGTATTTTCGTCTTTCTTCTATTAAATTCAGGATATCCTTTGTTATCCATGGTTTCTTATTTTCTTTTTGTATATACCCAAGAATATCTCTGACCGCCCTGTCTAGGCTGGATTTAATGTTATTCCATTCTGTTTCTAATTCCTTAGTATCAGATATTTTCCCGATATCTTTGAGCAATTCATTTGACTGTTTTTCGAATCTTTCTTGAATATCTTTATATTTTAGTTTCTCTAAGTCCAAGTGCCTTTTTCCGTTTCTTCTTTTCACATTTTTAAATTTAAGTGCGGCCCTCATAATTACGATGTTGTGGTCAGTATCTATATCTGCTACTGGGTAGCTTCTTCAGTCTTTTACTTGATTGCTAAACTGTTGTCTAACAAGAATGTAATCTATTTGATATCTTCCTATATCTCCTGGCAGCTTCCACGTATATCGTCTTCTAGCATGATGTTGAAATAATGTGTTTGTGATGTTTAAATTGTTCTAGTCGCAAAATTCTACCAGCCTATTTCCCCTGTCGTTTCTCGTGCCTAAACCAAATAAACCTACTACCGCTCCTTCCCTACCTTCACCTACCACGGCACTAAAATCCCCCGTAATTATTCAATTTTCATGTCCTTTTACGTATCTTAATATGTCTTCGATTTCTTTGTAGATGTCTTCTACTTCTTCGTCACTGTAGCTAGAGGTGGGCATGCATACTTGTATTATTATTGTGTTTACCGGTTTAGATTCTAATCTAACCATGAGTACTCTTTCGTTCGTTTGTAAGTAACTTTCTCCACAGTATCCTATCTTTTTCCGCATATCTATCCCCACACCCAAATTTCCTTCCTCTTCCTTCCCCGCCTCTGGCCACCGAACTTCGCTGATTCCTACTATGTCTAGTGATAACCTATTCATTTCGATTTTTAGGTTCTCTAGCTTACCTACTTGCTTCATACTTCTAACATTCTACGCTTCGACTCGCAGAATGTTCCCGACTCTTATTTTTAACTTTCGGATCGCATCCTCCGAAGTAGTTCCCTCCCAGAGATCCGAATGGGGGGCTATTTTAACTCCGTAATCTTTTACCCAGAGAATGCCATCATGTTTGTTACAATTTAAGTACGCTGTATACTTGGGAGATAATGTGGTGGTTTCCCGTTGCCTTCCACATCGCGGTAGTGCGTCTCAGACTGCCATACCGACCCCTATGGTCTCTGCTAATTTAAGTACCGAAAGAGCCGCTGCCCTCTTTTGGGGACCTGTCTTAGTCTGGTTCCTCACTAACGACCCTACTACTTTGGTTGGATCTGTAGTTTGGCTCTTTAGTTTATTAGAACACGCAAGCCATTTCACCTGTTCCAGTAATTTAGAACTTCGTAAAGGTGCAGGTCCATTCAAAATGGCTTTTTTACTTGGTGGAGAAAATTATGTCACGTTACCGCATGCAGTAGTAGGCTTTAATATGTTGCTTGACAAAATAGAACATCCTATTCAGGGATAAAAAAGTAATTCATCGAGATCGAAATTCGAAGAAAATTTGTTTTTTAGTCTATCAAGCTCCACATACTAAAATGTTAAAACATTATCATAAAACAAATTGGATCTACTGTGCTGTCATTTTAGATCCACGACATAAAACGCAAACATTCAATTTGACCACGTGGGGGCAAGAAATGAAAGAACTTAAAAAAACTTTAAGATATATATAAAGAAAAGAACTACGTATCGTCGCATCCCCAACCAACTCTTTTAGTCGAAAATTATGATATGAATGTTAGTGACGATGATGAATTGGATGTGTATTCCATTTATGAAAAAAATCAAATCGCAAATAACAATTGGTGTTAAAAAATTGACAACTATTTAAATTGTCCCAGAGAAACTAAAAGCGAAGATATACTAAAATGGTGGAAGAACCATAAATCTGTTTATCAAGGTTTAGCTTCAATGGCACGCGATCTCTTTAGTGTCACCGCAACTAGTGTACCCGCCGAGAAACTATTCTCAAAAGCTGGCTTGACTATTCGGAAACATCGCAATAGGTTAAGTCATGAATTGGCAAAAGCACTACTGTGTATAAATTGTTGGCACAATAATAAATTATTAGAATAACGCCGTTACATATACATTCATAAAGTATTGTATAATACACAACATTAATATTTTATTTATAGTTTGGTTTGGTAAAAGTAAAATAAAAGTAAAAATAATTTGTTTGTTTTATTTATTTCTAGAATTAATTTTCAATTCAATAGTTGAGCTTGCGCCACTAAAGTAATTCAATTAAAATAAAATTACTATAATTTTTAAACAAAATTTATGCGTTTACTCTTTACTGATCTCAACCAATAGTACAAAAGTACCTATAGGAATTTAAAACATTATCAACATTTTCCACATGCGTGTTCTTTTGTTTCGCCAATTTCTATAAATCGGCAGTCCCTATTTGTTTTCGAAATTGTAGTCCTTTATTGGAGAAAATTGAGCGTGATTGACTTTCAGTATTTAGTAATAAATGTTTTCCTAGGTATTCATAATGTGCGTCTAAATTATCGACATAATCGCTATGCTTCATAAAGTGAAAGTACAATCGCCAAAACACATTTTTCGACAACTATGCCAAGAAACTATTAAGACTTTTGAAAAGGGAATGGTTCTACTGAGAAAGCGTATTATTTTAAACATAACCTCCATGTCTACATCGATTAAGCTTTGTCTTAAGATCATAAAATCATAAATGTAAAATTAGCACAAATATTTAGTTCTCACAGTTTACTTATATATTCTAATAAATATTCAATAACGGCCTTTAAACGGAGTAAAATTGATCATGTATAATTTGTTTGTTCTAATTAACACTGCTTCCTTGTGAAGTATAACTTTTAAAGTGATATATTTACGTTCATAAATCACAAAAACATTTCATAATTGCTAATTAACAAACGATTTTGTCTTAATCTAAAGTTGAAACTGCAAATAGTAAAATTTGTGTATATAGCATAGTTTAACAGCTAACTATTAAAACTAACACAATAAATAGGTACACATAGTTTCAAGAGTCAGAATTATAAAGTCGGTTATTAATTTTGTTTCTTGTAAGATTTGCCAGATTTGAACAATTGAACTGCAAGTTGAAGACAATTATAGTAACACAATATCATTGACGATGCTCTTCGGATGCTACTGGGCAGTTGAAGAAGCAAACTTTTCTTTTAATATCGACTAAAATAAATGTAACTGTCTCAATTTTTTAAATTGTCACATTGAAAACATCTTCTTATTTTGATAGGAACTTTATTTAATACAAGGATTCCGAAGTTCTTACTGACACAGCCTTTACCTTATTTACTGAAATTTGTTTTTGTGTATACTGGATATTTCGAGAACTCGAGAATAGTCGAGAATTCTCACTCGAAATCGAGACGAGAGCTAAGTGTTTCTCGTTCTCGAACGGCATCACTAGGTTCGAATCGCTTCAAAGAATAGATGGTACATATTGATATAAATGTATAGAACATACTGAAAAGTGTATGTATGAATGGAGCATTGAACAACGTTTTGAATTTACAGAACCACTCGTATTTACTGTAGTAGACACCAGCAGCAGCAGCAATAGTGTAAGTGGTTCAGATTCTTAAGAGCTAGTCAATGCAGCCCCAATATGATCGTTATAATAAATACCCTTCTTGTTAATTGTAAGTGATTAATCTCCAAATGGCTTATTTATTTTTGTATGTAGACAAACATTTACTTTAATAAATGTACGCCCAAAAAGTATGAATACTGTATGACATATTTCAGCAACACTACTGAAATTGTAGGTTAGAAGGATATTCTCCAAATAAATCTCTGTTTATTATAATCGCAGCAGCCTTAAGGTGTATTTCATATTGTATGTTTGAATCGTTCACATTTAAAATAACCAAAAACTTAGTTTGTGGTATCTGCATCTGATCAGCAGTGGCGGCTTATCCTATGAGGCAGGTTAGGCAGTGTCTCATCAGTAAATAGGCACTTAAATTGTATGAGTATATAAATTTGTAACATCCTGTTTAATCGTTTATTACATTTTGAATATTCCTATTTGAAATTAAAGCGTGCTGCAATAAACAGTTTCCGTACGTGCTCCATCATAGCATTCGCAATAGAAATAGGCTGTTTCTAATTTACCTCGTGGCATTATACGTATAAAATAAAGTGATAGCAGTTAATACAAGATGTTTCAAGAGTGAAATGGGTCGATTGATTGAAAAGATAGGTATCTGAGGCAAGCCTCTAGTCTGCAATAAAGGGTAATAGTCATAGATATGCATGGTTGTATAAACGTCGTGCTGATAATTTCTGTGAACCACGAGCATCATGATGCGTTAGCTTTAAATCGCAATGTTTTTCTTTGTTTTGTCTTTAACCGCGCCGTTGTGCTAAATATAAAGTTTAGAATAACGTAGTTAATTTTTGAATCTGATTCGGATATAGAATAAAAAAGTATTTAATAATCTTTTGCTTATACCTACTGTTACTTATGTAGTATTTGTGCGTTGTGAGTGTTTTATTTCGAAATTTTATAAATTATAAAAATCCTGTTCAAATTCAAGTGTTCATAGGTACCTCGGGTCATACTGAAAGCTACAGTTATCAGTTATCATGGAAATAGAATTGGAGATAAACGACCTTAATGACGATAGTTATGCGAACAAAATAATGGACCATTGTGCAGAACAAAAAAATCGCAGATACCTTTGATTTATAAAAGATTTTGAGTTAGTAGTAGACACCACATCAATACCAGAAATATTTTATTTTTATTACTATATATATATATATATATATATATATATATATATATATATATATATATATACAGGGTGCCCACAATCTATCTCCGTATATGGGTAACTTTTTTATTATAGAAGATACAATATTGGTTAAATTAGCAAAGTTGAAGAGAAATTTACGAGTAGTATGATGCTTTTTGAAAACTCACCTAGATGCTCAACTTTTTAGATATTTGAAAAACTGAAATTTGCCATTTTCTTCAAACGCTAATAACTTTTTAACGGTTTAACCTATAGAGAAAATAAAACTGCTTGTAAGGTAACTTTTACGTAGAATTCAATAGCGTATATGACAATTTTAATTGGAAATGGGTTTTCAAGCTACAAACATAACCTCACTTTTTAAATGGAAACCATAGTTCAATATAACCCAAATGGAAAGGTTTTTCTTTTCTGATTACACTGATGTAAGGGTTGATGTACTTATTTTCAGTAGTTTCTTCATAATAAAGAAAAACGATTTATTTATTTGCGGGCATCAAGGAGTCCATGGATACATATTTTAAATAAACAAAAACAACTGGCATTTGTCAGATATTATTAGTTAAAGTGTTTATTTGCTCTGGGTTGCAAATTTTGTGTAGAAGACTTTTAAATTTATTTGATTATAATAGAGAATGTATACAAACGACGAAAAAATGACATGCTCTTTTGTTACTATGCCTGTAACAGAAATTGTGATGCTGCTGGTGATATGTATTATGAAAGATATTTGGAAAGAAGGCAGCCAGATAAACGATTGTTTTCTAAATTAGAAAACAATTTAAAAGGTTTGGTGTTTTACAAAACCCAGTACTGATAAAAGAAAATTCAAAACTGATGATGAAGAACGTGTGTTAGCCTACATAAATTTTAAGCCAACAGCGTCCACCGAGAAACTGCAATTGAGTGCGCTACTTCTACAGAAAAAGCTCGCCTAATTTTAAAACAAAACCGCTACAAACCATACAAAACCCATGTTAGCAATACACAGTATCATGGGGATTGTGAGAGAAGACAACAGTTTTGTAGGTGGTTTCTTAATGAAACAAATAATAATCCTGGTTTTAGTCACACTATTATATTTACCGACGAAGCAAAATTTACTAACAAAGGCATGTTTAACAGAAAAAATACAGTCTACTGGAGTCAGGAAAATCCCCATTTAACAGAAGAAAGGCGGGATCAACATCAATTTTCGATAAATGTGTGGTGTGCCATTTTGGTAATAAAATACTTGGGCCTTTCTTCTATAATTATAATTTAAATGGTGTACACTATTTGAATTTTCTACAAAACGAATTGCAAGAAATGCTCAATAATTTGCCACTTCATTTACTGCAAAACTTATATTATTTTCAGCATGACGGTGCACCTGCTCACAATGCTCAAGCCGTTTCTGAATATCTTGATAATAGTTTTCCAAATTGGATTGGCAATGCAGGTCCTGTTCCATGGCCGGCAAGGTCACCAGAACTATTGCCACTGGATTTTTTCTTTGGGGTACTGTAAAGGATGTAGTGTATGCTAAAAATCCAATAACATTGAGCAACTCAAAGATAGTATTACAGCAGCTATTACAAGTATAAAACCACAAACGTTAAATAAGGTGCACCAAAACCTAATTAAAAGGTGCGAAATGTGTTTGCAAGCTAATGGAGGTCATTTTGAGCATATGTTAATGTAGGAGTGGGCATATTCGCATTAATTAATTTTTGTTTCCTTTGATTAAGTTATTTGTATTGTATGGATAGTTTATTTTTTAAGTATTTTATTTTTCTTAGTTTATAATAAATTTAGTTACAATAAACTTGTGTTTCCATTATTGATTTTTACACATTTTGTTTGTTTGATGTCCGCAAATAAATAAATCGTTTTTTCTTTATTATGAAGAAACTACTGAAAATAAGTACATCAACCCTTACATCAGTGTAATCAGAAAAGAAAAACCTTTCCATTTGGGTTATATTGAACTATGGTTTCCATTTAAAAAAAGTGAGGTTATGTTTGTAGCTTGAAAACCCATTTCCAATTAAAATTGTCATATACGCTATTGAATTCTACGTAAAAAGTTACCTTACAAGCAGTTTTTATTTTCTCTATAGGTTAAACCGTTAAAAAGTTATTAGCGTTTGAAGAAAATGGCAAATTTCAGTTTTTTTCAAATATCTAAAAAAGTTGAGCATCTAGGTGAGTTTTCAAAAAAGCATCATACTACTCGTAAATTTCTCTTCAACTTTGCTAATTTAACCAATATTGTATCTTCTATAATAAAAAAGTTACCCATATACGGAGATAGATTGTGGGCACCCTGTATATATTCCACAACTATATCCACAACTATATATATATATATATATATATATATATATATATATAGAGTTGTGGATTTGTTTGCATTTCATATACATAACATACATACTAAGCTCTGTTGTGTTTTAGTTTTACTAATTAGTTTTCTTGACTAGCTTTTTTGTATTTTTCTTTATCCCATTTGTTTACCCTATTACTCCAATCTCTACCTGGCTTGTTTCTTACCGGAAATGGACAAATGAATCAAAAGGTACAAGCTTATTCAACTGATAAAATAGAACAAGGTTACTTAAGTATCACTATATTTGTCAAAAGATGTTCTGCCTCATCGGCTTGTCACGTCACGAGCCGCCACTGCTGGCCAGTGACCACTATGAACAAGAGGTTATTACGTAACAATGTAAAATTACCGGTAATTTATTTTTCGTTGAGAACTTTCGGTAACTTTGGAGAATTTTAGAGAACTTTGGGTAATTCTGATGTCTCAATTGGAGAAGTCAAAACCGATATAAGAGAAATTTATTTTCAGAATACTTCAAGTTATAATGGAAAATATGAACAAAGTGAAACGCTTTTTTGGTGTTTTAACGTTTTATTACTATTGAGGTAAATAATATTCTGCTTTAAACATCACTCATTCTAGTTAAAATGTTACTTATATTATTTAGTTCAATGCACCATATACAAAATCTGAAGTAAACAACTTGTTAACTTGAAACTTAAAATACATTAATATTTAAATATTACTACTGAGTACTTTTCTACAGTCACTAATGCAATATCTCAAGCAACCATCAGTTTTTTTTATTCATCACCTGAATCAGAAAATTCTTCAACTAAGCTCAAGTTCGTGTCATGAAGGATCTCCAGAATGGTGTGGTTTAGATTTACTTATCTTTATTTTTGAATTGTGGTAACGATTTTATCAAATATTTGTAGTTAGTGTTCCGCTACTTGCTCTGTTACATCCTCTTGGAAGATTTAAGTTTAAAAAAAAAAAATAAAACTAACGCAGTAGTGGCATTTTGCTGCCTTTGATCACGGAACAATTTGGAACTGTATGCGATATATAATAGTTTTCCAGCTTTTTCAGTAGTCAAGGGAATTCTTTTCTTACAATGCAAAAAACAATATGTGCTGAAAGATGTCAGTTGCAGCAGAAGACGCGGGCAATCCTAGAATTACAATACCTAAATCTTTAAGTTTAATTTTACAGCAAATTCCTTTCCACCAAGTGATGCTATTGATGTTTTTAGAAGTTTCGCAAAAATATTTTAGAGCCCACAAATCACTTTTTGCTAAATAGTTGGCGAATTCTAAATATATGGTTCCCTTGAAGTTTTTGGATCGAAGATGGTTTGAAATTACGTTAGCTATATACTGCATAGCTTTGATGTGTTTTTGGTTTGTTAATTCAGAGAGCAAAAAAATGTTGATCCAATAAGTAAGCTGTTAGATGTAATGGCTGAAGAAGTATTTGCTTTCCTTAAAAAAACGCATCAATTCTTGCTCTTCGCTGGATTTAATAGGCAATATGTTAACATTAGATCTGATACAAAATTCAATTTCTTTCACGGCCATGTAGACGTGTGAAATTTTTTGCTGTTCGTTCTCTAAAATAGTAATCCACTTAACTATTGGTTGCAGAATGTTTTGTACTTTATCCAGCCTCACCCAAAAATATCATTATCTAAGATGTGGTCTTTTGTTGCTCTCAAAATCTTTATACCCTCACTTTCTTGGCAAATTATTAAAATCTGCAAAGCCTCTTTACATTTCATTAAACTTTCAATCCAATTCAATATAGAACCCCAACGAGGGTTAACTGGTAATTTCAAAGGTCGTATTTCACTATACTTATTTTGTTGAATATTGTTGAAGGTGGCCAAGTTTTTGTGTGACCCTGTAATATCCTTAATAATTCCTTAGCAGTGAGACTCTACAATGTGTTCAATTTCATTATATCACCAACCAGAAGATTTAATATATGGGATGCACACGGATATGCGGTAATGCGAATGAATTCTGTTGTAATTATTTTCTTGGCCTTCTCCATCGCCGCTGCATTGTCCGATAAAACAGCAAACATTTTATCAACAACAATTTTTATAATACACTCTTTCATTTCTTCTGCTCTATATCCTCCAGTGAGACTTTCAGAACAAGTAGTTATGGTTTTAAAAAGCACTGGTTTGGAGTATTAACAATAAAATTTATTACAGCTCCATTGCAATGATAAAAAGACTGCATTTCTTTATTTGTACAGTAGCATCGGTTAATACTGACTGAAACTCTTCATGCAACAGTATATTTGATAGATTATGTCTTGCAGGTAAAGTGTAAGAAAGCCTCAAAGTATTCAAAAAAGGCATGCCAATATTCATTTGCAACCATTTGGAATGGGCATCCAAATGCAATTATAGCCCTTGTCGATTTTTGATCTAATACTTTTTTTATTGTCATTAATTCTGTCAACAAATCTATCCAGCAAGTATTTTTGAACTATTTGAACTTTGACTTACAGTACTACTAGTTGCACTACTGGAACTGGTAGTACTGGCAGTACTACTATTATCTCTCCTGGATTATTTCATCTCTAATAGAGTTCGTTTTTCTTTATCTTATTCGTGTAGCATTTTTCTTGTATTCTGCATTACAGAACATGCATAAATATGATGTTGGACAACTATCATTTTTATTTTGTTTTGCTTTAAAATATTCTCACAGTAAACTTTACTTTCTCACGTTTTCTAAACATAAAAATAAAAATGCACGACCAGGAGAAACAAGCTGTTCTATTGAGAATCATTCAAAGTGAAATATCATGGTAAAAATTGTATGTGAGGAATAAATGTAAATTACTTTATCATCATCTTAGTTTTCTAGTAATAGATTGCAGGGCAGAGTTAAATTAATAAAATAAAGACATGTTTTATGAATGGAATTTATTTTATCATCCATCACCATATTCTTTATAATTATTGGTTAGCATTACCAAATCAAACAGTTAACTCATAGAGAATACAAGTTTTAGTTATCTTTAACTAAATAAATTTTGATAGTGTTGTGCATTCAGCTTTTTCGTAATTATAACATGCTGCTGCTGTGTATTATTTGCAATAATATTGCCACAGAAAAAGGACTGATGCAACAAAACAGAGGACTTTTAAATGCAAAACACAATAAAACAAACTTTATATTAATCCTCCTTAAGAAGAATTTGACTACAACAGAACTTATGAAGGGAAACAAAAATTTCAGAACCCATATAATAAGCCATACATCAAAAGTGAATGGGGGAGGGGGAGCTATCCAAACAATAAAAGCTTTTGCCTTGTAAGCACTAGATTAAAATACAACTTGGTAATTTCCTAAATCTTTTAACAAAGTAACTTGAGGTAGATTTAAAATAAAAGAAATATGTACCACAAACTTCTGAGTAGCAGTAACAACAACCATTTATGACACATGTTGTGATTGATTCTTTATTTAACAGGTATCAGACAATATATGTCGTGAAATTTAATTACTATTTTGCCTTAATTAAATATTACTTAAATTAGTGTGTTTGCTGCTAGTGATAAATAAAATAGGTATCATAAATACAATAATGCACATGTAATGATACCGAATAAAATTATAAACATCTGGCTAAGTGCATATAAGGTTACAAACCCAATAAATAATAACTAGTATATGTTTAAGTAGTGATTTATGGACATTAAACAATTTAATCCCCCAGAATTAATAAAAGATGCAAGTCAGAAAACTTTAGACCGATAAAATGAACAAGTAAAAGTAATATATGACACAGGTGAGATCCCAATAGAATTCGAAAAAAATATTATTATCCCAATCACAAAAAAGTCAGGAGCTGATAGGTATGAGAATTTTAGAACGGTTAGTTTAACTTCCCACGCTTCCAAAATACTTACAATAGTAATTAAAAATAGAGAAGAAGCTTTGACTGAGAATTATTTAGGCGAAGACCAATATGGTTTTCGTAAAGACAGAGGGACTAGAGAACCGATACTAATGATTAGGTAATTATCGAAAAAAGATTACAAACAAATAAAAAGACTCATTTCGCGTTTGTAGATTTAGAAAAAAGCATTTGATAGTGTTAATTGGATTATTAGGTTCAGGGTTTTACAAAAAATAGGAATCTCTCATAGGGATAGAAAAATTATTTACAGTCTATATAAAAACCAAAGCGTAGTAGTTAGATTTGATGAAATAAAAAAGAAAGCTAAGAATAAAAATGGCGTTAGACAGGGCTGTATACTATCTCCCTTTATTTTAAACGTTTATATTGAGAAAGCTTCAAACTTATAGCTAGAGAGAGAAAAGAGATAGGTAATAGTGTGCAAGAAAAGAAAATATACATGTTACGTTTTGCAGATGATATAGCCATTATAGCAGAGTCTAGAAAAAAGTTAGGAGAGTTTTTAAATATTTTAGATGGAATACAACAGATAGAATTAACTCAGGAAAGACAACGATAATGACAAGTGAGTTACATCCTAGTTCTAAACCAAAATTAAAAATAGGTAATGCTGAGTTAGGAGGGTGATGAATTTTGATATTTAGGTAGTATAATTACAAAGGACGGACGTAGCAGAAGGGATATAGTAGCTAGAATAGCTCAAGCTAGAAAAATGGTATTAAAATAGAAAGACTTACTAATAGCTAATAGTATTTGTTTAGATAATAGAAAAAGTTTCTTAAAGTCGTACGTATGGAGTGTTCTATTATACGGTGGTGAGACTTGGACAATTAAAGAGGTAGATAAGAAAAAGATAGAAGCTTAAACAAACTTGGTGTTATAAGAGAATGTTAAAGATTAGTTGGACAGATAGAGTAACAAATGAGGAAGTTTATAGAAGGATAGGTGAGGAACCCTGTATGTGAAAACAAAGGTCAGGAGAGATAGAATGATAGGGCATCAGTTAAGACATGAGTAACGTCTTAGATTATAGACTACCAAATAAAAATAGAGTAGGAAGACCTAAACAAAGCTATATTAGTCAAATTATTAGAGATTTAGGCTGTGAAGGATATTTAGACCTTTTTAGACCAGCTCAGAATAGAAAAGAATTTAGAGCTGCGTCAAACCGACCTTAAGTAAGTTTGAAAACAAAACAACAAAACAATTTAATGAAAAATTAGAATTTTTATAGTTTTGCTTTTCAGCCCAATGTGTAATTCGTATAGGTATATGAATTTTGTTTAGGGATTTCTTCAAACAAGCATAATGTTTCGGCAATTTTACGCAAAAACGGCAATCTTTCATCCTTGTGCACAGGATATCTAGCACTTTTGTGCTTTTGATCCAACTTACCGAAATTACGTAATATTACGGGGGAATGTTCTCGTGAAAGTTACCGCGAATGTTCTCGGGAAAATTACCGCGAATGTTCTCACGAATATTTCAAAATAAAATACGCCGACGATAATATTCTTTTTTAAGCAGGCGAATATTACGGTAGCTTACGTAATTTTTGCAAAAATTACCTTGGCAATTTTCGCTCATTATATCACTATCACTACGTTAAAATAAACCTCCTTTAGAAAATGACAGTTATGCCCGGCAATTTTTACCTAAAAATCATAAATATTCCTCATCATTATAGTGTAAATATGGTGACTTGAACATTGAAATTTCTTTTGAAAAGTGGTTTACGTGGATAATTCCATTGTCTCAAAAGCGTATGAAGATAAGGTAGGTACTTCAGGCAGAGGCATATTTATAAATAAATTTAATAATGTGTCCAATATACTTGTAATATTGTATCAAAGTTTACTAAATAAATATACAAAACAATCTTTTGCTAATTTTCTTAACCTTAAAATTGAAATTGCTAAGTTAACAATGACAGCCGAATAAAACACCAGCACCAAGTTAGGACATGTTTTCTTAATAATTTAGTTAGACTTTTATGCAAAGTCCAAATGATCATTTAAAATCGAGCTAGTGATTGAAAGAGGAAAATATATAAGATTTTATGGATAACGCATTCCCAAGTTTATTTGATTCCAACTATAATTACAGAAATGCTCGGGAATCTACTACCTTGATATCCTAATCAATAGATATCCTCGTGGTGTACCTTGTAACAATCACCTATTTAATATCTCATTCATGTAATCGCTTCTACAATAAAGTTATCTTATTGATTTCTACTTACAAAAGATTAAGAATTGAAACTCCTTAATACCTTAGCTTATTTTAGTGAGTAATCCAAACCAACGCATTGCTTGACAAACACGTACATTTATTATAAGGTTAATCGTCATTACCAAAATAGCATTATCACGTCAACTTATCATTTCCAATTATATACTATCATTATGTGAACGAACCAGCAAACGTAGGATAGGTCAAGTAAACTGTGATCCAAGACCCAGTGATTCCAATTAAGATGATCAGATGACAGAATCAACAATAATCCACTTGGCCCATTCACCCAAACCGACTCACTAACCCAATCATTGTTTCAAATCCTACGATAAAATATTAATCTTTTTAAAAAATTTAATTCGTCTCGTGACTTAGTCTCAATATTGAAAGTTTTATCAAATCTTATTTGATATTATAATTGTTTTGAAAAATACTTTTTACCCACACCAGCACAACATGTTATTTGTATTACCAGGTACCATTGAACAAATAATTTCGAGTAGTGTTTGGCTAATCATTGCTGATTATTTAACGTAAAACTACAAATTAAATAGTGATAAAATATGACCGCCAGTCGTTAATTTTACAAATGTTTTAAAAAATGGAAGAAAAAATAAATGATATAATTACCGATTTAACACACAGCATTCATTTTTCAAGTCATCAATATATAAAAATACACATCACATACTAAGACACCTTATAATTAGATTTATACTTAATGCCGCCTTGATTAAATAAAAATTCTTAAACTTGCATTAATTCCTTTATAAAACTCTGATATAACAACTTGGCTTTCTATCGCTTCTGCTTTTAACCTTCCCTGATCTCTACGGACAACTCTCCCTGCATTGACAAAATGTATTCGTGATTCCGCGGAAAAAAGTTGAATTACTAGAATTATTTTTGCAATTTTACTCAAAACCGTAGATATCGCTCTTTATTTAAAACAAAAATCCTGCCATTATAATGGATTAAATGGTTCTTCCTCATTTACTATCACTAATGAAAGGACCGATTGGACTTCTATAAATGTGTTCTTCGTTGCTGATGAAGTTTCACGGTTTTTCGTCTTTCTTCCTGTGAGGTGTTAGAGTGAGGAGATAAAGACACGTTCTCGCTCTGTTGTCAAGAAATGCGGAACGTCGCAAAAGAATTCAACTTATTGTTTTTTCAATAATCGTTAATAGATTTTGTTATAGTCCAAAGTCGCTTCACAAAGATTCTAGTTAATAATTGTGTTAAGAGATTCCTAATCATTAATTTAAGGGTACATCGCATTGTAATTTATCTTTTTCGTGGTAATGGAATATCAATTATGGTTTCCTACAGTTTTAAATGACACGGCTCGTTGTTCTCAGTCAATCAGAACGCGATGCGTAGAAAACAGTGGTTCACAAATTGAAAACAGCTACGATCGTCATTGATTCTACACGTAGCTACCTTATCTTGAATAACTGTGAGAGCAGTGTTTTACCTCAAAGTAATGAAGTTCACCTGTCGATTTTCTACCTCAATTCCTTTGTATATCTTATCTGTGTTCTCTGTTTAATGTTGCAGGTAAACAACGAACTTCACTAGAGCCCTCAGTCGGGCAAACGATTAACTATACTGCCTTTTACCCCTGCATTTGACTACTAAATTTGAAGCTAGTTCCTCTAATACAGAATATTTAACATGCAATGATAAATTCATTATACAAGTGTTCGTGTCGTGACCTCTTGGAAAAAATCCTTTTTATCCGACCAATTTTTGTTTTCATAACCGATATGCATGACTGACTCTCTACAGTAGCTGACAGCTGTTTGTACTGTGAGGCCTCATTTCAAAATTCCAAATCCAATCAGCACTTTGTGAACTTGGAAAGCAACACTTTTTTATCTTCGCATTTTGTGATAAATAAAAATTCTTTTAATAATGGGTCAATCAAGGTTGTCATTAAATGTAATGATGGTGTTGAAGGTCAATGCTATGCGTCCAATGTTTTTGTCTTGAGTAATTTAATTTTGGCATTCTTCTGGATTTCGAATTCCCTACATATTGCTACAGTAAAATGAAGTACGACGTTTTGTAGCGGTTCAAGAACATCAAACTCGCCCCAAAAAACTTAAGAAATTTGTTTCGTTGCATAATAGCATTAGCATAAAACGAATGATCTCTATTAATCCAGTACAGCTTTGAACAGCGTGACAAACCCAAACTAAAACAAGACACCAACTTGAAATTTCTAAATTTGTGGTGATTGAACTAAAATATTAAGGAACGATCGTCAATGCGATTTTCCATCATGTTTTAGTGATAGACGAGATTCTGATTGAATGACTGCTATATCCTTAACAAGTATATTCGAATCTCATCAAGGATTTTAAAGATTTCGTTTAGTTCTTTATATTTTTCCCTGTACTCAGTCTATGACAAGCACACACGACTCACAGTTTTTGATTGGTAGCAACTACAATATTAGCGCAATCTGTTATTAAAAGGTCTAGAATATCACATTTGCAACGAATTCGCGTTACTTTAGATATAAACCAGACAGAAAAAGAAAAAATTTTAAATGGGCAGAATAATTATGCATGTACCCTATATAATATGAATTCACGAATAGTAGTGTTAATTAAGCACGACATTTGAATTTTTTTAGTTTTACAAAAAAAAATTAGGTAATAAACTTACACCACGAAATCAGAAAGTTATTTTTGTGCAATACATAGTAGAACGTGACTCAAATTAATGACTTATTTCAAACCCGCAAAAAACAATACGTTTCAATATTCGCATTACGAATCCGAATACAAAAATGCAAGTATAGGTAATTACCGTAGTTAGTTTAGTTAAGCAGAGCAATTGCAACAGTACTAACAAATAATAAACTTTTAAAAAATTTATTAGATCAGCTATAGAACGGAAGATTCAGAAATTACCTGAAATACTGAAGAGGTTGCTTCGCAAGCCATATCGTCTGTTCTTCCAGAAAACAGGTAAATATGAGTTGGCGTATAATCACTATAAAAACTGGCACGAACTGAAAAAGTAAACAATGTTACCAACGAGATGGTTTTGCTAGTTTATTTTGAACAACTATCAAAAACTAAAGAATCATCCTCTCTCTGGTCTTATTATTCGATGTTGCGTAGTGTAAATTCTATGAAGAGCAATGTGGCTATTAACAAATATACCAATTTAATTGCTTTGTTGAAAAGGAAGTGTGAGCGGTATAAACCAAGAAAGTATAAAATTTTAACGAAGAAAGAAATTGCTAATATTTATATAAAGTTAACCATACAATTTAATGCATAAAGTAGCACTGACTATTGGACGTGCCTGAGTATGCAAAATGAAAAATTGACATATCTACTAGAAGATTACATACACGATAAAGGTCAATGTTTTTGAATTCTAATACATTTAACGAAACTAAAACTTCACGGGATTTTTTTTGTAATCAGGGGATATAGTGTTACCGTATATTAAACGACACGTGATTAAAAGAAGAACAAATGCACGAAATACGGAAAAGACCCAGCAAAACGATCAACTTCAAATCCACCATTCCTATTGGTCGATGACACCACCTCTACATCAAACAAATGGGGAAAAAAGAATATAAGCGAAGCATCACATTCGATAGCCAGACCACACCAATCCATACGAGACATTGCACCGCTACAAGCCACATCAAAAACATACAAAAAACGCCCACGCCTACTACTAGATGTTTAACATAACATCAGACAACAACACAACAGACTGTCAACTAGTTGGCAAAATAAACAACTAAAAGACAACACAAGACGCATACGACTAGGTGAAAGAACAAACACCTAGAACACACGCACGATAATTAACGATACACACAAGACACTAAAAACCACAAGGTTAACGCGGATTATAAGACTCATCCTGAGAGGGCAAAGGTCAACCAGAAGAAAACAGCCAGACATTCACTTGGAGCTGATTATAGCCAAAGGAATCAACTAGCAGCGCTAACTCATACCCTGCCTTCTTCGACACTAGCAGCGTTACCCTATAGCCTGCTAACATCAACGCCTTAATCAAGGGCACTTAACCATAGCCTGTTGACTCTAATGGTTCAACAAGTGGTGCGCTGCACCACAACGCCGACGTCTCCTACATTGTCACCTATACCCGCAAGGCCCACGGAGAGAGTCCATCCGAGCCACCTCCAGATTCCCCCATCTGACGACGCCTTCGGAGATCAACTATTGTGACGACCCTGAATGCGTTTGCCACGCTACCTTCGAGACAGGGGTATAGTAAAGACTTTCAAGACTGTGCATCATAACCATATGACTGTTCGACTATGTGTATATCTTTGTAAACATTAGTAGTTTAATTAGTAAAAAAAATATCCTAAACTTAATGCTAGTCGTAAATAAACAATTGCTACTGGTTTTTGGTGTTAAGTGTCGTGAACTCACACACAGTGCAACAAACTTTAGTCCACCGCTCCGACCATTCGGTACCAAGCCGATACCAATAGAATGTATTGATTGAGTAGAAATTGTTCCAAGGCATGCCAAGATACGTCCAATAAACGTGGCTCTCTGTCGTTTCTTTGAATCCTACAAGAGTGGTAGATGCACCAAACAACCCGTAGGAATTAACACTTTTGGAAGTTTACCGAAGATCATTGCTACATTATTGGATGGATTAACACCAAAGAATACTCCTTTAGAAAATCTTTCGCCTCGTTGTTAGCTAACACTGCAGCTGATATTTTAGCCGTAAAGAGACATGGCGAATGGAAATTCAAAACTGTAGCAGAAGAGTATATTGAGACTTCGAAGGAAAATAAAAAAGGAGTTGTTTCAAGCATCTTTGGAAATAATATCAACAAAGTGAATAATAAATAGCTGAATATAATAAAAATTCAACTCATACTTATCAAATATAAATTTTTACTCTTGCAATTACCGCATTGAGTGCGATAAAATCTATCAACACTAATTAAAATAATTTAGATAAGTTATTCTTATCCGGTGACTGTACATAAACATTTTAAACGGTCTACACTACAACACGTTTAGAGTTGTCTGGGCGTTTAAATAAACATATAGTTAAAAACTTGAAGGTCTCACCATATAATCTGTGTTAGGTAAATTGTGCATAAAACACGAATTTGAGCATTGAACCTCATAAAAGTATGTAACGCCTTGGCATTACATAAAATTAAAACAAAATGCAAAAATAGGAAAATTAATCTAAAACGGACACAATTATTATTGAAGCGCACTGTATAATGAATTTCATAAACAGCTAATAGTAATTAAACATTTTTTTTTTGTTTTACAAAATATCTTAACAAGTGTAGTTAGTATAATTAAAGTAATAAAGTCAACCACAAAATCAGAAAGTTATTTATGATGAAATACATATTAGGACGAAACTCAAGTTCATAAATTAATTTAAACTACAAAAGGGTAAAACAAATATTTATTTCAGTCAAATTTCCTAGCAACAGTACGTCATTTAAGGAAAGCTTTAGAATTATGAAATAGCAGTAAATTTTAGATAATTAATTAAATTCAATTTTAAACTACTGCAATACCAAGATACCTCAGATACACTATAACGTTCATACAATGCAATGAAAGGTATATACGCTTAGTTTGTAAGATTCGCGAATATTAGGTTACAGATAAGTAGTTATATTATTCCATACAAACTAAGGATGGTTGCAATGTATTTATTCAGATTGATTTAAACAAAAATACAAGTCATGGCCACGTGCTTTTGATTGGCTTCTGTGGGATGAAACCCTATGGATTCACACCGGCATTACATACACTATAAGCAGACAAGACAATGGCATGCGCACTCCCCCTTGCTAAACGCAAGGAGAAGTGGAAAATAAATGACAACAATTACATCCGGCGGAAGCCATGAACGAATTAATCACGGTTGTTTAAATTAATCAAATTGAATTAATAAACATAAAATAAAAACCCATGTATTTACCCAGTACATTCCTTTGGATATTAATATTTACCAATGTATTAATTATGAGACTATTTTACTTCTTTAAGAATCTTAATCATAACCACACAGCTTAATTTAAAAAAAATTAATATAAATTTTTTATGAACTAATTAAAGCAATGTTACTCTGGTTTAACACATGCTTATGTGTTATATATTTCCTGGTACCTAACCTAGTGATTATTATTCAATGAATGAATAGTTAAGCATTATATGCAGTAGTGCAGTAGAGGCAAAATAATGTATAAGCAAAATTTTCATTAAACATAAGCAACTGATATCAGTGCAATTGAAACCCAGTTAGTCATAACGTTACCCTACTTTACTTTTGTAGTTTAGATATGGATGTAAGATGAATTTAGTTCTTTAAGAAAATTAGTTGCAAGCTGCTGTTACTAAGTACTTGTTGAATATTTAATTTGCTTTGGTTAGGTTGAGTGAAAGAATTTTTTACAATTTTGTGTACTTGCCAATATGAGCCATGGAACTACTTTGATGATGTTTTCTTAAATTCAACAAATAAAAAGGCATGTTGTAAATAGTGTAGAAAACTAATGCAAAAAGTAGTACATCGCTTAAAAGGTCATATATCTATGTGTACATTGCAAACGCCAGCAGCCTTTGTGGATAGCGGCGGCGGAAAAAAAGTTAACCCAAAAGCAAATTTGAAAAAACGTACAGAAGATGGAGAGTATCCAGACGGTAAGAGCTTTATAATGTACGTACGTGGTCGTAACATATTTTATTTTTGAATTTTAGAATTGGCCCCTAAACCAAGTTCATCAAATTTTAAAAAATCAAGAGCAAGACTTGACTCTTTTGTTATTATCACAGCTTTAAGTCGGAAAGAACTAATAGATAAGCGATGTGCAAAATTTATTTATGCAACAAATGCGGCATTTAGGACAGTAGAACATCCCGAATTTATTAAGTTATTCGAAATACTGCGGCCAGGATGTAAATCTCCCCAATCAGGTCAATTATTAGATTCCGTTCCATCATCATTAAGTCTTCAGTCTTGGAACTGAGCTAACCTACGCATTTCCCTGAAATTCCCAGTCTGCAGCTTCCACTATCTGCAATAGTCTGATCTAGGTCTACATCTACCTCTCTATTTTTTCCCTATATCTGCTTGTAATATAGCTCGCACTATTCCCCAAAAATGCCTTAGAACGTATCATGTCCCTCTATTTCTCCTATTTCTTTTGTTTTCCACAGATATCTTTATTACCCTACTATTTTCACAACCTCTTTGTTATTAACTATATCTGTTGATGCTATCATCATCATACATCTGAAGCATAACATTCCAAAAGGCTTCTTCCTTTTCTTGTCTGCTTCTCCTACTGTCCCTATTTCATAAACGTACACTATTGTGCTCCACATATATGCTTCCAACACTTTTGTCCTCGTTTCTATGTTTGTTGTCTTCGAACATAGTCGCTGCTCTTTCGTGTTAAATACAATTCGGTTCCCCTTTTATTGTTTTGTAAATATATACCCTATTTTACCGATATTCAGTGGTACTTGAAGGGGCTTAAGCAGCCTGTGGCTATCAAGATCCCCCAAAACTTAAACATTTGATGAACTATAGTTTTACAATAAATCCTTTCGCGCAATCAAGACTAGTTGAAAATATTGCAAAACCAACACCTGTATTTGCTTCTAGTGCTCATCAGGTTTAGGTGCAGTTAGTTTTTCGTCATTAGATTTTCCGCCTTGGAACAGGTAGGAAGCGTAGCTCCACCGATTTCTATTCTGAACTAGCCTACACAGTTCCGTGACATCCCTACAGTAATGTTTTTTTTTTTTAAATTTTACCAATTCTTGTGAAGTTTATTGGTCGTATGAAACCTTTTGATGATTCTCTACTTCATCCTAATGTTTTAACAAATATGACTGGTGTAGAATGGTGGACGGTCGACGTATGTATTCTGTATCATTGCAAAGATGAAGAAACCAATAAACAAAAAAAATACTATAATGAAGTTAATGACAGCAGTTTCATCTTCAGGTGCAATTGAAAAGCTTTGTTCAGCCTTTGGATCAGTGTATCCTGATCTAAGAAATCGTCTTGGTGCAGAAAAAACAGCAAAATTAACATTTTTCTTTAAGGAATTTAATAAAATATAAGAGGCTTCACAGAATAAAATAACATTAAATACAGCTTAGACCATGGCAGCCAGAGATATTCTGGGGTATAAACAAAAAGAAAATAAGAAACCAAGGATAACAAAGGATATCCTGAATTTAATAGAAGAAAGACGAAAATACAAAAATAAATCAGACGATATAGGAAAACAGAGATACAAAACCATAAAATGGGAAATTATTCACAAATGCAGGAAAGCTAAAGAACAATGGATTGATGAAAAGTGCAAAGAGGTACAAACTAAGATGGAAATAGAAAAGACAGATGAAGCATACAAACTAATTGGAATCAATTTTAACGATATCAAACCGTATAGCAAAAATATAAAGGTCGCAAGAGGAAACGTCATTATAGAAAATGTAGAGAAAGAATTAATAGGGAATTCATATGCAGGAGAGAAACTAACAGCATTAGAACAGGAATAAGACATTGAAAATGATGACTTGAGAGATCCTATGCTTAGAGATGAGTTTGAATTAGCATTAAAGGGTCTGAGAAATGGTAAGATGCCGGGTACAGATAAGGTGCAAGCAGAAACTGTAAAAGCCGCTGAACAAGCAGTAACAGAACGTCTCTTCCAACTTGTAAACTATATGTATGAGACATGCAGATAATCAAAATTTCAAAAGTAACATCATGGTAACTATACCAAAAAAAAAGAGGCGCGGATAGATGTGAAAATTTTCGAACAATAAGTTTGATAGCACACGTGTCAAAAACATTAATTAGAATTGTACAAAAACGAATGGAAAAACGAGCTGAGAAAATACTAGGAGATGATCAATTTGGGTTTAGGCGAAACAGGGGAACACGAGACGCTAATTTAACTGTTAATGGAGAAAACAATAGAAAAAGGGGAAAGCGTGTATATATTGTTTGTAGATCTGGAAAAAGCATTCGACAATGTAAAATGGAACAAAATGTTCGAAATACTCAAAAAGAATGAAATGAGTTATAGGGATAGACAAATAGTACATAGCTTATACAAAGAGCAAACAGCAATAATAGAATTAAAGCAGGAACGTAGAGAAATGAACATTAGGAAAGGGGTGAGACAGGGATGTTCCATATCCCCACTAATTTTTAACTTGTACATTGAAGAGGCAATGAATACTGTCAAATGCAGGAAACATTTGGAACTACTATGCAAGAACAAAAAATTGATATGTTAGAGATTTGCAGATGATATAGCGGTATTAGCATCTAGCAAGGAAGAGTTAGAAGCTACTCTTAATGAAACATAAACGGTTCTAATAGAGAGATACGGTATGAAAATTAAAAAAAATAAAACTAAAGTACTAGTATGCAAAGGAGGGGCAAATAAATAAAAAACAAGAATACAAATAGGTAACAAGAACATACAAGAGGTTAAGGATTTCTGCTACCTAGGAAGCCAAATAACCCAAGATGGAAAAAGCGCAGAAGATATAAAACATACATTAGCACAAGGTCGTGCTACATTTAACAAGAAAAAGCAACTACTGTGTTCAAAGACAATAAACATAGAAACAAGGAAAAGATTGCTTAAAACATACGTGTTGTGCACAGCACTGTACGGTTGGGAGGCATAGACAGTAGGACAAGCGTACAAGAAAAAGGTAGAAGCCTTTGAAATGTGGTGCTACAGACGAATGATGAAGATATCAAGGGCAGACAAAATTAACAACAAAGAGGTACTAAAAATGGTAGGGAAAGAAAGAAATATGTGGAAAACCGTGGCCACATATTACGGCATGAGGGAATAGTGTGGAATATATTAGAAGCAGACACAGGAAAAAAGAGAAGTAGAGGTAGACCTAGGTTAGACTATTGCACACAGATAGTGAAAGATGTAGACTGTAAGAATTTCGAGGAAATGTGTGGGCTAGCTCAGAATATAAATAAGTGGAGGCACGTGTCCAACCAGTTTTGAGACGGAAAACCTATTGACGAAAAAATAAGCGCAGATAAATCTGATGATTATTAACAACTACAGGTGTTGATTGTGAAATATCTGCAACTAATGTTGACTGTGCGAAAAGGTATATTGAAAAAAATATTAAATCGGCAATAGTTCAAGTGCTGGGGGAACTTGGCAGCCACAGGCTGCTTACCCCCCCTTCACAACCGCTGAATGTCGGAGAAATAGTGTACATAATTGTAAAACAATAGAAGGGGACCGAACTGCACCCAACAGGAAAGAACAGCGCCTATCATCAAAAACAACAAACATAGAAACAAGAAGAAAATTCTTGAAAGCATACGTGTGGATCACAGCACAGTATGCCTATGAAATACGGGCAGTAGGAAACGCATACAGAAAAACGGTAGCAGACTTTTGAAATGGACAGACAAAGTTAATAACAAATAGGTTATCGAAATAGTAGGGGAACAAGGATATCTGGGGAAAAAATAGGAGAAATAGAAGGGCAGAATACGTTCTAAGGCATTTTTGGGGAATAGTGCGGGGTATATTACAAGCAGAGACAGGAATAGGGAGGTAGATGTAGACCTAGATCAGATAGTGATAGATGCAGACTGCGCAAATTTGAAGGAAATGTGTAGGTTAGTTCAGAATAGGAAACAATAAGGGTACGCGTCTAATCAGTTTCAGGACTGAAGACCTAATAATGAGATGATGAAGAGGCTTCATTTCTGTTAAACATAGTATACTTATGTACTTAATAATTGTCAATTAATTAAAATACACATATTCTACAATATATTATATTAATAAAAAGCTAATGAACTGTTCTATTTAACGAGAATAGTTTATGTTATTTTCTAGAATGATTTTATTTTCTATGTGTTGACATTCATTCAAGTTAGAATATGCGTAAATTAATGGAGGTATGTATTGTAACCAATGTTTTGTAGTTATGTTTTCATAACTAATTAACGTCTTTTATAATAAATTCAAAAATTCTGAATTAATTCAAATAATTTTGATTTGGTTCAAAAATTTTGAATTTTTTAAAAATTCATGAATTTTTCCAACCATGGAATTAATGAGTCGCGAGCCATAAACACATACACATGTCCGGGTAAATAGTAAAAGGTTCGTCGTCAAGTACATCCCTTATAGAATACTAAACGTGCGTTAACGTGACGAGCCACGGATTTTCGACAGAACCACAAAACTGATAGATATTGGAACGGTTTGTTTCCTAGTAAAGACAATTTTGAAATATGCACCTGATGACCAGCTAATTTACTCTCGTCTCCAATGGACCTTATTTTAGTCATTTGAAAACGTATCTGTAAGTCATACTTTCTTAGAATTAGAGGTTTTTGGTGGCATTTATGTATGTTGATTGTTTTATAAATTATTCAGGTACAGCTGTTAAATATTTAAAGTTATAGACCTGGACATGGCGAGTTTAACTGTAACTTCTTGTGATGTTTCATTATAAAGATTAAAATTCATTAAGAATGAACTGATAATGAAATTTTACCATTATTTTTTGTATTAATTTGGCCACTGACGTGATTTTGGTGCTCTATTTTCTTTACTTATTTCTATACGAACCCACTCCCACCCACTGTAGTTAGCCGCCGGTGCTTCCCTATTTTGTTACGGTATTTCCGTATCTTTTGGGAAGTTCCAAATTTAATAATTCAGCGCTTCAAACACCCGGAGATCATGAACCACAACAAGAACCCCAAAATAAATATAGAAACCTCTACGAAGGCAAAAGACTTTTTATCATTCTTTCTGGCATTAGTAGTTTTATTCCGTGTTAACACGTTTTTATGTGTTTTTTTTTGTTGATTGATTGAAATCCTTGTTTAAATCTAAAAGTTTTTTAAAGTATGTAAAAATAGACCAACTATAAAGGTAACGCAATCACGATCTAGATCTAGATTTAGCGAAAAATTATATTTATGTGGTTTGAATTAAATACGCAATTAAACTCGCATGTTTTTTCCTTTAAACATTTAATAGTATAATATACATCTATAAAACGAAAAAGCAAACTAAAGTGAAGAGCAGGTTGAATTTTGTAATGAGAAGTAGCCCAAAAATCTTTGAAATAAAGCAATGTACTTGTTGGCCAAAAATTGCCGAGTGAACTTTGGAACAAATTAAAGAAAATACAAAATAAATTTAAAAAAAAAAGTGAATTCGTTTTATTCTGGAACATATTTTGAATCTTCCGACTCGAGAGGGCAACACACTCCGCCCTCTTCTTATCCACACCCATTCTAGAGATCGTTAAAGATATGTAGCAAAAAGTAAAGTGACCAACTATACTCATTTACTGAGTTTTGTACTCTTTTTTCGCAAACCGTACTCTTTTCGAATTCTATACTCTGAAAGTACTCATTTGTATAATTTTATACTCATTTGTATTTCTAAAACGTTTTTTTAGATTATTTTATTTCAATTTTATTAATTAAATATTTAAAATTATTTTGACAGTGATTTGAATTTCACGCGCGCATATTGCTTACCGTTTCCGGCGCGTCAGAGGACAGGGCAAACACCAGACACGAGTTTGACAGTGATTTGAATTTCGCGCGCACATATGGCTACCGTTTCCGGTACAATTGAGAGGCCGTATTATGTACCTGGAAAGATAGATAGATACTACAGACCTCTTTTTCTAACAACGTCAAAATTACATTTGTGAAAAGAGATGGATATATCTATTTCTCCAATATTTGTGTACGTTTGATGTGCAGTATGTACGGCATTTTAGACAGTCTTGACCCATGTACGGCAAAGTTTTATGGGAATTCCCTTTCTGTTTAATTAATTTGAGGGTAGAGAAAACCAACAATTTCGTACTTTTTGTTCAAGTTAGCAAGATTTGAGGTGTACAAAATAAAATAAAATTTTATTTTATTTATCTAGTGAAGGTGAAGTTGCATGTAAGTATTAATATTATAGTTTCATTTTCATTTTACTTAAATAATATCAGATTATAATATTTATTTAAAATCAAAATAAAAAATATATACTAATATAATTTTTAGATTATTAATTCAAATATAAGCGATAACAAAAGAAGGAAAAACCGTTTAAACAAAAATTTAAAAAAAGAGTTTCCATTCATTGTAGTTAAAAATCGAAATGATGACTCCTTGGTTAAATGCACAATCTGCAATAGGAAATTTTCAATTGCAATTCATGGACGTAGTGCAACATCAGCACACATTGAAACTAAAGTACATAAAACGTCTCATGACACAGCAGCATCAACATCCAAACTGACAACATTTTTTAAAGGAAATACTTTTGGAACTAATGAAAAAAAATTGGCAGTTATGGAAAGTACTTTCGCTTTTCACACAATAATCCATAATCAAAGTTTTCGCAGCATGGTCTGCACTGCACTACTAAATTATTTAAAAATTTGTGACGAAAAATTTTCGTGTGCGCAAACAAAATGTGAGTCTATCGTAACCAGCGTATTTAATGAATACTGCAAGAAAATGCTATCAGAAAATCTGGATTCTGTTTCATATATATCTATTCTATCAGACGCATCGAATCACAATGAAATAAAACTTTATCCAATTTTAGTAAGGTGTTTCGATATTAAGAACGGTATTCAAATTAAGATTTTAAATTTGGAATCAATCGAAGAGGAAACATCAGACATTTTGTCTAATCACTTATTTCGAGTTATAACAGACAACAATTTGAATAAGAAAATTTTGGCGCTCTCGGCTGATAACACAAATACTAATTATGGAGGACACACCAGCAAAGGTGTCAATAATGTGTACACAAAATTACAAGATCTTCTGAAACGAAATATTTTGGGAATTGGTTGTAATGCTCACATTATATCAAATGCCATCAATACAGCATCAAGTTCAATGTCAATAAATGTGGAAGTAATTATTACAAATATATATTTATATTTCAATCGGTTTACAGTACGGGTAGCAAGTTTGAAAGAATTTTGTAAAGAGGCTGCTGTTCAATACAAAAAACTGCTTGGTTATTCCAAAGTCAGATGGCTTGCTTTAACTCCAGCATTAGAACGCGTGATCCACTACGTTCATATTTTTTAAGCCTTGACAAATGTCTTACAATTTTGAAGAAATTCTTTCAAAACGATATGTTAGAACCTATGCTTTATTTTATTCGCAGTCAGACGTCGTTGTTTCATAAAATTACTCTACAAATTGATAATAATAAAAATTTCAGCAGCAGAAGTTTGTGTTATATTAAACGATTTCATACTGCAATGTAAATCAAGATTTAATGATGGATTTTTACCACTAATTCTAAAGAATAAACTAACCATTTTGGAAGCTTCCAATCATGGAATAAAAAATGAATTTTTAAAAGAAGTTAAATTTTTTTATAAAATTTGCTATGAATATATCGAAGAATGAATAGTGAACTTTACAGCATTAAATTGTTTAAATGGACCCTTCTAAATAGTAAAATTGAATGGAAAGAAGTTTCTTCAGCAGTCGAATTTGTAATGAAGGAAGTAAAAGATATTGTTATTAATGACAATTTTCTCTTTGAAGAAATTTCCTTATGTTGTCCAGGCACTAATGCTGCTGTTGAAAGGGTGTTTTCACTAGGGAATGATTATTGGAGCAGTGAGAAGTCGAAACTTTCTGTAAAAACATTATCTGCCGTCTTGTCTTAACAGTCAAATTTAATATACAAAATGAAAGTTCGGATGTGGCTACATTATAAGACGAACATCCTCATTTATCAAAAAAATCCGTTCCGAAACAAAAATGTTTTTAAAAGAAAATAAAGTTTTTGTCGTTTTTCTTCTTTTTTTTTTCACCTAAGAAATACTTGCAAAGTGTACTCTTTTTGAACAAAAAATAGTTGGTCACCTTACAAAAAGTTTTATTAAAATCGATTTAATACCTGTAGAAAATCATGATTAACCATAAATACGTAAAATGTGAAATCGGTTGAAAAAATCATTGAGTGAATGTAAGGTGTATAAAAAATTATAGCCACTTACCTCTAAAAATCACTTTGCACGTACGCTACACTTGTGACTAACTGCACCACTATAACACAACCGGACGTTGAATAAATAAGTCATTGTCTAAAATCTGCATCTCTTTAATTATGGGCCGAATAACTTGTTGAAGCCTACTCCCGTCTGCGGCGCCGGCGCATCTCACAATTTAGATATAGAACCCAGTGGCCTGTATATTCCTGTCCTGTTATATTTGAATAAGCTTGTCAACACGTTGGCTGCGGCAATAGCAATAGGAAATTTTGTGTTGTGTATTTTATTGAGGCATAAGTAGTATAACATGTTATTGTTACACACTTATAAAAGCACGAAACCTTTATCAAGTTGCCAAATGAATTTGAAATTAAAGTTTGTTAAAGATGTTCAGCTCAGCAGTATTTTAGACCTACGCAAGCTCGAATAGCTTGATAACGATAAGCACGGATAGTGTAAGAAAAGAACCATTCAGCTAATAATGGGAACAAAATAATCTCAACGCTGATACGAAATATTACTTTTCAACGGCTTACGCTACTTGATAATAACAAAAAACTGCTTGTGTTGAATAATCCTTATATGTATATATACCCACGCAACATGCAGTTTTGTATTTTCAATTTCTGAATATGACTAGTCCTAGATCTAAAGCGTCCTATAACCTAATTAGCTTTATTTGGTTGCGGTTAGGATCATACGTGCTCCGTTTCTTTTTGTTAAGTAAATAGAATCTAGTAGTCATTATGCACCGATTGGGAGCTTTCACATCAACTATAACTTACAAATAACAGAACTAGAGTTTGCCCACTTTGCCTACCGCCGAGGGTTGGCTTATCGACATCGATAGGCAACGTTAATATGATCTTGTTACGCCCAAACGTCAAAAACGCTCAGTGAGCAAAAAAGACCACAACGCGATGTGGTCGATACCAAACGACTAAACATCGAAATGCGATGGTTTTTCGCGTGTGGTGATTATTCTTGACCACAACGCGTTATTAACAGTGTTCAACGACCGCAACGCATTGTGGGTAACTAAAAACACTTATAAACCGGTCTTGTCTGGACTAGCCAGAGTGCTTACTACAGTCTTAGAATAAAGTTTATGTCCAAGAGCGAAATCGACTGAAATAATGAAGTGTGAATATAATTATTGTCGACAGAAAGCAAAATGGGACAAGTGTTTAATAAAAACTTAAAAATATCGTTGATCATAGCAACGATCGAAGTGAGTATTTTACGAATGAACGCTATAATGAGATTGTAAATGAGGCAAAGGAACAGAACTTCTGAAAGACAACAAACTGCCTTTGTCCTCCAAACAACATAAAAGACTCAAGAAGTACGATATATCAGTTCCGACATTGGAAAAATTAGTTGAAAACCCCCAAGAAACACCCGGTGAAAGTTCTCAATACCACTGCAAAACGGAGGGCCTTTTCGACATTATTGAAGCTAGCCACATGGCAGCTGAACATAACAGAACAACAGGTGCGTACTCAAACGATGCTTCCATAAGAGAATACTGTACAGGGTGTTCGGAAATTTGGAGAGATGGTCCTACGTGGAAAAATAAAGATAGTAAGTCATGTAATAAAAAGTTTTTTATTTCGACAGGTATTGTAAAACTGAGATCTAGTACGATTCGGCGTGACCGTTTCGGTGGAGGTCGTTTCGACGTGGACCGTTACGGTGTGGGCCGTTTTGGCGCCGGCTGAAACATAGTGCAAGATGTAAAAAGTTATATTCTTGCATGTTTAGTGCACATATGAATTATACAGGGTTATTCGCTGGGAACGCCACGAATTTTTATAGCAAACCGGTGTATTTTTTCAAACTTTCTTCATAGTAGGCCTATGCAAGTCCGAAAGGGCTCCTAAAAATATTTTGAAATGTATAGGGTATTCCAAGAAGTTACATATCAAAGTTATATTTTTCTAATGAAACATCCGGCTTTTTGTTGCACTTTTGAATTGTACGTGGAAAATAAACTAGACTTCCATTCTGGCTTATACCTAAATACCGAGCGTTCTGATTTATTTTGCCTTTTCTAAACTTCTAACGGTTTCGTGAAAATTAAATAACTCTAAAATAAATTGACATAGTTAAATTCGATTGTAATGCTTAATATTAGATTATCCCCTTCACTGATCAAGTAACTTACTAAATGCAAATTCATCACAGGGTGTTCAGAAAATTCAATTTCAGCTTTAGCACTTTAAAAGTATAACATCGTTGTTATATTAAAAGGAACAGCATGTATTTTATCAGTTAATCTTATAGTAATTTCTATCATATTTCAAACGGTATCAAGGTAGCCCATACATGTCTTCGAATTTTGACATAATTTGCCTATTTTTGAAATTTAATATCTGTATTTTCATTCTATACAATATTATTTTTCTTAAAAATTGAAGACCATTTGGCTGTGGACACGAATTTTCTATTAATGAAATCCAAAAGAGTATTTCCTTGTAATAAATATTTAAATGTTAAATGGTTATAATATCCGTTCCGAATGGACCTGCACTTTGAAACGGGTTGAGTGTTACGATGAACTAACAAGAGCCGAAACAAAGGTTTTACCAAATTGGTGAGGAACCAGAATAAGACAGGTCCCCGAAAAAGGGCAGCAGCTCCTTCGGTACTTAGAGTGGTAGAGACCATAGAGGTCGGCATGGCATTCTAAGGCACACTACTACGATGTGGAAGGCAACGAGAAACCACCACATTACCTCCCAAGTACCCAGTGTACTTAAATTGTAGTAAACATGATGGCATTCTCTGGGGTAAAAGATTCCGGAGTTAAAATAGTCCCCTATTCGGTTCTCCGGGAGGTGACTAATCCGGAAGGTGCGATCGGAAAGTTCAGAATAAGAGTCGGGAACATTTTGCGAGTCAGAGGGTGTAATGTTAGAAGTATGACGCTAGAGAAGTTGAAAGTTTAAAAGAATAGGCTAGCACTAAATATAGTAGGGATCAGCGAAGTTCGGTGACCAGAGGCGGGGAATTTTTGGAGTGGAGACTTCGGAGTAATTCTCCCTGTATGTTTGTTGTGGTTTGTTTAGCGTTCTTCTTAATCTTCTTTGGGAATGAAACCACTCATAGTTTTTAAAATCTATTTTATTTACGTTTCGATCCATGACCTAGGATCGTTGTCAAAATAATAAAAACTTCAAGTTTGACATTTATGACATAAATTGAAGGTGACTTTGATTTATTGAAATATTTGGTTTGAGTACACTAAGCAAAAATTTTTAAAGTTTACATTTTCTAAAATTTAAAATCATACAGGAGCAAAAGAAGGAAATGAAATTCGGGTGTGGGGGATAGTTATGCGGGAAAAGATAGCACAATGTGTGGATAATCATTTACAACAAAACAAAAGAGTACTCATGGATAGATTAAAATCTAAACCGGTAAATACAGTCATACAAGTATACATGCCCACTTCTAGCTACAATGACGAAGAAATAGAAGCGATCTACAAGGATATCGAAGACATATTAACATACGTAAAAGGACATGAAAATTTAATAATTACGGGAGATTTTACTGCAGCGGTAGGTGCGGGAGGGAAGGAGCGGCAGTAGGGTTATTTGGTTTAGACACGAGAAACGACAAGGGAAATAAGCTGGTAGAATTTTGCCACAAGAACAATTTATTTATCGCAAACACATTATTTCAACATCATGCTAAAAGACGATATACGTGGAAGAAGCCAAGAGATATATTAAGATATTACATGTGATTTTCCAATGCTCCACCCGAAGGTACTACATTGGCCAGGAAGCGAGTTTTTTTTACCTGGAAAATTTTGAATTTTGCCGAATCCTTGCTGTTCCAAGCAAGGTAGGGATCTTTAACGTGCGTGACAACACTCACACACGGGACCTCCATTTTACCTCTCATCCGAACGAGGGTGTATTTTTGCGAAAAATGCTCGCCTAACATTTTTCAAGCGGACCGTGTCGGGATTCGAACCCGGGACCTAGGGCGTAGTAGTCACACATATACCACTACGCCACGAAGCCGCCTGATATATTAAGATAACAAATAGATAACATTTTTGTAAGAGAACGGTTTAGGAATCAATTAAAAGACTGCAGAAATTACCCAGAAGCAGATATAGACATTGACCACAACATCGTAATTATGAAGGCCGCTCTTAAATTTAAAATTTCGGAAAAAAAACAAACGGAAAAAGGTATTTTGACTTTGAGAAACTAAAAGATAAAGATAATCACGAAAGATTTGTAAAAAAAAGTCAAATGAATTGCTAAAAAATATCGGGAAAACTTCTAATTCTAACGAAGTAGAAACAAAATGGAATAACATTAAATCCAGTTTAGACATGGCGGCCAGAGATATTCTGTGGTATAAACAAAAAGAAAATAAGAAACCCTGGATAATAAAGAATATTCTGAATCTAATAGAAGAAAGAAGAAAATACAAAAATAGATCAGATGAAACGTAAAACAAAGCCATAAAATTGGAAATTACTAGCAATTGCAGAAAAGCAAAAGAACAATGGATTGATGAAAAGTGCAAACAGATACAAACTAAGATGGAAATAAGACATCATACAAACTAATTAGAATTACTTTTAGGGATATAAAACCATATAGCAAAAATATAAAGGACGCCGGAGGTAATGTCATTATAGAAAATGTAGAGAAAGTGGTTAGATGGCAAGAATATATAAAGGGAGTTTATATGCAAGAGAGGAACTAACAGCATTAGTAGCTCGTTTTAATGTTGTAGGTGATCAATAAACTCCGCCGCATCTGCTGAATAGAGGTTACTGTACTCACACGACCAAAACGTACGTATTGGAGGAATAAATAAGTAGAAATTTGCGGGGTGGTTTCCGTAATACAAAGATTTAGTAATTGGCTCTATACCCTAACCAAACTACCTAGATGAACAAGGTGAGCTATTTCATGGTGCTAACTATTATTCTTTTTGTATTCTAAAATCATCACAATATTACTACGCCCCCTGTACAACCACGCAATGAAATACTATATCTTTTACCTGTCTAATTGACAAGTAATGACGCTGATGTTTAATTATCAACTTAATTTTACCTATATATGAAGCACATAATCAATTAAAACAAGAAGTAGCAAAAAAATAGTTATCGAAATGCATAGAGAAAAAATTTTAATGCCGCGATAGGCGGATGATACAGTTAGAAACGGATTACAAACTACAAATAGGACTAAATAAAATGAAAGAAATTTTAAATACAGTTTAAGTATGAAAATATACAAAACCTAAACAAAGCTAATATGATGTACTAAACAGATTGTTGGCAAAAAAGTTGATACTGAAAATAGGCACAGAAAGAATAGATGAAGTAAAAGAGCGCAAAAGCCCAACAACGAAAAATCTTCTAGGTGCAAAACGCGATACAAAAATCTACAATAGCTATAAGAAAAAGAACTATTAAAAGTTTATGTTGGAAGCACTATATGGCTACAAAATATGTACATTAATCAAAGAAAAAGTCAGGAGGTTAGACGCTTTCGATATGTTGTGCTATAAGAGAATGCTTAAGATCATCTGAACAAATAACGTTAGTAACAATACAGTCCTAGAAATGGTTCAGGAACATAGAAGTATTACCAGCGTAATTACAAAAAAGAAGGGTAGGATGATAACTTACATTTTGAGAAATGACGATATTGTGATAACATTAACAGAGAGAGGAACACAAGCTGAAGTATGTAGAGAAAGTTTAAAGTTCCAGTATAATCACCAAATTAAGAAAGGCGTAGGTAAAGATAGTTATAGGGTACTGAAAGAGTTAGCTCAGTATAGGAAATAATGGAGAGCCGCGATAAACCAACCTCGACTTTTGTGACTAAGGGAGAGAAAGTTATGACAACTTAAGTTGATGAGACTCGCAATTGTTAAATCCCTAAAGTTTGGTATACCTATATTTGAAAGAGAACATGCTAAGTAATAATTTTGCCACAAGTTAAGTAATTTTTTTAAAGAACTGTAAAGTCTTAGTAGCGCTACCCCAGACTATTAATTATAAAAAATGATGTCCAAAAGTTAGTATCCAATTCAAGAAACTTCATTTATAAGAATTTTATTTTTCTATTAAGTACACTTATAATTTAAAATGTCCATTACTTATCTTAAAAGAGAATATAGAATTATTTTTGACTTCAGTTCATTATTCTATAATTATTAAACTTCTCCAAAGTTTCTTAGGTAATTGAAAGGTTAAACTTAAATGAATGTGTACCATGATACAATGAAAACTAATCGAAACTGAAACAAAGATTTCATGCTTATACTGGATCGTAAGATATAAAAGGTATCTATGTTGGTGGTATATATAGTATGGTATATGGTATATATAGACATCGTTAGTTCAGTGAAGAAGACGACCAGATGTAAGTAACATATTTGTGATCATCAAACTTTGTATTCAAAGTGGTTAGTGATAATCTATGTTTCCAAATCTTCCTTTTCTCGCAAATTGATTCTGTCAGTTGCATTAAAAAAAGTTTAGGTGGCGTCCATTATTTTATTTTCCAACTTTAATAAACCCATTGACCCAATCTCATGCGACCGTGGGTAAAAACTCAGTTACCTAAAAAGTCTTAAGAGTTTTCTTTTACTAAAAGCCATTTTCCGTCCTAACCTTACCCTGGGCTTGTTACTGTTACATAAGAATTCTCGATAGGTAAAGTAAAAATCTACCACGATTTATTTTATTGTGGATTAGATATAATATACATTACATGCTATTAATAATAATAAACACTGCCTATTTTGAATTTTGTACCATTTTTCTGGTGTCGTTAATCTTGTTTTTGCTTTGTTGCGGGTGTTATTTGTATTATTGAGGTTAAGTCATGAAAAAATACACAGACGCACCGCGCATAGATATTGTAAAAACCCACTGCCGAAATGATGAGATTTTTGCGGAAACGGTTCGAAAATGCCGGGCATTCTTCGGTCACCACAACGCACGCTCTGCCGTATAGTGGTTCGTGGTTCGATTAATTAGGAAATTTGAGACGAGTGGGTAAGTTCAATCTCTGAAGAGACTGATCCGTATTTAAGCAGCTCAGTCTAATGAATACATTGCAGCAGCTAGTGAGAGTGTTGACCAGAACTCTCCCACTTTGATTCGCTATCTTTCTCAGCAATTAAGACTTTCACGAAACAGTTTAGAGCGATTTAGATTAAAGATCTGCATTTGCAAGCTTACAAGATCCAGTTGACACAATATTGCAAGCCAGCTGACCATGCGCAGCGCCGAACCTTCGTAGAACGGATCTTAGAGTAACAAGTGAATTGTGATTTTTCGAAGAAAAACGTCTTCTCCGATGAGGGGCATTCTGAACTTGATGGCTATGTCATCCAACAGACTTCTCGCATTTGGGGAACTGAAAATCCAAGAGTGATCCCTCAACTTCCCATGCATCCACCAGACGCCACTTTTTGGTGCGCATTTTGGGTTGGTGGAGTGATTGGTCCGTTTTTCTTGAGAATGAGGTTGGCAATGCGGTTACCGTCAACGGCGTTCGTTGCCGTGAAATGATAAATAACTTTTTCTGGTCTTAAATTGCTGAAATGGATCTCGAAGACAAGTAGTTTCAACAGAATGGCGCAATCTGCCACATAAGGAACAAAACACTGAAATTGTTGAAGACGAAATTTGAAGGGACAGTTATCTCGCGCCGAGTCGATGTGAATTGGTCTCCAGGATCATGCGATTTGACGCCGCTAGATTACTTTCTTTAGGCTTTTTAAAAACAAAAGATGTATGCCAATAACCCAAGAACAATATCTGAATTTAAAGATGACTTTCGACGCGTCGTTAATGAAATTGAACCAGAACTATGCCAAAATGTTATCAACAATTTTTATAAAAAGAACCAAGGAGTGTCATCGGTCACGAGGCGGCCATTTATCGGATTGTGTTCCATACATAACTTCCATAACTACTTTTCCTAGCTGTTGGTTTGAAAATAGAATAAAGCATCTTTATCGGAAATCGCAAGAGAAACGCGCAAGAATAGACAGGACATTGCAAAATGTAGACTTATGTGCTATTCACATTTATCAGTCTGCAACTGCAGACAATTTGAATTGTCTTTCATTGGTGCCTATGATCATCCAGCACTGTCGTGCACTGAACAACTAACTTCTGTATGTACGGCGCGGGCCTTGTTTTAATTGTTCACGAACAACAAAGTATTACAATTGTAATTGAAAGAAGGCGCGATAGGCTAATAGGTCATATTTTGAGGCAGAGTAAGAGATAGAATATGCAGAGTACGACTAAAGCTTAACCCATTTGCTTTGTTCTCAAAATCAGCTCAACGAAGTTGGTAGTGTTATTCGATACAACTTTATACAGCAAATAAAATCTTTTCTTATAATACAAATATCAACATTTTTTTCCACTATAACAAATTTTAATGCCGTACTTAAATAAGTACACATAGATGCATTTTATGTTTTACGGAAATCAACGAAACAGTCTCGCTCCAAGCATAGCATTACGTTGCACATCTATCTTGTCCGCAAATGGCAGTGACGACATCTCAGTTGCTTCTCAATTTTGTTCAAAAAATGCCCTCCTTGATCACTTATGATGCATTTTTATACCGTGTTTGAATGTTGTGGATGCTATGATTTTCCATGAACTGCCATATAATGTCGAGCTATAGTTCTTATGAAGTCAAGTAGGTCATTTTCCTCTCCAGCCAATAAAGGTAATCTCCACGCGTAATCTCCACAACAACAATATTCAGCATGTTGCGTCCATGAGCCCAACACCACTCCTTACCATGGACCTTTTTATCTCTTTTTGATATGGCAATTGACACTTTTTTATGGTTGTCTATAATGATGCATATAGCTTCGTAACCTTGTTCTCGAAGAGTGCACATCAAATCATAACTAGTGAAATACTTGTCAAAATACATCATCATATGGTCTTGTTGATGTGTTACACCTTCCAACAAGTATATGACAATTTGTAATCCTAATGGAATATTCTCATGTTTAGTGATAGTTTGTTGCTTTGCTCTACAATACGTATCGAATTTGCAACAGTACCCAGTAGAACTACAGAGCATCCAATCCCTATAACGGACAGGTTTTCCAAGGATAGATTGTTTGAAGGAACGGTGGCCGGAATATTTAATCATCGTTTCGTCACTTGACAGTTTTTTGTGAAATACACCCCACTGTAAGAACCTTTTGTTCAAATTATCCACTAGAATGTGTACATTGAACACTATCAGATTTATCGATCTGTTCTTTAAATTATAAATGGAATTCGTCTATTTCTCAAAATGGGGTACTTGTTAGGTAGTTCAGCCACATAGCTAGTGGCATCATCAGGTGATAAAATTACAAACAGAAATACGGTAGATTGCAAAAAACAATTCGTTTACAATATTCTAAGCCACTTACCCAACGGAAAAATACTTTTCAAATAAATCACATGAACCAACTAGAGTCTCGGCCATTAAGTCATATAAGTTACAATTAAATAATAGTTGGTTGTAATAGTCTAAATAAATTTTTGTACTTATTTCTACTTAATTTTACTACAACCACTATCATCCTCTTGATGCCAAAACAAATTTAACACTAGAATATTGTACGACTTGACAATTCATCAATTTAAGAGAAACGTAGTGGTAAATATTAGAACCATGAATTGCACATTGAGAATAAAATTGATTTACCAATTAAATTTATACATACGGGGAAGGTTTTGAATTTTTTATTGTATTTGAGCTAATTAATCTGTTTATTATTAATCAATTGGAAATATTTTTTTATTTCGTAATATCGATTACGAGATATACATTTTGACGCTAAAGGTGTGTCCAAATCTTAGCTTACAGACCAATAAAGTTTCTCACGTGTAGGTGATGATAGCCCGAGAATAGTAAAAACCCGTAAATATTTTCATATCGTTGTTGGTGAGCGAAAATGTGTAATCCTTCCTTTGAGAAGCATATCTCAAAGTTTCCACTCTCAGAAAAACCACAATACCAACATCAAAAAGGATTTCAAATATTTCAACAGAGTTCAAATCTATCAACTGCGATTGACTTCACTTTCTCTATCAATGTAACCATTCCCATTGTTGATACTGATATTTAGTTACGTTTTGTTCATTTTGGATGATTTTCTACGACAATTTTCTTTTTGTTGAAGGTACTGATGATATCGCCACATGTCTGGCTCTAAATCATCTCGCGAAGCTTCGCACAAAAAGATTTCAATTGAGCCAGGGAATCATTTGGCAGCTCATTGGATTGCATATTATTCTCGTTTGTCATGCAACCTGCGTCTGGAGGAATAACAACAATATCAATCTCTTGCTCATCCCGCAAATCGTCTATAGCACTCTGTAGATTGTCGTATGATCTACCGTAAAATAATGTTGAGGGTATTGAGAAGTTATCCATTTTGTTATCTGCAAGGGGAAAAAACCACATTGAAAATTATTTTTATGTATCCCATCTTTCCAGTGTACTCATACAAGTAGGTCAAAAATAAATGCGATATAGCATTTTTCGGAATCGTGAGTTTTAAACTATAAAAGTTGCTTACCTGTCTAGCACAAAATACTGAAACGAGCTACTGCTACCGCGTTTCTTTAACTTAAAAACAAGTAATAACAAACGTCTTTATTACTCACTGTTCACAAGTCTAATTAACAGTATATGTTTTGTTTATAGATGTTTTCAGTCCACTTAACAATGAAGCACTATTACACTAATGAATTTACAAGCACTAATATCTTCTTAAACTAACTTCTTTACCATAGGTCCATTAACAACACTAACACAACTATTTGTTTATACACTTCTATTTATTTATGTATACTACAAGCTGCATGTACATTAGACACAGCATATATCATTTATGTATAAATTCTTGAACTCCTAAAAGCTCAACTACGTTTACTGTACACGATATAATTTATATTAGACATTCAAGTATAGACTAACTCTTACATTCATAAGCGGCCTTATATATACCCTGAATTAAAGATATGACTCATTATCTAGTATTTTCTAGAAGAGTTCTGGAATCCTTGAGAATATGATGTGCCTCGGGCGTTTGTATGTTTGACGGGTTGCCTAATAGTGGATCGCAACAATACCTATATAGTTCCCTAAAAATGTTTATATCAAACAAAAATGCAGTATTTATAGCACACTGATTGTTGATGAAAATTGAGGTTATTATACGGTACGCACAAGGTTGCATATTGCAATCAGTCGATGAATGCATTCTCCCAAGGTTCTAAATACAACCATTAGGTGTCATAACACATAGTTTTTATTATCGGAAAAATATGATGCAATAAATAAAGTGTACTCAATCAAAAATGAATACACGGGGAAAAATGGGTTAAGTAATTAGAAATAGGTTGAGATAGTTTATGAGGTAATAAAATAGCTGCGTGGAACCAACTTTGAGGTTGTGACTAAATAGAGAAATAATAAAAATATTTAAAGAAATGGTAATTACACATTACATAAGGGGCTAGGACGTGCTTGGTCGTACGTCATTACCCACTAAACAAGTTTAGATTTATAGAAGCTCTGTAAAAGGTTCCTCTTCTCGGCGCTACTTTTATGTATATAGAAATTAATCAGACTCGAGTGTAACCAATCGATTATTTTGCATACTAAAACTTAATTTAATTATTATAATTACGTGTAGAACCTCAAAACCTGGACAACATAGTGGTTTGATGATGATGTTCCATATGAACAGACAACGATTTATATAAAATTAACGATGAAAACCAGTCTCAGAATACAGTTCGACAGTTCAGTAAATAAAACGCATGCGTTATTAAATAAAAACTAATCGATCCCATTAGCATTCATCAAAGTGATAATAATTACACCAAAAACAAATATGTCTAAAATATAATTCGTACACCAATTTCTCACAACTGCTGTCTTCTATTTATAACCAAAATCAGCAGGAAATCGTAACGTTAATGCGTTTATGTGGGAAATAAATAAAGTAACAACCTAGAAACATATTTTAATATAAACCTTCTCCAATTATGGGTTAAAATACTTGATATCGTGTGAAGCAATTGAAATAGTCAAAATTTCATTAAGTTCAATTATGAGAAATACAAATGGGTCGCATTACAGTTGGTTACTCGTTTGATGTCAAGTTGATTTTCTCATTACACTAAAGTCTATTAAGTGAAAAACGGAGATCTATTTAAAGATGTTTTACTTTTTAATAATGCAATCTCAAAAATAGATATCGAGGGAATGTATATGATTAACCTAACCAGATTATATTTTTCATTTTCCATATATTGAAACTTAGGCAAATATATAACATATATAATTTATATATATATATATATATATTCTATGATAATAGGGCAGTTTAGGGGTAGGTTAAGTCATAGGGGGTCGTAAAAAAATATAAACAACTTCAACTTTAAGAAAAGCAAATAATTCCAGAAATTAGAAAAGTAAATCGGTCACTCTACATAATGTTAATTAAAAGGACACTATATAAAATATGCGGAATTAAATGCATGAGTACATAAATACGTCTAAGTGTAGTTTACAAGTAAAGATAAGATTTTTAAAACGCAATAAATTGTATTAAAATTAAATCACCGGGAAGCATAGATAAACTGGCATTGCAAATATTTAACAATTGCGTCGAAAATATCAACGTACACGCATTCTAAATAATTCATTATTAGAAAATCGTTACGTGACTGAAAGAGAACACATTTGTTCCGAAATCCAATATTAAGTAGAAACAATTATACGATAAAATTAACAAACATCCAAACACGTGAGTTAATGAAAGTCAAAAGTTGGAATTCTCGAATAATATTACAATATGCGGGATGCGGACGTGACGAACAGAGCATGCATCGAAGATTTAAACTAAATAATATGTAAAAATTTCGAGTTATACGAGATAAGGCAAAAGTATCAGCCTAGAACGTAAACAAGCCAATGAAAACAATTGTAGGAAGGGCTTATATATATACGATAGTAACGAAACATCATTTTAGTCTATATTCAAACTGAGTAACGACTGTGTTCAAAGGTGTTAAAAACTTACGTAACTAGTGAAGTATAAATCAAAACAAATCAGAGTTAAAAGTGCGAGAATTTGTTCAACGAAAACTAAGCCGATCTATAGATAGACATAAGTTAAACAACTTAATTAAATTCATTTCTAATATTAATGAAACAGGGCTTTAATTTGGGCTGTAATTTGGGACATGTTTGATTGAGATGGCTTTAATTTGGGATATTTAATCGAGACGACTTTAATTTGGGACTTCTAACTTTGAACATACTCTAATTTTGGAGATAATTTAGAAATGAACGTATTCTAATTTGAACATATTCCGATTTGGTACGATTTTAATTGGAAGCGATTTATGGGAGGCGATTCTTATATGGGGCCGGCATATCAATAAGCAAAGCGGACACAGAAAGGGGATGCAGATCATAGACTAGGATGGAACTACTGAATCCATTCCAGGTTAGCAATCTTAATACACTTTATGAAAACTGTTTTGATTTAATATTTGCCATACATTGTATATTTGTAAGGGTCATCAAAAAAGTCACTTAAAAATTTATAAAACGGAATAGGTATCTTGGAACGTTCGAAGGTCCCTGAATATAATTAAAAGATATTTTTGGTGGCTTTCAGAAAAATCATATATCTGGTATATGTAGATATTTTGTACAAAAAGGAAAATTTTGAGTGTTGTAAATATTATCAATTATTATATTGTGTATTCTAGAATTGCTTTATTTGATTCAATAAGATTTATTCAGTAAGCTAGTCGGGGTAAAAAATCCTAATTTAACATTTCGTAACATTGGAGCTTAAAATAATAATAGGGCAAACACAGCAATAAAAATAGGTACGCCCAATCGTGGAGCGAATTTCATGGTAAAAAATATCGCGCACAATCGTGGGGCAATTTCATAGTAAAATTATATATCACAGCAATAAAAATATGACACCCATCGTATGGGCTCGATAATCCTAAAATCGGGAATTGCATAGCAATATTAGTTTATGGCTCTTGTTTGTGTAGATAAAGCTTTTGCGGAATTGAATATATAAACTGATATAACATGAATTATGTAAATCAACATGTTTCTGTTTATATCTTGTATTTAAAACTTATTTTGAAATGTGCGTTTCTTATCAAAGCGCGTTACTATATTCTTCCTTTATCGCATGCTTAATTGCGTGATGACTTACTAGGTTATATCTTATTCCATGCGTATATATTTGTTTATAAATTTATGAACGCTTCTTGAAATAGTTTTATTGCATGCATAATTATCTCTCTGCTGAAGATTTGTTCTATTATTGAAAGACAAACTTACTGGCATTGATTAAAGTTAATTGCGGTCCTTATACAGGGTGTTAAATGTTTGCTCTTTGCATAATATGCGAATTATTTATTTTCATGCTAAATAAATGGAGTGTTTTAATTCCTATTGCTATTTACATTTACTACGCGACCCTTACGACTTAATGCACCCCTAAATAACCCTCTTATCATAGCAATATATACAACTGGTAATTATTTTATGACCTTATTTTGTTATATAATATAAGTAGTGGGTTTTAGGTCTGCTGGATAATCAATAAGACTCTTTTTTATTACCTAAATTTTCGAATATATTGATATTCTTCCTCAGAGGTTTAAAATGTTTGAAATGGCATCAATTTATAACTCTGAAGAAGAATATTAATATATTCAATTAAATAAAAAGTCTTAATGATATCAACTAAACTACTATATATTATATTATATATATATATATATATATATATATATACATATATATATATATATATATATATATATATATATATATATATATATATATATATATATATACATATATATACATATATATATATATATATATGTATTATATATATATATATATATAGTATATATATATATATATATATAAATATAATACAATATAAGTAGTGGGTTTTAGGTCTGCTGGATAATCAATAAGACTCTTTTTTATTACCTAAATTTTCGAATATATTAATATTCTTCTTCAGGTTATAAATTGATGCCATTTCAAACATTTAAACTCTGAGGAAGAATTCATATATTCGAGTATAAAGTGTGTCGATACACTATATATATAACAAAATATCATAAAATATCCGGTTGTGCTATGATGAAGGGTTGGGGTGCGTGCGTGATCGCTGTATAATAACTGCTCCATTGTGGCGTAGATTCGCATGACAACGCTGTGGGACCGCGTGCTGCAATGGCCGTGTTGTCTCGAACTCGGCGAGACGTCTGCAGTATTTCAGGCGTTCATTATAAACAATGCGCGTGAACCTGGTGGTCGCGGTGGCTGTGCGAGAATAGCGCGGGCTGCATTCAAATAGTTTGAATATGAACATGATATTCATGTTCGGTTATTTGGTCGCAGTCTGCAGGAGGCCATGTGTGCGGTCGTTTGGATTATCGACCCGCGATGGTGTGCGTGATTGTTGCTGTGCCCGCGATGCCGTGTCGCTCACGGTGCTGTTTGCTGTGTTTGGCTCAGTGTTACGGTGGTGGGATTTTTGGCTGCTGGTATGTGGTCAATCATTCTGGAATGCAATATGATGTGTTACAGGCGCTCATTTTCTGATCTGCAGTATGCCGGATTGTTTCTGAGCCGCAAAACGGTGTTCGTGGGACCTTCGTTTGGTTCAGTACCTGCCGTTTGTGCGGCCTGAATGACGAATGATCACGTGTTTCATGGTGTGGTGCTGACCTGGATGGTTCGGGTTCTGAGTCTGATCTGCGTCTCGCTGCTGTGCCGACCTGATCGCCTCGTCGTGTCGTGCCATCGGTGTTCAGGTGAATCGTTCGTTTCAGTGTCTCCAGGTGGGTTAGAGATTGTCTGAGGTCGTCTCGTCATCTAAAGTTCATCAGTCACCGTCTGTGTTCGTTAGTGTGTGTGGTTGTTAACTGATCGGCGTTGAGTTGAGCTCGACTCTGCTTGTTTGTTCGTTCGCTGCGTGGTTTAACGCTGGTATCGTTACTCGGTTATATGAACTAAAATGATGTTTCGTTATCGACCGTCAGTGTCGTTACGTTTGTTCTGGCTGATCGTTATCGGTAACTGTTGGTTAAATCTTCGATCGTCGTATCTCGTATGTCGTTCGCTGTTTCGTTCACGTGTTTGAATGTTGTCGTATGGTGTTCTGCAATGGTTCGGTTGATGTTTCTTTCGATCACGTAACTATGGTGTTGAATGCGTGTGCTTGTTCGACGCAGTTTGTTTGCAATGTCCGGTGATTGCACTGTTGTGCGTTTTCTTGTCTTGCGTCGGGCATGTTGTGCTCATGCGTTGTCCGCATGATGGTGTCGCTGTCGTTGTGTGGTGACCGTTCTGTGGTGTGAAGTTGTTTGTTTTGCGACCTGACAACCTGCTGCTGGTATATATATGTAAATATATGTGTTGTATGTTTGCCTGAGTTCAAATGTGGAATAATGGTGTGTTCATTCCTCGATATCTGTGCGATTGATAAAGTAAAACGTCTTAAATAGTCTCCGTTTTCGCAATGAACGGTGATGAAATCGGACGACGTCACGCTGACAACTGTAATGCGACATTGTTCTCGATTGACAATGGTGACTATTCGGTACGTCGCATGTTTAACCGCGGTGGAGGTTATGTTAAAATATGTTTCTGGTTGTGCTGTTGTTCCACGCTGCGTTCCTGCTGATTTGGTATAAATGAAGACGGCGGTGTGATGTGCAGTATTTGAACATGTTGTTTTGATGTGTCGCGATGAATGCATGGATCGTTGGTTGTTAATAACGCATGCGTTGTTCTGAACTGTCGAACTGTTCGGACTGGTTCATCGTTATTATAAATCGTTGTCTGCATTGCGTTCGTCAACTGTTGTCGGGTTGAGTTCTGACGGATTATAATGGTGGTTTGTATGCAAAATCGTTGGTTCTCGGTTCTGTATCTATGCAAAAGTGCGCCGGAACCTGAAATCTGAAATCGAGTTTGTGGTGACGACCAGCGTCTATGTCATGTACCATTTTTATTTATTTCTGTTGTCATGCAACCTCAGGTTGATTCCGCATGTTTACCTCGGCTGTCATGCCCGTTGTTCGTTGATTGATGCTGTTGTTGTCATTTTTCCGATAATAAACGTGTTATGTTGTGTTGAGGATGCGTTCATCGACGTTGCAATACGACCGTCACTCGTTTCGTCGCAATCGGTGCTATAATCTGCGTTTTGTTTGATATCGACGATATGGTGTTGCGATCCAACGAGCCGTCACGCCGGATCATGTTCTCGGGTTCAGAACTCTTCTGAAAATACTAATTTCATTTTCGGGGTTTGGGCCGCTGGGTTGATTCTGTGCTAAATTCGTTAGGTTGACCAAATTCAAATTTTAAATGATGTGTTTGTGGGCGGCTAAATAAATGTGTAAATGGTTGTGTGTGGGGACTATGGGTTGGGAAGAATTGTGCTGTTGTGTGTTGGGTGGACTGGCTCTTGGCATGTGTGTGGGAAGAATGGTTTGTTCTAATTGAAACGCGGTAGTGTCTCGTTTTGTAACATGGCTTTGGTTTCCCGATTGAAATGTATGTTGACCTGCTGGTACGCTGGAAATGGATACCAAAATGATTTTCATGTTTTGCAAAAATGGACTCGTCAATCGGTGACAATCTGGTGCCGTCGGATGAGAAGATTTCAGACGCGGTGAGTGAAATATGCAATCGTCAGCTGGCCTTCTTTGTGCGCTGCGGTTGAAGCCGAAGTGCGTTCATCGTACCTTGGCAAAAGTGTCGTATCTCAAAAAAACGTAATCGGTATCGGCAATGAAGATTGATGAAAGTAATCACGCGTTTGTTAACTCTTTTGGAAACGCACGATGTTGATTTTTTCTGGTGCGGTATCTCGAAGGAAATTCGTTACGATTGTTACGGGTTCATCTACGTCTCTGACTTGGTTTGCCGCATGTTCGTGATTCGATTTGTCATATATTAAACGTTACAATAAATAACCGTATGTGAAATTGAATTCTCGTGTGATCATGGTTGTTCCACTGGTTTCTTTGATGGTGTCAGTCGTGCTGTGTTTGTTTTGCATAGGATGATTTGTAGAAAATAAAAAATTGTTGAACTTGCCACTGTTGTGGACAGGCCGGTGGAGGATTTGTTGAAAAGTATTTTCCGTTGGTGGTAAGGTGGTTGAAACGGTGTTTTGCAATCTCCGGTTGGTAATGCCTATTGTGACTGTGTTAAGAACGTCATAAATGCGTGGTAATATGGAACAGGTTCTGGCGAAAAAATATTGGCCATTCCCAACATTCCAAAACGGTATAAAATGCCATTCATTGGGTGTTCAAGGAGGCAAATTTTGAACAAAATTGAGGAAGCAACTTGAGATGTTCGTCACTGCATTTGCGGAACAAGTGTTGTGCAACCTAAAATGCTATGTTAAAGGCCGAGATGTTTCGTTGATTTCCGTAAAAAATAAAATGCATTCTTATGTGTACTTAAATTTAAGTACGGCATTTTAAAATTTGTTATATGGGAAAAAATGTTGATATTTGTTATTTGAAAAGATTTATTTGCTGGTTATTTAAAGTTGTATGATAAACTACCAACTTCGTTGAGCTGATTTTGAGAACAAAGCTGGGTTGGCTAGTCGTCTTGCTATCTCTTCTCTGCCTCAAAATATGTTAGCCTATCGCGCCTTCTTTCAATTACATTGTTACTTGTTGTTCGTGAAAAAACAAGGCCCGCGCCGCTGAAGTTATTGTTCAGTGCCGACGGTGCTGGATGATCATGGCACCAATGAAAACAATTCAAATTGTCTGCGGTTGCAGACTGATAAATGAATAGCACATAAGTCTACATTTTGCGTCCTGTCTTTCTTGCGGTTTCCGATAAAGATGCATTCTATTTTCAAACCAACAGCTAGGAAAAGTAGTTATGGAAAGTATGGAACACAATCCGAAAATGCGCCTCGTGACCGTACTCGGTTCTTTATAAATTGTTGATAACATTTGGCATAGTTCTGGTTCAATTTCTTAACGACGCGTCGAAAGTCATCTTTAATTCAGATATTGTTCTTGGGTTATTGGCATACATCTTTTGTTTTTAAAACGCCTAAAGAATAGTAATCTAGCGGCGTTGAACATCTGCATGATCCATGGAGACCAATTGTGCACATGCGACTCGGCGCGAGATATACTTGTTCCTTCAAATGCTTTGCGTCGTTCAACAATTTAGTGTGATTTGTTCCTGTTATGTGGCAGATGTGACGCCATTCTGTTGAAACTACTTGTCTGGTCGAGATCTCATTCTCAGCAATTTAATGACCAGAAAAAGCTTATTTATCATTTCACGGCAACGAACGCCGTTGACGATAACCGTCATGTGCCAACGCGTGCATGGTGTCAATGAAAACGGACCAATGAACATCAGTCTGACCAACCCATAAATGCGCACCAAAGTTCTGGCGTCTGGTGGATGCATGGTTGAGGATCACTCTTGGATTTTCAGTTCCCCAACATGCGAGAAGTTAGTTGATGACATAGCCATCAAGTTCAGAATGCGCCTCATCGGATGACGACGTTCTTCTTCGAATAATCACAATTCACTTGGTTCACTCGTAAGATGCGTCGAAGTCTCTTCGAATTGGTTCGGTGCTGCGCATGGTCCTAAAGTCTGGCTCAAATCGCAATGATTGTGTCAATTCATGGACTCTTGTAATGCTTGCATGCTCAGTTTAATCTAAATTCGCTCTAAACTGTCATTCGTGAAAGTCTTAATTGCTGAGATAGCGAATCAAAGTGAGCAGTTCTGGTCAACACTCACTAGCTGCTGCAATGTCTCTCAATTAGACTGAGCTCGCTAATACGGCATCGTCGTGCTTCATGAGATTGAACACTCCACTCTTGGATCTCAAATTTCCTAATTAATCGAACCATCGAACCACTCATACGGCAGAGCCGTGCGTTGTGGTGACCGAAGAATCGACCTCGGTCATTCTACGAACGCGTTTCCGCAAATGCGTCATGGTCCATGTGTCGGCAGTGGGTTTTTACAATATCTATGAGAACACTGCATTTATTTAGCATGAAAATAAATAATTCGCATATTATGCAAAGAGCAAACATTTAACACCCTGTATAAGGACCGCAATTAACTTTAATCAATGCCAGTAAGTTTGTCTTTCAATAATAGAACAAATCTTCAGCAGAGAGATAATTATGCATGCAATAAAACTATTTCAAGAAGCGTTCATAAATTTATAAACAAATAGATACGCATGGAATAAGATATAACCTAGTAAGTCATCACGCAATTAAGCATGCGATAAAGGAAGAATATAGTAACGCGCTTTGATAAGAAACGCACATTTCAAAATAAGTTTTAAATACAAGATATAAACAGAAACATGTTGATTTACATAATTCATGTTATATCAGTTTATATATTCAATTCCCCAAAAGATTTATCTACACAAACAAGAGCCATAAACTAAATTAAAGACCAAGGTAAATTAAAATTTCCTGTAATAATAACAAAACATGCGGTCAAAGATCGAGAAATAATAGAAATACGAGCAGAATACCTAACCACGGAATAGTTTCATCAGAATTAAACTTGTAAAACTCCTAGGAATATCCAAAACAACCCATGTTTGGCTACATGACTTTGAACGACAGTTCAGATAAACCAATAAAATTTAGATAGCATAAGCTATATAACGCCCAGAGTTTGATAAGAGGCTCAGTCTCAATTTGAACCACGTCAAGCTGAATCACTGTTACTCGAAAATTTACGCGTCGAAATAAATTTCAAATTAAATTATTAAATTTTGTGAAAAGTGATGTTATATAATATTTAAGAACAAATTATAGTGAAGATATAAGAAAAAGCTTTTGCCGTTTGCTGAAAACGTGAGTAGAAATTTGTTAATCAATTTAAGGTTAAATGTTTATAAGTTGGAAAATCTAAATTGAGAAATCCAAGTTGCACCAGGAAAATCTAAGTAAAGTACGAGGTAAATTTTGGAAACAAAAATAAACAATACTGAATAAAATTATTGGTTCAAACGCACAAAGCAGAGCATTGTTTTAACGAAGCAACTCGATTGAAGATAATAAGGGGGGTGTTGATCCACAACACGTAACAGCAGACCAAAGGGGAAAGGACACACCAGGAAAACCACAGGTCAGGGCTAACGAGTATAAGGAATCATTTCAAATTTTAATTTAAACACTGACTATATTTTTCTATTTTGTAAGGAGTCAACAAAAATATTTTTATACGTAGAAATTTACGTAAAAAGAGGAAAAGGTCTTGAACGTTCTAGATTTTTCCGTAAAAGCGTCGTTTTAGATGACTTTAAATTAAAGAAAGGGAGATACAATTTTTGGGATAAATAATCTAAATATTATTAATTGATCTAAGGGTTTATTTGTCAGATTACAAAACTGTGAAGTGTAGATATTTCTGTTCATGATTTCATTATACAAATATTGATCGACTTCGTTTTATCATTCTAAGCAAGTAAGATTTAAGGGAAAAGGAGTAAATTATTTGATCATCGTAGCGTTGTGCACTCTGTGTGAATTAAACTGAGCTAGCCTTGGCATAAATAACATTATCAATATATACATATATATATATATATATATATATATATATATATATTTCAGAGTATTTATAGGATGAAATACAGTAGATAAGTCAGCTAATTATTTATGGCGGGGTACCGCATGTATATACAATTCATTTAAAATTTAAAAACGTTTTGCATAATTATAGTGTCAGAATTTGCATTTTTAAAATAGATTTCTGGGTTAATTTTGCTTCATTTTAAAGTAATTGTAAATACCAATTACAAATAGTAGGTGTATGAAATGTAGACGCTTAACGTGCAGTGTAAACACATGCATCTTATTTAGATTAAAGTGTAGGTATAGGAATCCGAAAGCTTGTAATTTTCTGCAGTGTAGAAATCAATAATTTTAAGACCGTTATCAAGGAGGGTGAAAGATTTTCATGAAGTAACAGATATTCTGAGTGTAAATATTCTTTGCATGCATAATTTATCATAATTTAGTGTATAACTTAAACATTTGTATAAATTTAAAAGGTTTAATAATAGCAAAAGGGCTATAGTTATAATGGTTATTGGTTTTAAGATAGAGCAGGCAAATAAAACATTCCCAATAGAAGTTTACAACGTTGAAAATATTCTAGGTATTAATTTACAAAGCTTGAAAATAATCGTCAAGGATTTGTAGCTAAACGCTCAAGATCGCTATAAACAAACGCAAACAACAACATAATCGATGAATGGCATTGAAGGTTAAAATACAAGCAAGGAATGATATTAAATAAAGAGATAGTATTTGAGTATGTATTAGAATGAGATAAAAGTTATATGGTTAGATGTTCGTTGATTTTGAAACAACTGGGGACAAAGAAAATGATAGAAGTTAGTAGATATAAGGGAGAGGCATTGTGTTTGGAAGGACGTCGATTTTAAAAGGTGGAGTAAGAATTGTTTTAGTAGTGGTTGACATCAAGGACTGGTGTAACGTGCATATGATAAACAGATATAGATTGTTTGACTACCCACATAGAAGGGGGATAGACGATAATCGAGAGCGGGAAAATGCTAGTTAGGGATAATCATAATTGAAAACAGGGAGTAAAAAAAGAAAGGAGATATTGAATACATGTTAAACTAGGATACAGAAAAACTGGTATTAGGAAAATAAAATATAGAAAGAGAGAGAAAAATTTTGTATGCGAGTCGGAGCAAGACAACCTTAATATGCGTATTATGAAGGCGTGCTTTAGATGGTAGAACTTGTGTCAGTTGAGGCTAGGTTTCGACGAATTTAATATTAGTTGCGAAACTATAATATATTTTCGTAGTAAATCGTTTATTTGTTTTGAAATATTCTTAGATTTAAAAACGGTTGGTGCACAGCTGCCAGTTTTGAGTGGAAATAGTGAAAGTTATCGGAGGGGTTTTCAGAATTAGCGAGGTTGAAAGTTGTTTGTGAGCGTGTGGTTTTGTGGAATCGTGTTGACTGTTTAATAAATTTAACAAGAAGAGTTATTTGTTTGTAGTGGTGTGTTTTCGAGAACTACAACTAGAAAGGGGGGGGCAGAATGTCTATATAACCACTGAGAGGCTGTGAGAGGCCCTCTTTTACTTATCCAAGCATCGAGTAATACTAGTAAACCAATTACGTGACAAGTGATTTTAATATTTTAATTAAAGTTAATTAAAACATGCACAAGTCGGTGTATTGTTGTATAATCAGGTCAACAATTTTTATACAGTACATTTTGAGTATACGGAACTTGTTTCAGAACTGTAAGTAGGGATTGCTTACTATTTTTGGTTGTTGTTGCAAGATAAGCACTTATATGGAGTAGTGGGTGTTAAATGGATAGATGTGGTGGTGTACTGAGGCTAGATGGATCCGTAGATGAAAGGTAATGGTCTGAAAGTACCGTAAATTGGTGGACGAGAGAATTGGGTAGCAGATTGCCGTCAAGGAGGATATGATTCAACTTGGAGGTTGATTCCTGAACGTGCAGTCATTGTCGAGGGCAATGTCTTCGATGGTTTAGTTGCAGATCCATGTGAGGTGGTGCTTACCAAGTAACATTTTAGTGAAACTTTATTCTGTTGTGCGCATTGGGTGCATTATGACATTTTGTTGCCGTATAGGCATAATTTTAGGAATATTAAGGACAAAAGAGTTTACTTTTGAATTTTTATAGAGTACTTTTGATCAAATTTTTATATATAAGGATTTATATTTATAAAATAATTTTTCAGTATCTTTTATGTACAAAGTAAACGGGTCTGTTGGTGATTTTAAGTGCAAAAATTAGTACATGTGTCCAAAAAGGGGTTTTAACTATGAGCTCATATTAGACCTGGCGTTAAACTAAGGGTATGGTTAAGCCCAGTTACTTTACTGAGTTTATTGATGAATTAAGTTGTATCACAAATATTGGATTGAAAATGAATTATTGTAAAACGAGGATGAATGTAGTTTAATCTATGTGTGAAATAATAATAAGATAAAGATTTTTTGTATAGAATTCTCTGTTGGAATAAATTGTGGTGAATGTTTGGTAGTCCAGTTTTCTTTCTTAGAATTTCAGATTTCAGCTGAGCAGCCGTGACGAACTTCCTTGATGAAGCAGCAATTTTAACTATTGCAAAAAAGCTTGGAGGATTTTGGCGTCCAAAAGGAAGATCTTCATCAAGAAGTGGGCAGCAGTTTTTATGTCGGCCCAATTTGTGGGGCTCGAATTAATTTTAGGGTTTAATGCAGCATAACTTCAGAGCATTTATGTCGTCTCAACAGTGGGGCTCGAATTAGTTATATGAGGAGCTGCCCGGTAAACCTGAGAGACTTCAGAGCATTTATGAAGGCCCGTTCATGGAGCTTTTGCAGAGCATTTATGGCTACCAACGGTGGTGCTCGAATTAACAGACCTTAAACTTCGCAGCATTTATGACGCCCAATTTGTGGGGCTCGAATTAACAGACCTTAAACTTCGCAGAAATATATATATATATATATATATATATATATATATATATATATTGCTATGATAATAAGATTATTTAAGGTTATATAAAGTCACAAGGGAGGAATACATCATGTAAATATCAAAAAAACCACAAAAACCAAACATTTAAATCATAAAAAGTTCATAATTCATTCATTATGCAAAAAGCAAATACAAATCACTCTGTATAAAATCTATAGCAAGCTACAATTAATCAAAGGAAACTCAATCAAAAATAACTTCACCATATTCATTAAAATAGAAATTGCGGAAGCAATCCAATCATTTTTAAAACATTTAAACCATTCGTAAGCTTAAAACAAATTAGAAGAATTACAAGAAAAATAACTGCGAAATGAAATTTCTACAAGCAGTCGCGTAAAGAAGTCAATAAACGCATGTAATTTATACCAGTTTGTATAAGCAAACATTTAAAATAAGCATATTTCATAATGCAAGAGGTGATCGTGTACGTACAGAATCTCGCTAAAAAGTTCCGATATACTTGTAGTTTGAAACGTACATAAGGTGACAGACTTGGTAAAACAAGCATATGTAAAGAAAGTATGGAAATTGAAATTCTGATGTACGTGCAAATTCGAACATACATAAAATGCAATATTTAATAAAACCCAACAGCTTGCAGATACAACACATAATTGAAACGCCTTTTCCATGAACTAACGACTGATAGCGTGCTGTCAACCAATGAGAACAGATGAAACATTGGGGAAGGAATTTGTCTATAACACTAACCTAAGCAGATAAAGGAGTATCATTCCATAATCGACGCGCTGAACTGTAACAGTTGAAAGAAAATTATTATGTGTGAAAATTGGTAATTTAAAAGTTGTTGAAGCGTAACATAAATTAATAATTTCAAGTGAAACAGTAAAAGTGTGCGTTGAAATAAGTGTTTATCAAATTCTGCAGTTGATATAAACGTAAGTCTAGAATTAATTAATATAAAAACTAAATCTTTGCAATTTATTAATTTGGGGCACTAAATCACAACGTTAAACTATATCACAATATACTAAATTACGACGTTAACAACAAGCTACTGGGTTAACATACTAAATCACGACGTGAATATTCTAAGTAATACTTCAAAATACTGGATTGATACTCCAAGTAATACACTAAATCGCTGGTTAATCCAAATACTCTTACTAAATGGTAAAACTCTAAAATTAATACTTCAAATTATTGTACAAACGACTCCAAGTTGCTGGTAAATATTTCAGAGCACTCGGGCAACGCCCTAAGCTGCTGGTACACGATTCTAAGCTACTTAACGAACGATCGATTTGGGCCATGAAACTCCAGCAAGAAAAAACAGGAGAAATATAAGGTCAGAGGCATTTTTTAAAAATAATAGTAAGTTGCATTTATAATTCTACATAATTTGTGTATTCAGAAGTGAGCTTAAAAGTTGCATGTATTTAAAATATTTGTGTAAAAGGTCAACAAAAATTTTGTTGGTATGTAAAAGTATGCTTAAAAAAGGGGATATTTCTCTGAACGTTTAACGAAACTATTCGTGGTAAAATACAATTTTTTTGCTGTAAAAAATTTTTTGCTATAAAAAGGTGTAAAAAAAAGCTATAATCTTAATAAAGAGATAATTCGATAGAAATATTTATTTAAATTTGATTTAAAAGTTCTATAAAAAGCAAATGATATTAAAAAGGGCGCAGACTAGTAAATAGTAATTTTATTTATTTCATTATACAAATGTTGGTGAATTTAGTTTGTCTTATGCGGAGATATTGAGTGTTGGAAAGGAGTGAATAAAAAATTCTCTGCTATCATATCGCCGTTCACTCTGTGTGTGGTATCACTGAGCTAGTTAAAGCATAAAATTAATTGTGTTCATTTTAAATTATTTTAAAGAACATACCTCTATCTCATTGTTTTTATTCTAAATTTGGTAAAGGAGATATCAATGGAGCAGTCCGATTTTTGTTTTCAAATGACTCTCTGGCCCCTCATGACTGATCAACATACGAAGCCTTATTATCGAAACATCCAACTCCTTTAATGCCTATGGATTTTCCAGAGGCTCCAACGGAAGAATATTCAATAACATTCACGGAGAAAGAGGTTAAAGTAGCAATTCACAGTTTTGCAAATGATTCCAGCTCAAGATTAGCCACAGAACCTAGAAAACCTTATTGCCAATGGAAATGGAAAGGCGGCCAGCAGATTTCTCAAATCTTTAACAACTTTTTGTAATGTGATTATATCCGGAAAAATCAACAAGCAAATGTTACCAATTTTTACGGGGCTACTCTATGCGTTTTGAAGAAAAAGGATGGTAGTTTAGGGCCCATAGCTGTAGGAAACACGCTTCAGTGTTTAGTATCAAAACTAGCTTGCTTCGAGAGTCTTTGGAAATTACCATAGACCAAGTTAAGGTTTGCAACGAAAGGAGGATGTGAAGCTGCTGTACACGCTGCAAGGTCTTACTCGGAGATGAATAAATCTGACAAGATCTTGCTCAAGATTGATTTTTGGAATGCTTTCGACATAATTAACGGGGATACAAAGGACTCCAGAATTTTTTTTTAATCAGGCATATTACGATCCTTCACATCTTTTCTTTGGAGACGCCGCCATACCCTCAGTAACTGGATGTCAATAAGGGGATCCCGCCGGATCTATGTTATTTTGTTTAACAATTCATTCCGTAATTGAAAAACTGACCTCGGAACTATTATGTTTCTATTTGGATGACAGTCTTTTAGCTGTAGAACCTGGGACAGTTTTCCACGATTTTGAAATAATAATTGAGAAATGCAAACATTTGGGGTTGGATACAAATCCATCCAAATGCGAACTATATTTTTGTCGAAACGTCTCTATAGAAGTGGTGAATTGTTTTTCAAGTATCTCTCCAGGAATTCAAGTTGTTTCCGAAGTAACTCTACTGGGTGTGCCGGTGCATAAAGCTGCATAGAATCTAAGTGGATGAGAAATGGAAGAAATTGCAATTTTAGTAAAAAGACTTTTGGAGCTAAAGAACTATCACATAGCTTTTTACATCCTTCGACACTTCTTTGCTATTCCAAAAGTAACATACTTTTTGAAAACATCAACACTATGGGCACTACGGGACCTCATCACTTCCTTTGATTCTATGATTAAGGATTCTTTGGAACGAATAATAAATTACAACTTAACCTAAGCACAACATATAAATGCGACGCTTCCCACGAAGTTGGGTGGCCTAGGAATACGGAAAAATGAACATATTTCTTTACCTGCTTTTCTTTTGTCTGTTTGTGGAATTTCAAAGCTTGTCACTACAATGTTAAACCGGGAATATTCCGACAAGCCAAAAATTTCAGAATATGAAGAAGCTCTGGAGGAATGGAAAATTAACGGAAGATTTCAGAGTTCCAGCAGGCGCTGACCAATAGAGGAACTAGGATAACATTCTACTCAAAATTATACTTCTGAAACAAAACTCATCTTCTGAAACAGATAAGACAACTAGTTTCGCACTTGGAAAACCTAAATCCAACGCCTGGATAGAAGCTAACCCATCTCATACAATATGCACTCTGCTAGACAACAATACTTTCCGCATTGCCACTAGTCTACGTCTGGGATGAAAATTGTGTATGCCTCACACCTGTCTGTGCGGGGAGAAAGGTGATGATTTTGGATACCACGGTTTTAACTGTTTCAAGGGCCAAGGCCGATTTTCCAGTCATCAGGACTTTAACGTTATAATAAGCCGTGCTTTGGTATCGGTGAAGATTCCCAATATTTTAGAACCATCAGGATTATGTAGAGATGCCGGGAATAGGGTAGATGGTGTCACCCTGATTCCATGGGAGAAATGAAAATGCCTTGTTTGGGATGCGACATTTGACATGTGCCGATGCCCTTGCTTCATCACATTTGCCTCAATCTACCAAATACGCCGGTTCTGCTGCTAAACATGTTGCTTTTTCAAAAATACGCAAATATTCAAAAGTTGTAGACCTAGCTAACTCGTTTCTTCCATTTGCAGTTGAAACAAAGCGACCTGGGTGTAATGAAGCTGTAGATTTCATAAACAAATTAGACAAACTACTGGCCTTACAAACAGCGGAACCCCGCTCTCGCTCCTTTCTTTTGCAAAGAATAGGAATAGTTATCCAGCGTGGAAATGTCATATCGGTCATGGGAACCTACCCTACCTCGGATAGAACTCTTTATAAGATATTTATTATATTTTAAGTTCCCTTCAAAGTACTTAACGGTAGTTTCATTTTGTTTCGTTTAATTGTTAAAGTGAAATGTTTGAAACAAAAATGTATTTTTTTTACAAATAGAAATATTTTTATTATTACAAAAAAGTAAACAATTATTTACCCCAAAAGTTCAACACGCAATTATTGTATGATACAATAGCTTTTTTTCAGAATTTTCGATAATTCAAACTGACGAAGACGGATTTGTGTTGACGCTTGCTACACTCGAATCTCTGTTAATATTTCATTCATTACAACCGATGACGTTGATGGCTCATTTGGGTTGCGGCGTCTCATACCAAACATGATTCTGGATTATGTTCGTTGTTCAATTTTAAATATGGTGTTAAAGAGCTAGTAGACATGTGGCTGGTTACTTTAATAATGTCTTGCAAATTCGAGTCTGAATTACAGAAATTGGTGACTGACTGTTGAAAAACGATTTGTATGATTTATAAACTTTTTTCGTTTTGTATCAAAACCAGTGTTTGCTGGTCCTTCACGAGTCCACTTGCTAAGTACATTTAAACCAATAGGGCTATTTTTATAGCAAAAAGAATTTACCCGGTGGTTATTTGAAGTTAAAAACAGTTCGTTTGTTTTAAGGTGATTCGAGGGATTCGAGAGTTTATTAAACAATCTAACAGGACACGTATATCCATTTTCTACGTTGCTAGGAATTAGCCACTTGCTCGTACACACGCTTTTACTTCCTACTCGAGTTGTTTTTGAAAATATGGGATTATATTCAATACGTCCCCGTCCCGTCTCAGTACCATCGTTGGTTGTTTCTTTGTTAAAATAGTCGATTAAACAAACCACAGCTTCGTTTTCCTGTCATGCTAACTCAGTTGCAACTATTTGAAAAAATTTTTCTACAAGCCCTCTGGAGTATTCCCGTCATAATGCATTGCAATACTTTCAATTTCCTTAACTGTTAAAAGGTTCAGCACTTATTTTGCGTTTTTCTGGTAACTTTTGTAAAAGTTTCCTTTTCGTGTTTCTAGCATTTCTCGACCTCTCAAAAAGAACATCATTAAATGGATTTATTTTACTGTTAAACTCTTTGAAATATTTTTATTGTAGTAATTTAGGACTCACATTCCATATCAGATTAACCACCGCCTCGTTGTACACGGCACCGTTTTTCTGCCGCATATTGAATGCACAGCCTTGCATAATCTGGGCCAGTTGTTCTTCTGTGCTGTTCTCGGACAAAATAAGATTAAGAGAGTCGCAGAACTCTGTAAATTGGGCCCAAATATATCTTACGGTATTAGCCGGTTTATGGTTTTATATGTTTTTTTCAATATTTTATATGGAAGAATCACCGAGCCGAGACATTTTTTCACCAAGTGAACACAAAAATATTATCTGCTGTGAAAATTAAATACACTGACATTTCAGTTGACAGCATGGCACACTAGATAGATATTCGGAGTACCAACGCGTGATTATCACTTAGTCAGGGTCGAGTTCTGATTATCATTTATTATGCGGTTGTTAGGATAAGGCAAAAAGCAGAATAAATGATATAATCAAACGTAGTTTAACAAGACCTTGATAAATAGTCGACTATTTTTATTGTATCTAAATTTCGACTATTCTTTTATCAATTAGTCGAGACATAATTTTGTCATTAATAATCTGATAAGCCCGAGAACTTTAGCTCAAGGGCTTTAATCTTTGATTATTAATGGCAAAATTAAGTCAAGATGAATTGCAAAAACACGAGAAATTTAACCACAGTTAAAATAGTCGCTGATTTATCTAGGTAGCGTTGTATTTGGGAAGATTATTTCTTGAGTCTAGAATATACAAATTCAATCTAAATAGGTATATTACTCGGAACACAACATAAAATTTATTTCGAATAACATGTTTCACAGTAAGAACAATAATATAAACTACTTGAAATTAAAAACGCAATTTGTGTATATGACGTTTTCTGTGTGAACAATTTGGAATATCTGATTAGCTTTTGAAGATGTAGCAGCTTATTTTCTATACCAGAGCAATCATCATAACCCCTTAATTTACCTATAATATTTTGGCGATGTTGCTCATTAGTCTGAAGGTTGATGATGAGCATGTCCCGTTATCTGAATCTGTTGTTGTTCCGGTACTCCGGATTTAGCAGGTTGAGAAACTTCGGTGTATCTAAACCAATAGACTCCGCTGCCAATTTAGTCCACTTCGAGCTTTCATTTTTGCCGACTGGAGAATTCTTGTACCACAGAGATTTTCCAACTTTTCAAAATGAATTAGTGTCAAAAATAACCGGTGACAGGTAAAATTTAGAACCTCTTTTTAGTATTAATTTTTTTAATAATCTTACATTTATTTCAAGGCACTCACTTTTCGCGCATTTCCTATTTCCTCCTTGGAAAGTTTTTGTAAAAATTGAATTGTATTGTTTCTACCCGATTTTGTACCATCATTTTTGATGTCAACTTTAGAACGTTCAACTGAACAAGATACATCTTCTCTTCCGCGGCATGCCAATTCTACTGACACTATAAAATAAAATTTCTTTTGGAGGCTTGTAACGTTTTTTTTTCCTCTCCAGCAATAACGCATATAAATCCTGTATTGTGTTACAAAAATTTTAGATTCTCTTTATATTTCAATATAATTCGTATGTCAAGAACTTATAAATAATTAAAAGAAAGTTATCATAATTTTGAAGCACTTTATCTATAGTCCTTTTATTTTAATTATGTAGTAAACAAAATTATCGTTAAAAGTACTCCAGTTTTGTGTTTAACATTATGTTACAAGTCGTAGGTGCTTGTTAAAAATTCCATAAATTATCTTCACTTGTTGTTTTGAATACTCAAGTGTTGAGGCCCCGTTTGTTCACGAACTACGACAGTCGACCCTTTACCGTTGTTGTAATAAGATGCAGAGGTTACTATTGAAGGGTGACTTGCGACTCGCATTTCAGTTATGCAGTAAATCGATCCAAATGAGTTAGATAGTTCATCATGCGCAACACAGAAATTGTTAGTTAATACAGAAATTCTTAGTTAACACTGAAGTTTTTAGTCAACACGGGAGTTTCTAGTCAACACTGCAATTTTTAATTAACACGGAGATCTTTAGTCAACATTGAGGTTTTTAGCTAACACAGAAATGTTTGGTCAACACGAAAAGTTTTTGGTTTATTAATGGCTATGCGTAACAGCTAATTTATGGAGTACAAATTGTATACAAATGGAAACCTATAGTTAAGAGAATTCAACAATGGCTCTCCCCTAAGGTGAATTCCACTTTCTTATTTTTATGGTTCTGATCTTCAGGATTTTGCCGTAACAAAGTGGACAACGAGTTTTTGCTGTCATTATGCAGTATTAGAGGCGCACACATGTTTTGAATTTATCTACTAAAGGGTTTGTACCAATTTGCACTCTACGTTTGAGGTCGGTAAGTGGATTTTCCTTTGTTATGAAAACCATCTGTTTGACGTACAACGCTAGTGGCTGTTTGTGTCGATATAGAAGATATCCAAGGTTAAGTTGTATTCTTTGCAGCTTAAACTATTGAAAACTAATACCTTAATAATCACATTTAAATATTTAGACCTTTGAACTTTACACTAAATTAAATTCTTGCTTTATAGGATTGTTAACTAAAACGATCTGCTTAAGAACTTAGGTTATGAATCATACAGAATAGATTTTATTATTAACATTTGCTTATTCACGTTGATTATTTATCATACAGTTGAGTAGTTTCTTATACATGATACTTTTTTCAATAAGGCTTAAAATTACTAAGCGAAAGATCCTATTGCATAAAAAATTTATTACGAATGTACGTCGTTTGATCAGTACTGGAAAAAAAAAAAAAAAAAAAAAAAATGACAGAACTAATAATTTTGTTGATGAAATATATAATGCCTTTTTCCTTTAGAGGCTTTCATACAATCAAGACTATAAATAGAATTTGATAAAATTAATTAAGCACTCACAAAATTTATAGTAAATTCCTGTCAGTTTGAAACAAAAATTATCTTTAGTTAATATATGTCTTGTTCTCTAACAAGTCTAATTTTTTTTTTTTATAACTTTAGAAGTGGTTAATCACATTTTAAGAGAAACTTAAGAGGTTGTGATTATACTACCTCACCCATATTTTTGGATTCTATAAATCTTATATGAACCAAAGGTGCATAAATTTAGTAAGTAGAGTGTCCATGCGCCAATGGCCAGTAGCAAAATCTATAAGTACATATAAGTTGTCTAATTTATTGATTTTATTATTTTGAGACGCAAACTGCTGTCTCCAATGTAAGGCGGCTCCGTGGCGTAGTGGTATGTGTGTGACTACTACGCCCAAGGTCCCGGGTTCGAATCCCGACACGGTCCGCTTGAAAAATGTTAGGCGAGCATTTTTCGCAAAAATACACCCTCGTTCGGATGAGAGGTAAAATGGAGGTCCCGTGTGTGAGTGTTGTCACGCACGTTAAAGATCCCTACCTTGCTTGGAACAGCAAGGATTCGGCAAAATTCAAAATTTTCCAGGTAAAAAAAAAAAAACTCGCTTCCTGGCCAATGTAGTACCTTCGGGTGGAGCATTGGAAAATCACATGTAATGTCTCCAATGTAATTCTATGTGCTTTATTTTATTTCAGATTAAATATGTGTATCATCTATGAATACAAAATCTTATATTCCAATAACAGAATATATTCGTTGAGGTTCCTGTATTTTTCTTGGCGATTCTCCTTGTTTCTATACTTTGCTAAGTACAGTAGCGCCCTATCCATCCGTATTTATTTAGCGACCCCCCTGATAGTCTCTAAAAACCGCTGAAGATAGAGTTCAGAGTTAGTACGGAAGTCTACAAAAGTCAGTTTATGTTAATACGGATAAATCAACATCTTCTGCACGACCTTTGTTAGAAACATGTTTCTCTGTCACTGATAAGGTGGCTTGACAATTCTGAGAAAATAAAAAGTAGTTTCAGGTTCTTGGGAGTTTCATCATCACAAATGCCGATAATGGTTTATATGAGGTCTGCTGTTCAAAAAGTATCGCGAATTTTGTGTTTTTTCGAAAAGTATTTATTTATTCATTAATATCTATTTTGTCCGCTTCAAAGTAATTCCCCTCGGATATAATTCATTTATGACAACGTTTTTCCCAATCCTCGAAGCATTTAAAAAAATCATTTTTTGTGATCGTGTTCAGCTCCTCCTCCTTCGATGCCGTCTTTATCGCTTCCATTGCGATGATTAAGCTTTGATTTCCACGTCATAACCATAAACCCATGATTCGTCGCCTGTTATGACCCTTTAGAGCAAATTTGGGTCGCCGTGGACCGAGTCCAACAGTTCCTTGGCAATGTTAACGCGACACTGTTTTTGTTCGAAAGTGAGCAATTTTGGCACTAATTTCGCGGTGTCCCGTCTCATGCCCAAATCATTGGTTTAGGTCCTCAGCAACTTCCATAACAGTGATTCGACAATTGGCTAATATTATTTTTTCACTTCATCAATGTTTTCGTCTGCTGTTGATGTGCTCGGGCGTCCGGCACGCTTTTCGTTGTTCACATCTTCTTGACCCTCTGAGAACATTTTGTACCACCGATAAACGTTGCTTTGCTCCAAGGTAGCTTCACCATAGGTCACAGTCAACATTCGGAATGCGTCCGTGCACTTAATTTTGTTTTTCATACAAAATTTGACAGAGATTCTTTAATCTATTTGTTGGAATAGGCAAAAATCGAGGACAAGCAAAAACACGTCCAACCAAAATAGTTGTGAACAATTAACTAAACATTCAAAATGGCTGACTTTGTCAGCTTAAGTGAGAGACATGTGTACCAACCTAAAGCCACAAAATATGGAATATCAAATATACGTAGCCAGTGAATATTCAAAATTCGGGATACTTTTTGAACAGACCTCGTACATTTCGAATATTCAAAACAGTACAACTTTGTAACCTTTGTCTGGACATTTTTACATCTAGCGCCTTTTTGCGTTCTTGGCATCTCGGACACTTTTAAATTGTATTCCTTGAAACGGATCAACTACTACATTCTATTTGTTATAAGTTTATTAGTTTGCAAAAGTGCCTCTTCTATTTTCTAATTAAATTACTTGTATCGAAGAACGTTCAGAATCCATTGTATTTTACAAAACAAATGATGCTTCATCAAATAATTACTTTTGATACTCTCATGTTTGAAGCTACTCAAATTTATAAGTTTCATGTCGCAAACTAATTTACAGCATACCATTCTACTTTAAATTTTACATGACGAATGACGAATCGCGAATAAATCGTTCTAATCAAGTTCCGGTTTTACATGTCAAATTATCTCTATACGTCATCGTTCGAGATCTTTCCTGATTGATTTAGAACATAATACGCCCTCCTGGTGATTCTATATTTCCGCGAATTTCGCGGTTTTAATGATATAATTAGTGTCAGGCCACCGCGGCCGATATGGTTTACGAATCTTAAGGCGTTGTCGATCGATCTTTTTCTAACGTATGAAGTTAAACTGCTGTTTCCCTCTTTCTTATTCAACTACATAGAGCAATTAAAATGAACTTGCTTATCTAATCTTTTATTGCATTTTAATGTTAGCGGATTCCGTGAATAGTGCGTTTATTCTTAATTGATCATTTAATGAGTTTTAAACACTGTAGAAATTGACGTATTCGTTTGAATTAGTCGCTAATGTTCTGGAATTTAGGCTCCATTCAAAAGTCTTAAAATGTTATTTTTGATGTTATACATACACGGAAAAAAATTCAAGCTCGCAATTACTTTGCATTCTGAACGATTGTAAATGCAACCTACCTCTCAGTTATGCAGCGTATTACGTTTTCAATATACAACTTACGTATTTTTAAAATGCGCTTGGAATGAATATTACTCATGCAAATTATGCTTTTATTAAGGCAAAATGAATTTAATGGCTTTGTACATGCAATACGTTTATTTTTATACAGGTCGAAACAATTAAATATTCGGAAATTTCAATTTCCTTCTCTTTGAGCGCGTTTTATTGATAGAATTTGGGTTTCCATGATCTCTCGTGACCTCTTCGTCACACACATATGTGTGTATATTAATATATATGTACATATATATATATATATATATATATATATATATATATTATATTTATTGCTATGTACTACTGGATTTATCGAGCCCCTACGTTGGGCTGTTATATTATTATTGCTATGCTCCCTTAAATTATTCGCGCTCCATCATTTGGGCGACCATATTAATATTGCTATGTATAAACAAGAATGGTAATTATCGTTCTCCGACGTTGGGCTGTCTTATTAATATTGCTATCAAATCCCTCCAGAAACTTAACTGGATTTTATCTTGCACCAACCTTGTCTACCAATAACAAAATTTGATAAGTTACCGCCTTACTTGTTATCAATTTTGTATTCAACTTATAGCTCCTACTTGAACTGTTTAAATTATCCAATCACTCCCATTAACTTTATCTTATGACCTCGACTAGCATTTATTTGGAATTATAAAATTCAGTTAATTCGATTCTATATAATGAAACAAATATTATGTACAGTTTTTGTAAATTATTTGTAATACACTTTTCAATTAATTAATATTGTAAATCTCATTTATCAAAATCATATACTTTTTATTCAAAACCCAACGTCACCAAAAAAACCTATTATCTTTATAAAAGAAGTGTAAAACGTTCGAAACCTCTTATCATATCACGCACTTTATACGATTCAAATCCTTTGTTTTGGTGAACTTCGTCATATTAATTTATATTAAGCAAATTCAATATTCAAATAAAAAATATAGAAAAATAAAATGTCATAACTAAAATCTGACCTGGTCTATTTTCTTCGCATCGACGCATCCATTTGAATAAAAATTATCTTCCCCCAATTCAGGATTATTACATGCCCATTCGAAATATTGTCTATCCACACGCTTGAACCATTGCATTTAAATTATTGCCATTACCCTCTGGACTACCATTATTAACCTATACTTATGCACCCCAATTCATTGTCGTCTCATTTCAGACTTAGAATTACTTCTTATCAATTTCCTCAAACTTAGAATTGGATTATCATCATTTATTTTCCCTTGACTTAAAAATTGTATTATTCTTCCCCCAGAACTTGGAATTACATTTATTCTGCACGGACTCAGAATAGAATTCTTATTATCATTGTCCCCTGACTCGAAGTTACATTTATTCTCCACGGACTCGGAAGCCCTAATATTATTATGTTTTTAGTTTAAAATAAAATTCACCAAAATCTACTTACGTTTTATCGGCAATCGTAATTTTCATTTTTGCACTTATACAATTTTTTACTTTGAATTATTACTACGTATCACTTTATTTCATAGTGGAGCATTTCGGCCTTTGTTGAGTTCAAAACTGACTTCGTTATCACTGTACCTGTTAATATATCTTTTCTCCCCTACTCCGTCAGTGGGCATGGTCTACAAACTCGTCGCTCACTTTAACGAATCAAATATTTGCATTTAAAGTAGTTTCTGATGTAATTTTCTATGCTTTCCAATAATTGTGACCTGGTCGCAGCTGTCTTCGTTATCAAACATGCGGTGTTTTGACAAATATAATCGCTTTCCCATAAACAACTGATGCAATTCGACTTTTAATTTTCATATCTGCATGTTATTTACGTAATTTTTAATCTTCTTTCTTATCAAAAATGGTTAACTATTTGTACGCATTTATATGCTTCCTGAAGCTCTATTTCTATCTCCGTATTAACCTAATTGTTTGGAACTCTTTTGAATGCGTGTTTAATTACACTTTATTATGTTTACATACAAAATACGCGTGCTTCCACTGAAAAATATTATTATTTGCATTGCCTAAATTAACTAAAACTCTATCTACATGGTATTAACTATTTACTATTTACCTAATGCATGTGTTCCTGGTTTCTACGCTAACTATGCGTCTTCCTGTGTGTATTTGCGTCGCTCAAAACTACTTATACTTTATATACAGGGTGTTGACTGCTTACTATTTACAAACTATCTCCATTTCTTAATTCTTTTACTAAATCAATGTAGTTTTCTGCTGCGTATGGTAATTTCTCATTTCTAAACGACCTTTACTATAAAGTACACCCTTAAACAACCCCATATCACAGCAAATATATATATATATATATATATATATATATTTTAGTGGTTTTAAAAGATCAAAAATAAATATAAGCGAAACAATTTCAACACACCCTGTATAAAGAAACAACCAGAAATTACGTGCGGAAATTATATTAGTTAATTCATTTTTAAGTATCTGGTATTAACGAAATTTTATAAATAATTAATGAAATTTAAGTAGGTTTGCAAAGAAATTAAATGGTAGAAGCCAATGCCATTCATTTATTAATTAATTTGAATTTAATTGAAGGATTATAAGTTAAAAACCCGGTAATACCAAAGATGAGACGCGTTGCTAACGAACAAATATATCAGGAGGGTTGAAATACGTGGAAAATCCAAATCGTAGAAGTGTTATTTAAAATATTACGATTGAACACCTGCGTATTTTTAAATGTCACGTTCCAATAATTTCGAGAGATAACAAACAAAGATTCTACGTATATTGTAAAACCGTCGCATGCGTTCTATAGAAATGCTAATGAAGGGGTTATTTAACGCACGTAGACAGTCCACGTGTGTAAACAGTGAACAAAACAAGGATATCGATTTTTCAACCACTCAAGCAAGGTTAGACTGAAACGTTGAAAACGTATAAGCATGAGACCACAATAATATAGGAGGGATTTGAGAAACGTCATTAAGTCTACGATTGGTCGATATGTTAGTTCAACTTGATATAGACACGAGGATAGTGTAGCGTGATTTTCTTGAAATTTTATAACGAGGTACGGAAATTCGCAGATTTGAAAATTGGGGTTGAGTGCAAAATTGTGAGAATGTGTTGTTGTGAGCGGAATTTCGGATAACTGGGGGCCTGGAGAGGTTACAGTCGAAAGACATAAATACTCTAGAGAACTAGGACTCGCTCTCTTGTCTTTTAACTTCGTGCCTTATTATTTCGATCGTCCCGAAAGCACATATGAATGCTAACACGAGTTGTAAGTATTAACAAATAATTTAAAGTGTATTGCTTAGTGATAGCCTCTAAATTAATTAAAACGCGGTTAGTGTGCCGAAATTACTTATTTTAATTTGAGGTATCACCTATAATTTTATCAACTCGTGTCGGGACATTAAATAACGTAGATTACTGTGAAATGATATTTGGAATTTGGTTACACCGAGAAGGAGGCGTTGGCGGATCAACTGAAATGGAAGTCGTCTAGTAATTGAGAGAATCGACCTGTAGACCAGATAGAAATTTACATGGCATCATCTACAGAGCGAAGATCTTCTAGAAATTCCAGGTAACGATTTAAATTTGTGATTCCTATAAACTGTAAACATTGGGGTGGCGTATGAGAGTGTTTTTCAAGGTAGGGTGAATTATTTACGTATTGAACAGAATTTGTGAAAATAACTTTATTACGGTATTCAACTAGAAATTGAAGGTGTCTAGAAAGCTTTTAAACGTTCCATCAGAACGTGAAATTTTGTGAAGAGTACATGGCTTTGTTTTTTTTAGTTTTAGAGTATGCAAAGTGAAGGGCATACATTAATTGGGTTATTATGAGCTCACTATACCCCACAGTTTACTTGGAGTATTAAAATAAATAAATAAATTATAATGAAGGAATTTTAAAGAAGGTATTATGCAAGGTCCATTTACTTCGAGTACATTTATGTGTTTGATGATATTAAAATTAAATACAGGACATTACAGAATAAAATTTACTGAAGTGTAATGTGAACAATAAAATAATAATGAAGTGCATTTGTAAATAGGAATAAATAAAAGATTGTATGTTTGTTGTATTTTGTGGTTTTATTGGGAGTGTGCGTGAATGATAGGATTTATGAATGAATATAGCTATCCAAAAGGAGGTCCTAATGAGCTAGCCGGAAGCAGTTGAAGAAGGCCATTCAACCGAGGAAGAGAGGAAAACGGGTAAGAGATATTTTTTCGACTTAATTAAATTTTTGGAAATTTTTCTATTTTCGAATTTGAAAAATTTATAAATATTTTCGAAATATTTTTGTTAGAGAGGATTTAACCTGAGTTCCACGGCAATCTTATGACGGCCCAACGTTGGGGCTCGAATGTTTTTTGAGAGAGTACTAATTTAGACCGAGTACCACGGCAATATATATATATATATATATATATATATATATATATATATATATTCTTGAAATCTAATTGCTTACTATGTTTTTTTGTCTCTACTATTTTATATAATATAATTACTCCTCCTTTAAACAAGATTTTATTACACGACTTTTGTCGTCGTCACAATGATTTCAAATCGAGGTGCTTTAGCAAACGTTTGGTTGGTTTTTCTTTTACTAATTACTATATTTTATATGCCTCGACTATTTGAAACTTTAATCTCAGGGTTTTCTCACCTACTCACCGTGGGTTCAATCGTGAGTAGATGTGCAATACCCAACCAAACTGCACCCTCGTTTGTTTTACCACTTTTGAAATGTACTAAATTTATTTTAATATGCCAAATCTTATTAGATCAACGATGCCTGATGTCAAATTAATTTATGTAACTTTTATGACTTTAATTTCTGACGTTCTAATATATTCACGGTACTTACCAGAAATATACTGCGCTGAAGGCCTTCCTTTGACTGCTGGCTCAAGTTCGGAATCGCCGTACGCACTTTTACACAAGATTCTCCAAAATTGTCCTCTTGCGCACTGCCTCCAGGTGTTTGTAAAACAATTTTGATGCCCCAAACCTGAAATAATGTTACCCCAATTTAGAATTTAGTAAAACCTTTATCTACTTTCCTGCGTCAATTCTTCCTCGCCGTATTCCTATCTCCTGTTCCTCTGCTCCGTATCCCGCTTACTTCTCTCTTCGCACAACCAAATCAATCCCGCTGTCTTAATACAAATCACTCCTAATCCTGCTATACCAATTATCCATACGATGTCCTTCTGCCGTTATATCTTCTCAAATCAATCCAAATTCTTTACGTCGTCGATGCCTTCTTTAACCACTCCAATATCCTGCTGCCGTAATACCCAAATCTATCCCAAAACCAACACTAATCTTCTCAAATAATATACCGTCGCTTTCTCCTTTACATCAATAACCACTTCCAAAATCTTCTTTACATACACGCTGACTTTCCTTTTCACTTTTAAACACTTTATATACTTTCTTTTATACTTGGATTAAATAATACTCGATGAATACACAAATAAACTTTTATTTCAAAACTATTTTACAATTTTAACGCAGGTTTCATAAATAGGTCTGTATCTGAACAAATTTTAAAAAGAAGTCCCTTATTTATATTGCTTAGTTATTAACTAAACAAACTTAGCTTACTACAATAACATTTTTTACATATATAACATCCAATAACAAATCTCCTATCTTTCAGTGTCCAACATACCTTCGCTATAGTTTTTATAATAATTTTAAATTTCTACCATTGGTCCAAAACACTTCACTAAACTCCAATAACCTTTTACATTTTGATTCACTTTAAATTTTGATTTACAATTCGTCTAAAAGTTTGATTCTATAAAAGGAAAAGCCAAATAATTCATACACGACCTGGACGCTTTGTTATTTTGCAGATATCCATAAATGCGTCCGGCTTTCCGACGGCAAATGTACTCTCAACTGGCTCATGAAATATCAACTCAGTATAAAACCTCAAGTACCGTGCATTATATCAACGTCATAAAGTCATGTTACTACCTTTTGGCATATAAGTTTCAATCTTAAATGGTACATACTTTAACGTATGTAAAGTATAGCAAAATTTATAGTTTTTAAATTATTAAATCTGAAATATTGACCCTATCGCTTGGCATACACCCCTATTAATACAAATATACCTTTAGAAACCTTCTAACCCCCTCCCTTACACAATATTTGGCCCCACTGGTTGTTAATGAAATTGAAATTTCATATGTTTTTCTCTTCCCCTGGTGTGCAAAAATTTCTGATTTTCATTCAAAACCATCCTTTCGTTGTTTCTATTTTACTTTGGCAACCCGCATTCGCCTTTCTCTCACATCTATTACACTACGCTATTATCTAACCTATACTATACTACTATAACAAAAACAAAAACAAAAACACAAACTAAACTAAACTTTCCGTTGCATGAACCACATTTTAACCTATCCTATTAAACCCTCTTCCTGTACTATTCTATATGGGTACAAATTCTCCAAATGAAAACGCCCGCGATATCCCCCTGTCATATTCTCCAGCTCAAACGTATTGCCTTCAGCAAAACTACGCGTGATCCTGTACGGCCCTTCATAAGGAAACAACAGCTTCGCGCAAATGTTTTTGTCGCGGTTTGAAACCCTTAATCGTTTGACGACTACCAAATCCCCTATTCCAAAAATCGTTCTTTTCTTAATTTTCCTACACCTTCGTTCGATGTCCCTACGCTGCATCCTTTCAATTCTGCGCCTGGCATTACTTAGCAACTCTGTTATTGTTAAGGCTTTATAAGTATTTTGGTTGTAGTGTAGTATGCCAATCACAATTAATTTAAGTCCTTAAACTATTCCACCTAGAAACCCTCCATTATCCCTACCTTTAGTGCAACGACATAAAAGGGTTGGTAATGTACGAGTGGACGACAATTCAACTTCGTTCTCGCTTGGCTTTGGTTCGTGATTTAGTTCGGTGCATCGAGCATCAGTTATTAGCAACAATTAGTGAACATTATACATACAGTCCATAATTATCTGATAGCAGTGCAAGTACAATCAACCACTACAACCAGTGAAAGGTAGGTGATATATTCCTTTAAATTATCATTTCCTTTGTGTGATTGTAAATGCAAATTAACATTTTGATTAACATTTTTGGTCCTTTGAGCAAATATTTTGCTTATTAATTGGTTTATTATTGGCATTTTGGCATTCAATTTAACTACATTGTTAATTGCTCTTCGCTTAAATTAGGGTTGACCGCATTTAGAAGAAAAGTGTAGTCATACCACCAGTTTCATAGTCAATTGTGTAAACTAACTTATAGTAGATGCAATCTCGCATTAAATTTGAAATTTTGTACTGATACAGAATCTTATAAAGCCTTAAAATGACAAATCTTTGTAAATTTTAGGGATAGTTAACGTAAGAATTTGTAGTCAGAAAAGTGTTTAAGCAATACAGTTATTTTAAACTTGTAATTCAAGTTCGCTAGAGAATTCAGGTATTCGTAAAACCGGGTAGAATAAAACCCTTTGCTCTTTGTCATATTGAAACTTGCAAGCTCCCGTTAGGCACGTTGTAGTAAAATTCTTTAACAGGTAGTTCAACATTACCCTTGGTATATCCTATTATTAGGTGAACAAACCCTTCATTTTGTAGCTGAAATCAATATAAAATCGATATTAGTAACCTTGTTCGTTAGGATGGCACATATTTCATCGGATAGGTTGATAGTGGATTTAAAGGCCGCACTCGATAGATTATCTGATATATCTGGTGCGATAGATAAATTGGAGCATATTAAAGGCAATTGTATTTCTGTTAATATTATGGCTGAAAGCGCCTTTGATATCAAAAACGATGTAGATACATCTTATAAAACGTGCATATTGGATGAGGACAACTCGGAATTATTAAATGAAGTTACAACATTAAGAATTGAAATAGATAGGTCTTTGTTAAACATTAAAATTATTAAGGCACAATTTGATAATATATCCACTGCTGAAAAATGCTTGACTGAAAATATTACTAGCATCGGCTCATGTACTAATATTCGTCTCCCTCGGATAGAAATGAAAAAATTTTCTGGAAAAATAGAACATTTCAAGAGTTTATTCAATTTTTAATAATTTAGTTCATGAAAATAATCAATTGCTACCGATCGAAAAGTTCTATTTTTAATTGATGCGTTGGATTTTAAGTCTAGAGAACTCATTAGACATTTGCAAATTTCGAATAATAATTATATGCTAGCTTATTCAATTATTGTGGAAAGGTTTAATTCAAAACGTTTAATTGCAAACACGCATTGGAATGCTTTAGAATCGTCACCAAAAGCAAAATTTAATTCACATACAGATTTAAGAGAATTGCTTAATTGCTTTACGGAAAATATATCAAGCTTACGTCAAACTAAGATTGATTTGCTCGACTTCGTATTGTTTAATTTGTTATCAAAAAAGGTAGATACAAATCTTTTGAAAACATTTGAGTTAGAAAATACATCAGACATTCCATCTTATGATCAATTAAAATTATTTCTAGAAAAACATTGCAAGGCATTAGAAATTAGCAATATGGTTGTTTCCGATACACCGTCCAAATTTAATACGTCCATTAAACAAACCATATCATCTAGTGTACCTTCTAAACGTTCCTTTGAATATTCAAAACCCCAAGTTCGAAAGTCATTCGTAACAACTTCATTCGCTCAGAAATGCAGTCTTTGCAGTGGTACTCATAACTTATACCAATGTGAAATGTTTCTGAATAAATCGCCACAAGACCGTTATAACTTTGTTAAAGACAAACACTTATGCATTAATTGTCTTCGCAACTCTCATATGGTTACACGCTGCTCTTCCAAACTTGTTTGTAAAAGTGTGCAAGGGTCATCATACTTTATTGCACTTTGAAAACCCTACAGTTGCACAGAAACCTGCAATCACTCAGGCAACAGATCAACTTCCGAACCCACCTGCAACACTACTACAAGTACGTTGTTATCATCTAGATCGTCCAACACAATGACGTTATTAGGCACCGCAAGAATTTCAATTACAGATGGGTTTGGTAAAGTTCAGACAGTAAGAGCACTTGTAGATAGTGCATCAATGGAAAATTTCATGACTGATAAGTGTTGTCGACGCTTAGGTTTAAGAAAATCGAATATTTCAATGAAGGTTGAAGGCTTAGGTCTATCTGCTTCTCATGCGTATGGACAAGTATCGTGTAAAATTAGTCCTCAAGGTAAAACTGTTCCAGAGTACAGTATTGATTGTTTTGTTTTACCAGACATTTGTGGAACCCTTCCTTCATCAAGGATCTCACCAAATAGTTGGCCTCACATAGTTGGATTAGATTTAGCAGATTCGGACTTCGACAAACCTAGCCATATCGATTTATTGTTAGGTGCAGATTTGTTCGCGCGTGTTTTATTAAACGCAACTCGCATTGGGTCACTAGAAGAACCCGTGGCAATTCACACTACCTTTGGGTGGATATTAACAGGAAGGTTCTTTCTTCTGTTACATCTCGTATATCATTAGCTGCACTTGTAGAAGATGCTAACATTACTCGATTTTGGGAACTGGAAAATATTCCAGATTCTAACAAATTATCTCCTCATGCGGAAATTTGTGAAAGGCATTTTGTGGACACTCACAAGCAGGATGACACCGGTCGTTTTATTGTTTTGTTACCTTTCAATGGTCCTGAACCGCTATTTGCTGGCTCTCGGGAAATAGCACTTCGAAGATTTCTTTCACTAGAACGCCGTTTGAAATAAATCCTCAACTGTATAATTCGTACAGAGAATTTATGCAGAATTATATCGATAGTGGTCACATGTCTCGTATTGTATCGGATTCAACTCGATCGTCTACATTATCGCCGGTATATTACATACCACATCACGCCGTGTTCAAACCAGACAGTACAACTACAAAACTTCGTGTCGTATTTGATGCTTCAGCCAGCGCTCAAAGTGGAGGGTCTTTAAATGATCATTTACTCGCAGGCCCCTCTTCAAAAAGATATCATGGAGTTGTTATTACACTTTCGTTTACATTCTGTAGTTTTAACTGCGGACATTAAGCAAATGTATAGACAGATTCTTATTTCTACTAGCCATCGAGACTATCAACGTATAGTTTGGAGATTTAAGTCCTCGGAGTCTGTTATCGATTATCAGCTAAACACTGTTACATACGGCATCACATCATCACCATTTTTAGCCATGCGTGTAATTCAAGAACTTGCAAAAAGTCAATCGTTACGTTTTCCTATTGCTTCCAAGATTTTAGCATCGGATACGTACGTGGATGATTTGATTACAGGGTGTGATTCGATAGAGGATGGCAAACGACTCGTGTATGAATTAAACCAAATTTGCCAATCAGGTGGTTTTATGTTGCGAAAGTGGAATAGCAACGTGCCAAGTGTCATTGGCCATTTACCTGATTCCGTTCGGTATCAGCAAGCATTTTGTTTGAAGAGGTAAACAATACTTCTCAAAAATTTTAGGACTGCAATGGCAACCATTGAGTGATGTGTTGTTTACAATCTTAATATCGTTGATCGGCCTTGTACCAAAGGAATATGGTTTCGGAAATTGCAAGGATCTTTGACCCTCTGGGGTTATTATCACCATTGGTCTTCTTCGCAAAACATTTGATTCAATCTGTATGGATATTAGGAATTGGCTGGGATGAACTTCCTCCCCAACAAATTGTTTTAAAATGGAATCTGTATCTTCAACAATTACCCGAGTTATTGAAAATTGAAATTCCTCGACGGATTCTTTGCGATAACCATCAAACTGTACAAATTCATGCATTTTGTGATGCATCGGAAGCTGGATATGCAGCAGCAGTTTATCTCCGCTGTGTCGATGAGAAAGGGAACATCCAAGTATCATTGGTCTGTGCCAAATCTAAGGTCGCACCAACCAATCGTATATCATTACCTCGATTAGAATTGTGTGGTGCAGTGTTGTTGTCGAACTTGGTCGAGTATGTGCAAAATACGTATAGAGATAATTTAGTATTGGACGATACATTTGCGTGGTCAGATTCCACAGTAGCATTAGCATGGATTCGATCTTCGTCGTATAATTGGAAGACCTTTATTAGCAATCGTGTCTCGCATATCCAAGAACGAGTGGCTCCATCATCGTGGCATCATATTAAATCACAGGATAATCCTGCTGACTGTGCATCAAGAGGATTATTAGCTGCTGAGCTTGTTAATCATCCTTTGTGGTGGACGGCTCCACCATGGTTACTATTACCTAAAGAGAATTGGCCTGCTCATATGGAACCAACTCTTACAGATCACACTCAGATGCACATTGAAAAAGAACTTTATCCCTTAATATACACGTTGCAGATCATTTCGTAGACTCGATGGTAAATCAATTTTCAGATTTGCGAAAAATATGCAGGATTCTGGTATATATTTGTCAGTTCATTCGTAACTTGAAAGTTCGTGCAAATTTGGATATTCGAAACTTAGAACAATTATTGGTCTCCCCGAACAGTATGCACTTCATTTATTAATAAAACGGGTTCAAGAACAAGTTTTCAGTCAGGACATTGATATCATTCGAAAGGAAAACTTAGTAATAAACAACTTCGACCTCTCAGTCCTTTCCTTGACAGTGATGGGTTGTTAAGGGTGGGCGGCCGGTTGCGAAATGCAGACGTATCTTATGATACAAAATTTCCATTGCTACTTCCTCGGTCACACCGGGTGACAGAGCTCATTATTCGAGATTGCCATACGAAATATTTACACCCTGGACTTAGAACTACTCATTTTTTGTTAGTACAAAATTTTGGATTCTGTCTGCAAAAAGGGCTATTCAACAGTGCCTAAACTCTTGTATTCGATGTTTTCGTCAAAAACCTATTTCGCTATGCCCTCCTATGGGCGACTTGCCCCCCGCTAGACTTACTGCCGGTAAAGCGTTTCTACATACTGGGGTAGACTACGGTGGACCCTTTTCTATCACCATGAATCGTATTAGAGGTGCCAAATCATTGAAAGCTTATGTTTGTTTATTTGTTTGTCTTAGTACAAAAGCGATACATCTGGAGTTGGCATCAAACCTATCTAAAGAAGCCTTTATTGCAGCTTTACGGCGGTTTGTAGCACGCAGAGGTAAATGCTTGCAAATTCATAGTGACTGTGGAACAAATTTTATCGGAGCATCTCGGGAACTAATCGAATATATGAAGCAGTCATCTGAAACGGAAGGTATTCACTTTGTTTTAATCCTCCGTCGGCTCCTCACTTTGGGGAATGTGGGAAGCTGGGATAAAATCTGTAAAGTCCCATCTCAAGAAGGTGGTAGGCGAACAAATTCTCTCGTACGAAGAATTTAACACCATTCTTGCTCAAATTGAAGCCATATTAAACTCCAGACCTTTATGTCCAATGAGTAACGATCCCACTGATTTTTCATTCTTAAGTCCTGGTCATTTTCTGAACGTAGAACCAGTGTCTGTCATTCCCGACCCTAATGTCTTAGATCTGAAACTATCTTCCTTAAATCGTTGGCAACTGGTTCAACGTATTCAGCAATCATTTTGGAAACGGTGGCATTTGGAGTACCTGCACACTTCAACAGAAAACCAAATGGTTTTCTGCTAATTATTCGTTAATGGTGGGAACGTTGGTGTTGATTAAGGATACTCAAGTGTCTCCATTACAGTGGAAAATGGGACGTATACATACGTTGCATTATGGAAAGGACAATGTTTGTCGTGTGGCTACCGTGGCAACATTCCAGGGACTATTTAAAAGGCCCGTGGTAAAATTGTGCCCTCTCCCCATTTCAGAGGCAACTTAGTATTATAGTTAGTATATTAGGGTAAGTTAACTTTTAAATTTACGATTATATATATATATTTTTTTTTTTTTGCTCGTTTAGACACACTTAGAAAATAAGTTCCTAATACTTATTTTGGTGGGCGGTATGTTAAGGCTTTATAAGTATTTTGGTTGTAGTGTAGTATGCCAATCACAATTAATTTAAGTCCTTAAACTATTCCCACCTAGAAACCCTCCATTATCCCTACCTTTAGTGCAACGACATAAAAGGGTTGGTAATGTACGAGTGGACGACAATTCAACTTCGTTCTCGCTTGGCTTTGGTTCGTGATTTAGTTCGGTGCATCGAGCATCAGTAATTAGCAACAATTAGTGAACATTATACATACAGTCCATAATTATCTGATAGCAGTGCAAGTACAATCAACCACTACAACCAGTGAAAGGTAGGTGATATATTCCTTTAAATTATCATTTCCTTTGTGTGATTGTAAATGCAAATTAACATTTTGATTAACAGTTATGTCTTGTACCTCGACTTCCTCCCTCCATGGTCTAGCTGGTATAATCCTTCGCATTAATGTTACCGGACATGTTTTCGTAACCGAACTCGGTACGCTGTTCATAAAATTTTCTATTTGTGGTAGATACCTAATCCATCTGTCGTGATGCTCCTGTGTCGCCAATCGTAAATATTTTATCACCTCTCGTATGTAACGTTCGCATGGATTAGCTTTTGGATGTCGTATGCTACTAAATGATACTTTAATATTTGCCCTTTTAACCCGTTCCTGAATCTTTGATTGTTGAAATACGTTGCGTTGTCTACCAAAATTCTTTTATCTTCCCGACTTGGCTTTCAAATTCTCCAATTGACTGCAATGCATGCACCGTGTTACTCCGTCTTGCAGGAAATAATTTTACAAATTTAGAAAAACGTCGACCACCACCAAAATATGTCGATACCCTGTTCACTCGTGATCAGGTTGCTTAAATAATCAATCGCCACCAATTCCAATGGTCCATTTACGCTCACGCTCATCGGCATATTCTGCAGCACCACGTTCTTGTCTTTACCTAGAATGCAAATTTCACACCGATTTATCCTTTCCTTTATCACCGTTATATCATTTTTGCGTAAAACGCCTCTCTGAATACTAAAAATGTTTTCCTGATACCTATGTGTCCGAATTTTAAATGAATTTCGTTTATGATTTCAGCGCAACGTCTCTTGATAGCACTACCAGCTCTGCATCCCCTATTCTTTTCACCACAAACTGCCCTACGATGGTAAATCCCCTGTACTCTTCCATATTTTCTCTTGTAAGTTTCTCTCGTATCGAGCTCACCTCGCTGTGCCTCTGCGCCTCTATAAGTTTGGTGTTTGTCCATCGACCAACATCCCTGAATTCCTGCAAAGCAATTAAACACCCTTTTATGTCCTGATTCGATTCGACCTGCGGTCTGCTCAGAAAATCCGCCGTCACATTCTCCTTTCCTGGCTTATGCTTAATTTCGAAGTCGTATTCCTGTAATACCAATGCCCATCTATACAACCTACTGTTTAAAACTCCTTTTCTTCATGAACGTTACCACCGTGTTGTCGGATTCTATTAGAAATTTTTACCTAACAAATAAAAACGCAACTTCTTCACCGCGTATACTATGGCCAACATCTCCTTCTCTGCCGTCGCATACCTGGTTTTGCAGTCTTTCAACACCCTAGAAATGAAAACAATTGGTACTTCAACTCCATCCTGTATCGGCACCAACTCAGCCCCGATTGCATATTTCGACGCATCCGTCCTCAAAATAAAATCATCTTTAAAATTGGGATATTTTAATGCTAACTCCTTGTAAATGCACCTTTTAAATCCTGGAACGCCTTCTCTCGTTCAGCAGTCCACTTCCATCTTTCCTTTTCTTTAACAAACTCACCAACGGTACGCACACTTCAGAATACCTCGGTATAAACCGTTTGTAATAATTTAGCACCCTAAAAATCCTCGCAGCCCTCTCACATTCTTTGGTCGCTGAATGTTTTCAACTCGTCCAATCTTTTATTGCAAATTTTCATCCCTTGTTCGCTAATTTCAAACCCTAAGTATGTAACCTTGCTTTTAAACAACTCGCATTTTCTACGTTCAGCTTTAAACCTCCTTCGTCCAGTCGTTGGATCACCTTTTCTAAATGCTCCAGGTGTTTTTGCTCGTCCCTTGAAAAATTAACAAATCATCGACATAATGCGAACAGAAACCTTCATATTCATTAAACAACTTCTGCATCGCTCTTACAAGTGCTGCTGAAGAACTACTTAAACCAAATGGAACTACAGAAAACATATAAATCTCGCCTTCGATACTAAAACCTGTAAACTTTTACTGTCTTCATGCAACGGAATTAACCAAAACGAATTCTTTAAATCTAATTTGCTGAAAACTTTCATTTCATATACTTTATACAATAAATTATCCAACCCTTGTGGTTGCTCATACTGCGGTTTTGTAATCGCATTCAATTTCCTCGCATCTAAACAAATCCTTATATCCTTTTATTTGGTTTTGGTACTATAACTACTGGGTTCACATATTGAGTTCTCGCTGGTTCTATAATACCCTCTTTTAACATCCTGTCTATCTCTATTTTAACCCTATTTCTTATGGCAAACGGAATTGGATACACCCTTGTATTAAATCCGATGTCTTCCGTGACCTCCAACTTATGTGTGTACCGCCTCGCAAATCTTGGCTCTTCATTAAATAACCCTACATATTTATTAAATAATTCTCCTAGCTTCATCTTAGTATCAATACTCACTTTCCTATCTGTTCATCATTAATTAATCTTACAAACATATTACATAATCGTACTTTAACCTGTCCATCATTATACTCTTTAATCATTCCTAATCCTGTACTATCTATATCATTTCCATTCCTATTTTCCTCACTAACCGTAGGCACCACCCATGACCTATCTTTATCACATATTCTAATTGACCTATCCTTTCCATCTATATTCAATCCAAAATCCTCTATAAAATCCATACCCAATATGAAGTCTAACTGTAACCCTTTCGTAATTAAAAACTCTGCATTCCCTGCTTCTTTATTTCCTATATATATCGGTACACGGATAACATTATAAATTGTCGTAAGCTTTTGTTCATCGCTGACCATAAATTAACCCCTCAATTGTTCCTATTCTTTCCTTTAAAATTCTCCATGTTCGACTACTACCCTATCATTTACCAGCGACAACTGTGACCCACTATCCACTAAAGCAACATAAACACGGTCCCTTAAACTAATATTTATAAATAACAAATTCTTTTTATTAAAAATGTAACTGTTTAACAACAAATCCCTTATACTATAGCAAACATCAATCTTTACTCCTAAGCAGTCGGTCGTCCAAAAATTCGCGTTTTTTTTTCTTGAGACGACTCGTGAATTTCCACCACCTCAATCCTATTCGGGTCCGTTGTAATTGCGCTCGTCGTCATATGTTGGACGTTTACGTCCCTGTCCGTCCGGCTATTTCCATTTTGTATTCCGCCTCCTGTAATCCGGCCGTCACCCTCGCCGTTGTCGTGCCGGTATCTGTTCTGTCCATTGTAGGCGTTATCCCGGTGATCCCTATTGAAATACGGTCGTCTATGTGCCTCGTGTCCCCAATGATTCCTATGTCCGTAGTTAAAATTTTCCTGTCTATAATTTGGTCTGTTTTCGTGGTACGGTGGTCGTCGACTGTCTTCCCTGTAACCCCTGTTTTGTTCCCAATGGTGTGTCCGCGTTTTCGCTTCCAGTACTGTCGCTAGGTCAAAATTTCTCATTACTCCCAAAATTCCCTCAATGTCTTGACATTTTGTACCACTACAACTCTGGTAACCTCCGGTTCCATATGACCTGCCAGTAGAAGTACGATGTCGTCCTCGCTCAGTTTCGGTGTTAAGTGTTGCGCCTGATTGAACTTGTCAATCGCGTATTCTTCGCGCGTGCCGTGAGTCCTGCTATAATGTCCTGTAATTAGGTTCGTCCTTATGTCGGTCTGATGTGTAGTGTTCCAAAACTGTTCTATAAATAGTCGTTTGAAGTCCGCGTACGTGTCATACTGTTTACGAATAATGTTATGCCATTTTCGGCGTTTCCTGTCAAACTCGCCCCAACAATCTGTAATTTTGTTCGTTCGTTTTCTGTCCCTACGATCTCGTCTAGTCGGTCCAGGAATCCCATGGGCTGTTCTGTCTTACGTCCCTCAAACTTCGGTAAAGCGTCCCGGTTTAATCGAAAGTGCGGTCCGTAGTCTAGTCCAATTCGCCTCCTTTCTATGTCGTCGAGTTTCTCGTGAATTTGTCTAACGTCCTGTTCTACCCTAGTTTCTAATCCCGTGACTTTGTCGTCAAGTTTTTCGTCCAGTTTTGTCCTACCGTGTACGTTTTCGTTTTGTATGGTTTCTAATGTTTGTCCTAAATTTTGTAGTTGGTTCTATGTCGTTTGTCACATGTTTCTATTTCTGTGCTTAAATTTGAAAACCCGCTAATCATTGTTTCTTCCACTGTGTCGACCCGTGTCTTAATTTCAGTTCTTAAGTCAGTCCGTGTCGCGTTCAAATCTCCCTGCAAATGTGCCCGTGTGTGTTCTAACTTGTCGTCAACCCTGTCTATTTGTTCTTGGACCTCTGTCCGCACGTCGTCTTTTGTAATCTGTATTTGCGTTAGTAAGTATTCCTGTGTGTGGTTCATTTTCGCCGTCAGGTCCGCGTGCGCTGTCCTAAACTCGTCCCTTAACTCGTTATGTGATTGCGTAATTTTGTATGTCAGTTCTGTATGTGATTCCACAATTTTTATGGCTAACGCCGCATTCGCTTCTTTTTGTTCCGTGCGTGATTCATTTATTTTGTCTGTCAGTTCGTTCTTTAATTCTGTCTGTGATTCTGTAATTTTTATAGCTAATTCATTTTTTAATTCTGTCTGTGATGTCTTAAAATCGTCTTTCATACTCATCAGAAGTCTTATAAGGTCCTGGTTTCCGTCGGCTTCTGCTGCTCTCACCTCCGGTACCGTCGCCTGGTCCATGTCCGTGTCTGTCACCTCCAACTCTGTCTGCCTCGTGTCCGTCTCCTGTAGGTCGCCCCCTGCGTCTAGCTCTATGTCTTGTCTCCTTACATCCATTTCAACCCCATATATTAGTCCCGATCTTGTGATTCTTTTTGTGTCCTCGTCCGTCATCTCTGTTTCCTTGTTTTGAACTCGTTTCCTGTAAATTTAAAAAAAAAACTTGCGGGCCCCACCTAACTCGGGCTCCCGGATTCTACTTTCTTTCGCTCTAACACCTTTTTAACCTTTTTCTCGAGCCTCACGTTGGGTTTGCCACCTTCTTGAATTCTAAATTTTTGCTTACTATGTTTTTTTGTCTCTACTATTTTATATAATATAATTACTCCTCCTTTAAACAAGATTTTATTACACGACTTTTGTCGTCGTCACAATGATTTCAAATCGAGGTGCTTTAGCAAACGTTTGGTTGGTTTTCTTTTACTAATTACTATATTTTATATGCCTCGACTATTTGAAACTTTAATCTCAGGGTTTTCTCACCTACTCACCGTGGGTTCAATCGTGAGTAGATGTGCAATACCCAACCAAACTGCACCCTCGTTTGTTTTACCACTTTTGAAATGTACTAAATTTATTTTAATATGCCAAATCTTATTAGATCAACGATGCCTGATGTCAAATTAATTTATGTAACTTTATGACTTTAATTTCTGACGTTCTAATATATTCACGGTACTTACCAGAAATATACTGCGCTGAAGGCCTTCCTTTGACTGCTGGCTCAAGTTCGGAATCGCCGTACGCACTTTTACACAAGATTCTCCAAAATTGTCCTCTTGCGCACTGCCTCCAGGTGTTTGTAAAACAATTTTGATGCCCCAAACCTGAAATAATGTTACCCCAATTTAGAATTTAGTAAAACCTTTATCTACTTTCCTGCGTCAATTCTTCCTCGCCGTATTCCTATCTCCTGTTCCTCTGCTCCGTATCCCGCTTACTTCTCTCTTCGCACAACCAAATCAATCCCGCTGTCTTAATACAAATCACTCCTAATCCTGCTATACCAATTATCCATACGATGTCCTTCTGCCGTTATATCTTCTCAAATCAATCCAAATTCTTTACGTCGTCGATGCCTTCTTTAACCACTCCAATATCCTGCTGCCGTAATACCCAAATCTATCCCAAAACCAACACTAATCTTCTCAAATAATATACCGTCGCTTTCTCCTTTACATCAATAACCACTTCCAAAATCTTCTTTACATACACGCTGACTTTCCTTTTCACTTTTAAACACTTTATATACTTTCTTTTATACTTGGATTAAATAATACTCGATGAATACACAAATAAACTTTTATTTCAAAACTATTTTACAATTTTAACGCAGGTTTCATAAATAGGTCTGTATCTGAACAAATTTTAAAAGAAGTCCCTTATTTATATTGCTTAGTTATTAACTAAACAAACTTAGCTTACTACAATAACATTTTTACATATATAACATCCAATAACAAATCTCCTATCTTTCAGTGTCCAACATACCTTCGCTATAGTTTTATAATAATTTTAAATTTCTACCATTGGTCCAAAACACTTCACTAAACTCCAATAACCTTTTACATTTTGATTCACTTTAAATTTTGATTTACAATTCGTCTAAAAGTTTGATTCTATAAAAAGGAAAAGCCAAATAATTCATACACGACCTGGACGCTTTGTTATTTTGCAGATATCCATAAATGCGTCCGGCTTTCCGACGGCAAATGTACTCTCAACTGGCTCATGAAATATCAACTCAGTATAAAACCTCAAGTACCGTGCATTATATCAACGTCATAAAGTCATGTTACTACCTTTTGGCATATAAGTTTCAATCTTAAATGGTACATACTTTAACGTATGTAAAGTATAGCAAAATTTATAGTTTTTAAATTATTAAATCTGAAATATTGACCCTATCGCTTGGCATACACCCCTATTAATACAAATATACCTTTAGAAACCTTCTAACCCCCTCCCTTACACAATAATATATAAATATATATATATATTGCTATGTATTTTTCACCCCACGTTCTTGCGTCATATAAATTGATATGACGCCGTACTCGGTGTAATAAACGTTCTACTGAACGCCACGTCTGTGTATGACTCAATTTAATCGTTTACTTTTATTATGCCACGGCTAGCCCTTTTTAATCTACACATAGTGCACAACGTTACGATGATCAATTTACTTTTACCCCTTTTATGATTACCTGTTTGAATTGATAAAACGAAGTCAATCAACATTCATATAATGAAAGGAAATAATATTTACAAATTTTGAAATTCTTTAAATACACCCTTCAATCAATTAATATCGTATGGATTATTTATCCCAAAATTTATATACTTTTAATTCAATATAAAGTCACCAAAAACAACACCCTTTACAAAAAAAAATGTGGAACGTTCGAGACCTCTTTATGATTTATTACGTAGTTTAAACGAATGCAATGTTCTTGTTGACTCTTTACAAGTTTTGGATAAATTGAATAAATTCAGTATTAAAATTTAAATTAAAAAGATTCCTTAAAATTAAGTAGATCTGACCTGTGATCTCCTGATATGTTGTTTCGTGTTGTGGATCAACACCCCTTTGTTATGCTTAATCGAATACCAATGCTCTGCTTTGTTAAACCAATATTTTAGTGCGGTTACCCCCTGTTTTCCAAAATCATCTCGCTTTATTCGATATTTCTCTGTATATGCTTTGAATCTCTTCCCTTAAATACCTCTTGAATTCGTGGGTTACTTAGTATTATCGATTATCCCAGAATTATACCAGAATTGAAATTAGAATTGTTTTCGACGCAGATTAGAAGTCATATATCATTATAAATATTTAATTTAAATTAGTTAACCAATTTCTACTCACGTTTTCTGAAAAAAACGGCAAAAACGTTTCATATATTCTTAACAATTTTTATACGGCACTATTTTCACTATATTATAAACTTTATTTATCTAACGCGTAGATTTCTGGTTAAAAGTGATGTGGATTCTACGTGCTTCAAGTGGAAACTGAGCCGCCTTATCACCGGTGGGTGTTAAATAGCTTTTCCCCACTACATCCGGATTGGGTTTCCAAGCAGTTTTACAGATTGTCGAGACCAACCAGGTTTATCTTTAATATTTCAAGCTGATTTTCGATGAAACTCCTTTGTATTTTCGTGTTATGGTGTTTATTTGCGATCTTTGATTGCCTTATTATTTGTAATCGTAGCCAGACTTCTAACTTACGTCTGTGTTTTGTATATATAATGCTTTTGAATAATTGTACAAAAATAAATGATGTAACTCTAGTGCTGTTTTCGTTCATGTATTTATTTAAACTGATCTTTGAAAGTGCGTTTTCTTATCAAAGCGCATATTGTTCCTTCTTTATCACAAGCGTAATTGCATGAGGATTTATTAGGTTTCGTCTTATCTTCTGCGTCTTTATTTTATAAACTTGTAAAACACTTTTCAACGTAGTTTTAATTACATGTACGATTATTTCTCTGCTAAATGCGCGTTCTATTATCGGAAGATGTGCTTGCTGGAATTGTTTAAAGTTAATTACGGTCTATATACAGGGTGTTAAATGCTTGCTATTTACATAATGTACGAATTACTTATTTTTCTGCTAAATAAATGCAGTTTTCTGATTCCTATTGCTATTTATAGATGACATTTTGACATTTTAATTGTAATTGTTATTTTTTTCAAAGCCTGTCTGATTTCCTGCTTGAACATTTTCTATAAAATGCATAGTGTTGATCTGGCAGAATTCTGTTGATAGCGTATTATTGTAGGTTGTTAGATCTTAAGTGAAAATTGTTATTGGATAAGTGTAGTTAATTGTTAATCAAAATGTATTAATTGTTTTATAATATTCTCCAATAGTAAGTTATTTTTAGTTATGTAAATTAAAAACATACTTAAAATTTGAAGAAAATCAAAAATATCTCAGAAAGTAATGGATTTAGGTATAGGGAATGCTTAACAAAAATGAAAGGACACTTAATGAACTATCCATTGTAGCAATAAAATTGGTAGGGTACCATTTAAAAAAAGTTTTAAAAATTGCATTTTGCGAAACCTGACACCTTGTATACTGTGAAGAAATTTCAAAAGAGTGATATTTACAAATATATTATGGTATATAGTAAAATTTTCTGCACCTTGAAAATTAACATAAGTTGTGTATTAGTGCAGTAGCAATGTATCTAATCAGGGTCGTTTTTTCTAAAAACAGTTGAATATCTCAGAAACTAAAAGGAATAGGCAGATACAATTTGATATCAAATTAAAGCTTTTTTTATGGGCTTTCCAAAAATGTAATAATATATAGAATGTTCCATTTAAAAAAATACAAGTTTAATATGCCCTAGAATTATGAAACACCCTGTATGCTTCCAAATATTTTTAAAATGTGCACTTTAAGCATGCCTAATATGCCTCCAAATTTGGTTTACGTAACTTTTATAATAACGGAGTTATCGACCGTTGCCACACTAAAAACTCACCCTGTATATATATATATATATATATATATATATTATATACGTATATTACTGCGAAGAGCACCTGTATGTATCTATAATTGCTACGAGCCCCACAACTTGGGCACCCATTAACACTACGTCCGCACTACTTGGGTGACATTAATACTGTAATCTTCGATGCTCCACGTTCTAGGACCTTTGCTTATAAAATGTGCCATGGCTACTTTGCTCACTTTCCTGAAAATAAACAATCCACTCGAAAAATTCTTCTGCGGTAAATAGATAACATTTATTTACACTCCAACTAAATTGAATATACAACACAAAACAAAATTAATCTCCTCTCTCCCTCTCTCTCTGCCTCACCTCATTTACAAATTACATACATCCTCTTTAATATACGCCCTTAAAAGTACACTTCGAGATCAATATTTACACCATATATCTAATTAATGTAAAACGGATAAGCCATAATCTAAATTCTTTTACTCTTTCAAACCTTAGGTAAAAATTATATTCATCCCCCCTCCTTTATAAGCCTCTAACCGTACATTTCAAGATCAATATTTACACCATATAATATCCAATTAATAAAAAAAAAGTAATAGGACTTCAACACACTTGATATTTTAACTTTATTTCATACGAGCTCATAGTAAAACTTTAACTTCTTAGTGCTAAAATTTGCACACCAATATTCAAACAGACCCTTTTACCTTGTACATAAAATAAAATACTTCAAATACCATAAATTATTCACACAAAAATATTAAAAATAACCCAAATTAAAATATTCCATCAGAAACCTTCCCCTATTTTGTCCTTTTAGTTAATATACAATTATACAGCCAATCCACAAGGTATCAATTAACATATTTACACATGTACAACAATAAAGCACAGTTACCCGAGATACATATTTACACAAGGAGTCTGCTGCCTGGAACTGCTGCATGCATGAACAATTCTACCTCGGATTGCTTCATCCAACTTATGGTGTACCCAGATTTGGCACGAGGTCCTCGATCGTCAACCAAACTACTGCGGTACCTCAAACCTCTTCTTCTATAACCATAGTTTTCGTTAATAAACCAAATTGCTTAGGCGTCGACATTTACTCCATACAAATTGCATTATATTTACAATAAGTGCAAAATAAAATCAAATTGCTTTTACTTAAAAGCGTTTATCGTAGTTCAAAGGATTATGCAGTATAAGCATATCGGAGTCACAAAGTCGTAGTATACTAATAGACTAAAAGCTTTAGTACGTTGAAAATTAAGAGCGCTTCCCATCAAAATTCAGCGGCTTATATCCAAGTTCCCCACTGCCAAAGGCTGCTACAATTCCTGAAATCAACGAGGCCAAACTCTAGCGTTCCACAAACTGCCTCACACTCACAAGTCACGTTCAGAACAATTCTACGTATCCTTTCCAACCGCCACAATTTTAAATTCTAGAACATTAGTGACTAATTCAAACGGATACGTCAATTTCTACAGTGTTTAAAACTCATTAAATGATCAATTAAGAATAAACGCACTATTCACGGAATCTGCTAACATTAAAATGCAATGAAAGATTACATAAGCAAGATAATTTTAATTACTCTGTGTAGTTCAATAAGAAAGATGAAAACGCAGTTTAACTTCATACGTTAGAAAGAGATCGACAAGCCTTAAGATTCGTAAACCATATCGGCCGCGATGGCCTGACACCAATTATATCATTAAAACCGCGGAATTCGCGGAAATATAAAATCACCAGGGCGTGTTATGTTCTAAATCAATCAGGAAAGATCTCAAACGATGACGTATGGGATAATTTGATATGTAAAACCGGAACTTGATTAGAACGATTCATTCGCGATTGGTCATTTGTCGTGTAAAATTTAAAGCAGAATGGTATGCTGTAAATTAGTTTGCGACATGAAACTTATAAATTTGTGTAGTTTCAAACATTAGAGTTATCAAATGCAATTATTGATAAAGCATCATTTGATTTGTAAAATACAATGAATACTGAACGTTCTTCGATACAAGTTAATTAATTAGAAAATATAAGAGGCACTTTTGCAAACTAATAAACTGATAGAGATTTAGGATGGAAATGGAAAGATATTAAGATGATTAATTAAGTTAGAAATAACTTTTTAATAAGCGCTATAGGACCATAAGAATTGCAAGTATAAATTTTAGATTTCTTTATTTGTAACTGATAAGAATCTTATAATGTGCGTAATTTAAATTTGGAATAAATTCGCAGATTTATCATTTGTAAAGCGGGTAGTTTACATCAAATTTTGAGGTCGAGATTTGAAGCATTATGAACTTTAACAAATTATCTGTGAAGAGTTTTGGGACAAACACACATATAAGCGTGGTAATAAGAGATAGGCAAATTAACTAGCTATTAATTAAAGAAGATTCTTTTAAAAAGCATTAGGTAAGAATTATTAGGTAACCGTACTTAAGCTGTACACTGTTGTATATTCTTTTGTATGAAAGAAAAATAGATGTTTTTTAAGATTGCTGTTTCATTTCATTTTGTAAATTCCACAGTATAATTTCCGTTGAGCTAGTCAGGCAAAACAAAGTAAATAAAAGGAAGGAAATATAGTAATTTCAAATTTTTCATGGCTGTACCTAAGTCACAGTATAATTTGAGCGTTGCCCAACCACTAGGGTTAACACAGCAATACATATATAGATGTGATAAGGGATCATATAAAGGTCGCTGAGCACCACATTCTATTCATACATCTCAAACCCAAGAAAAACAAACAAAATTTTCTAATACTAGATACTTCCTTTCAGTGTAGAAACACTGAATATAATACTTTAAAAGGGTTTATAATAGTATCTTTTAATAGTGAAAATGTAAATCATCCCTTGATACTAAATGCCATTTAAAACGCGTTCCAGAGCATATTATTAAGTTGAAAAATTCGTGGAAATCCTCTACTAAAAAGTAGTAATTGTAACGCAAATATCTGTGATCCTCAGAACATTATTTAAAAACCAGTTCCAGTTCATTTTATAACTTCAGTTCATGACAGGATTGGAAGTATTTAACGAAAATCTGCGTTTTACTCCTCTAGATTTTTCGAATGTTTAAAATTCATTCAAAAGCACACTCATAAACTCATGAATCACATTCATAGAAATAAACTAATGACATAATTATCCGTACGACAACACATAACATAAATGAAAACATTCCAATTAGCGAGGCAGTAATATGCGACAAGACTTTTAATGGCCCATAAACCAAGAGATAATAACAAGTTATTACCATACGAATCTGATTTTCAAGGGCATTTATTGATAAATTATTTCTAAGAATGAAACGAAATTGAAATAGAAACTTAGTCAACGATGTGGTCATGGACGAATTTATCCAAGGATAATTTACTGGTGAAGGCAAGTATAACATTGTTTGCATCTTTTGAAGTACATTGGTTACTATTAATTTTAAGTAGGTTAAATTGCATTAGAGTTTAGCATATAGATAAGATGTTTCATTGTAAATGGATAATTTCAGATTTTTTGAGGTCAAATTTCGAGTTAATATAATATGACCATTACAAAAGGTTTTTTAAGTGTGTCTGGTCAGCTTAATTTAACGGATTTTAAAAAATTTTGTACATAGTAACTTACATAGAACAAGTTTTGGAAATACTAATTACAAACCAAACTGTGTGAACCCTATATTAATATTTAGTAGCTATGAAATGTGGTTTTTTAAACTAACGTGGTAAATTACATTTGTAGGTTTTAATGCTTGTGTGTAAGTAATTTTTTGGATAATGTGTGGTGAAGAAGGATGTTTGTGAATGTAGCAATTATTATTATTGGAAGAATTGTTTAATAATGAATATTCGACGATATTATAATTTTGATTTTGGAGTTTCGTTGTTTCTTTTAATCTGGGCTAGCAAGACAATGTAGGCATCTTCAGGTAATAATTCCCACCAGATCATTTTTTATATATAGTCTCGTTTATTGACTCCCAACATCTGGGCAGCATTAACAGAATTAATCTAGCAGTAAATCAAATTACTTCGTAAATACTACACAATGCTGAGAGGGATCTCAGCAAGAACAATTAAGTGCTATGATGCTAATGGTGGCTATTTTCAACAACTCGATTGATAGTCATCAAGAATTTCAATTTGACAGTTTCTCATTTCTTTTAACTAGCTCCCGTTGGCACAGAAGAACTCATTCAAAATGTTCGTGTTAAGTCGTTTGTCTTAAAACGACCCAAGGAAGATCGCCACGTGTACGAAACCGCCGATAAAACAACACCCTGTACACACACGCGCGCGCGCGTGTTAAAAGAAATGCAAAACTCGCAAATTAAAATTTCTGAAGCCTATCAATCGATTTGTTGAAAATGGCCACCATTAGCATCATAACACGTTGCTCTTGATGTAATCCCTCTCACAGCATTGTCCAATATTTCTGGAGTAATTTGATTTACAGCCACACGAATTCCGTTAATCAAATCTGCCTGATTATATGCAGGAATTTGTCAAACAATATCTTTTATAAAACCCTACAAAATGAAATTCAATGGGTTGAGCTCCGAAGATCGGGCAGGCTTACGTTGAGGCCCGTAGCGCCCGATCCATAAATCAAATGTTTGGTTTGACCAACGAACAACACGTCGACCAACGTGTAGTGACGCACCAATTCTAAATAATTTTTGGCGTTTAGACGATTAGACAAATAATATGACCCAGTTATCCATGTATTGATACTACCGACCCGAAGGTTTACAGAAAAACGCTGCTGGTGTCAGTAGGGTCTACATGCATGTGGATTCTCGATTCAATATTCATGCAGGTTGTGTAAATTTACAACCTCGTCTCTAGAAACATTGAACCAAACACTAATGTACACATCGAAAGCTTTATATACGATTCCACAATGACAAAAGTCGAGAATTATCCTTGAAAAAAAGTATCGTTTATTTACTGATAATTTAACCTTTCATTGGTCCGCATAGCCAAACGCAGCTAGATGGAACATTTTTCTATTAAAGTATTGTCTTCAAAATAATCCAAAGAAGATCGTCACCTGGCCGAAATACGCCATAAAATACTTTAATAGAAAAATGTTCCATCTATATATATATATATATATATATATATATATATATATAGAGAGAGAGAGAGAGAGAGAGATAGAGAGAGAGAGAGAGAGAAATAAAGAGAAAGAGAAAGAGAAAGAGAGAGAGAGAGATGTGATGAGGTCACAAAAGGTCATTGAACGCCAAATGCTATGAAAAATTACCACCCAAGGAGAAGAAAAACGGGAAAAATTAAAATTTCTTAATATTTATTTTTTCCACCCTGTATACATGCATAAGTGTATTTCATTAGGGCATAGAAAAACACATACAATATTGTTATACCATTTAAGAAGAAGTCCAACTTTAAATCTTGTTTAAATAATGATTTTCCATAAATAAACCCTTTCTTACTGCATTTACAAAGCATAAGAACGAAGTCCTCCTTGATTATGTAATTAAAGTCCGTGTATAGACATTTATTGTAGACTAAAAACGAATCTTATGCACTTTTGAAATACCAAATAATTTCCGTGTGTAGATATATTTAAAACAAAAATAAAATATCAATTCTCGTTAAAAATACCACATTATGAGTTTTAAATAAAAAGCATTTCAAAGAAGTTAGTTTCGAATTAATTCCAGAATTTTCAATTATTTAATAAAAGAAAACGTCATTTACTAGAAATGTTCTAAAAGCCATTAAATAAGCCAATTATTTTCAATCAATGTATAAACACTCCCGTTGGAAGAATCGCTACTATCAGGAAACCCATAAAATGAAATAGATAAAGTGCTTAATAGCTCTACAAGAGAGATAACAACGGCTATGCTTTAATGTATAACCAAAGAATGAAAGACGTTTTACAATTGAAGCCCGCGATAACTACACTTATAATTATTACATTATTACATTATTACATTATTACATTATTACATTATTACATTATTACATTATTACATTATTACATTATTACATTATTACATTATTACATTATTACATTATTACATTATTACATTATTACATTATTACATTATTACATTATTACATTATTACATTATTACATTATTACATTATTACATTATTACATTATTACATTATTACATTATTACATTATTACATTATTACATTATTACATTATTACATTATTACATTATTACATTATTACATTATTACATCATCCAGTGACTATTGCTTCGAAATAAATTTAGATTGGAATGGAAAAAATTAAATATTTAGAATTTTGTATATAAAGAGGAAGTAATTGAGGATCGGGGGATTCTTTTTAAAGTTTTTTTTTCAAACGATGATAATGGGAAATCGGTCATTTGTTTCATTTCCACCTTAGTTGTCTTAGACTAGTTATAAAATTTGTCTGGCATCCTTACTATTCTATCGGAGATTTGAAAAGTCACCGATTGTTAGTTGTTGATATTCAAGCAATTGTTCAAAAGCAGTTAAACAAAAAAGGCGAAATATTTTGTAAACCACTACACAAAGAATCGAAGAAAAGTTGATAACGGCTTCGTGTAGAGCGCCGCTTTGTATGGATGTGTAACTTGAACTTTCAGAAATTGGAGGAAAACAACCGGAAGTAGGTATTCGAAGCGTATATTTGGCGACTAATGGGGAAAGATAAATTGAACGAGCGGGACTAAAGTGATAAACTAATATGCAGCATAAAAACCGAAAGCATTATGACATGCTTGAACAAAGAATAAAGTAAATGGATATAACACTATTTAAAAGTCTTTCAAAGGTCATTAGGCCAAAATAACTTACAGAATAATATTATCACATATAAAAAAAATAGTGTTTTATAAAAAAAGCTGTTTTAAAATTGTATGAAAAATGACTCAATACCGTTTCGAATCCACTGCTTCATTAATTTATTATAAGTCATTCAGACAAAATCGTTCTATATACAGCCACCATCTTGATTCTACCAAATTCTCTTCGGGTGTCACAAAATAACTATTCCTAATTTACAGAAACGATATTGTAAAACACCCAGTAACCGTCAGGTGCACAGTATTCGTCGATAATGTTTTATACGAGGGATGTTTCCAAAGTTTGAGCATTTAGCCACAATTTTTTTATTTTGTCAATTTCAGTCAATGTAATGAACTTGTTTTCAACATAGTCTTCATTTAACTAAATACACTTATACCAACGATAAACTAATTTTTTAAACCATCCTCAAAGAACTTTTTTGGTGTCTCCTCAATCCATCTATTTATGGTACGTTCTACGTCATTTAAACACTCAAACCGAACACCACGCAAAGGTTGTTTCAGTTCTTGAACAGATGATAATCACTGGGTGCAAGATCTGGTGAGTAAGGTGGATTCGGAAGCAATTGCCATCGCAAATCATTCAAAACATCCTTCGTTCGTCTTGCGGTGTGAGGTCTTGCATTATCTTGTATAATTTTCCAGGCCGTTTTCTGATAAGTATCTGTTGTAGTGGTCCAGATAATAAATTCGAATAATATTCTGCCTTTTGGCAGAAAATCCATAAAAATAATCCCTTCGCAATCCCAGAATACAGTAATCATTATCTTTTTCCATCAGAGGGAACTGTAAGCGCCGTAAAAAGCGACCCTTCGACCTACGCCGTTCTTTGGATTGACTTTTAGTCTCAGGATTGAAGTTGGGAATCCACGTTTTGTCAGTAGTTATTATCCGATGCCAAAATTCATCACCGTAACAGGCTATCAGCTCTTGAAGTTGACGACAAGTGTCTGACCTATCGAGTTTCTATTCAATCATGTAAGATTTCATGAACTTGCCGTGTACAGATTCCCAAGTGTATACTGATTTAACGAATGGTCATTCGCCTGTCCTCTTTCAGTAGATCCTCCACGGCAGTAATGTTTCTTCCATTTACTGAAAAGTTCGGCCGGCCTGCGTGGATTGTCTTCTAATGCTGTTCTACCACTTTTATAACGATCGATCCACCGATAAATAGTACTTATTGATTCTGCAGACTCACCAAACAGTCCTTGCAGACGTTGAATAATTTCTGAAGATTTTGCACCCTCTTTCCACAAAAAGAAAATTATTGCTCTTTGAGATCTAACCGTGTCTTCCATGGTTGCAGAAACAGGACACCCAAAACGCATCTATATCAACAAAACACGTAATCGGACTAGATAGCTGCATAAACATGTCAAAACTCGTCTACCACCAATGTAGTGCTTATACATTATACGTAATTAATTAAAGTTAAATTCCCAGAACTTTGGAAACATCCCTCGTATAAGCAAATATTAAAAATTAGCGTCACGAAAATTGTTAAAATGTACAATAACATTTCTAGTTATGTTTCTAGATGTTAAGTTGGTACAGTATACAGACCAAGGCAACTTCATTCCACTACGATGACGGTTGCATGTCAGTGTTCAGTGAGCATTGTGTGATTCATCCGGTCTTTAACATTTTAGTTAAGGTAAGTACATTATTCTTAATTGTATAAATGGAATTTGTCTGAAATATATAGTATTATATAGCTAGTTCATGACATGTTAAATTATGTATTAAAACCAATCAATTAAACTTTTAATCTCGCTTTATCAATATTTATTGGGCGATGAACACTGGTGCATTAAAACTAGTCCGAAGTCCAATATACGTCATGACTGACCAAAACTGGTGCGTTTAGCCAATGTCTTATTATTCGAGTTTCAGCCTTATAGTAAGACATTATAAAGCTTAACCATACTATCATTATTCCTTTTATATTATAAAACCACGGCACTAGTAACCGTCATATAGTTTTGTTTTAAACTTTATCATGCGTTCGAAAACCATGACGATTATTAGTACACAGGTATGACAATAACTGCATTTTAAATTTTTTTGCAGATGTCTCGAAATCAATATCCTGAGGATGACATGGAAAAGGCAATAAATGCTGTAAAAAACCATGGGATGAGCATCAGAGGTTCTGCCATACAATTTGAAGTGCCGCGGATGACTTTGTCGGACAAACACAAAGGAAAAACGTCGATAAGTGGAAATATGGGCCCATCTACAATACTACAGGAGGTGGAAGAGCAAAACTTAGTAAAATGGATTATACATTTGGGAGACAACGGATTTCCAGTTACAAAGGATCATTTACTTGACAATGTGTACAAATGCTCATGGAAAACCTCAAAGGAGATGCCCCTTTTACAAATCACAGACCTGAAAAGCACTGGTATAAAGCCCTTTTAAACCGGTACCCTATTTTAACACAGAGAGTGTCCCAAAATTTAACAAGAGTTGGCCTTAGAGAAATAAATATTAAAAATTGGTTTAACGAAATTAAAGAATACCTCGAGACCAAAAAACTATCTAGTATAATTTTAAACTCCGGGAACAGAGTTTCTAATTGTGAAATAGCGTTCTTTTTGAGTCCTGGAGATAATAAAGTTCTGGTTATGAAGAGTCAGAAAAACATCCACAACATTATTAACTCCGATGAGAAAAAAAACCCTACCGCATTATTGGTGGGGAATGCATGGCCAAATCGCGCCACCGATGGTTATAGTAAACTTAAAGCGAGTTCCAAAATCGATGACTGAATCTGTGCATTTCTCATGGGCCATCGAAAAGACCGATAACGGTTGGATGACTAGTCAAACATTCGTTGAATACTTTACTATGATATTTTATCCTTGGTTGGTCGAAAACGATTTCGAGTTTTCCTAGATAGTCACTTTCTTATTCAACGTGCCATTAAGTAAGTTTCGTAGTGAACAAAAATCTAACTCATTGCTTTATACCCCAACTCCGCTCATTTTTTAAAACCAATGGACGTGGCCATATTTCATCCCATAATAGCGGTGTGGAAAAAGGAGGTTCAAAAGTGAAGGATATAAAATTATAGCACACCTTTGAAAAGAGACAATTTTGCCCCCTTTCACAAAAAGTTCTTGAGTCAACCAGTAAAAGCAGTACATTGAAAAATGGGTTTAAAGTATGTGAGCTTTTCCCATTTAACCCAGATGCTATTACTTATTTTAAAACTAAACAGGTACAACGCATCTCATCTAACGAAGAACGGAGAAAAGCAAGTATTTTAGATAGCTGCAGTTTATTGAAAACTGCATTCCTATGGAAAAGTTATGACAATTTTTAAAGTCTGGTGATACGTGGTCTGGCGACATTGAGGACACCAGTCTATTTTTTGGCGAGATATTAAATAAGTAAGGTTAGGAAAAATGGACGCTGAAATTGAGAATATTCTCCAATATGAGATCGTTACAGAAGTTGATGACCTAGAAATACTTACCATTTCGAAATAGGTAATGGCGGAGTATTGGAACCTGTGAAAATGAGCCACATGTTTTGATATTCGAAGATGTCTGTAATGGACTGGGGAATGAAGTAAATGCAAAGAACGACACTATTATACATGAATATTTGAACAATGCACGTGTAGAGAAGTCAGATGAAGAAAAAGACCAAACTGAGAACAAAGACTAAAATGAGAACAATGAAACTTTAAAAGAATATTCAGAGAATGCACGGAAAAACCACATTAAGAACAAAACGAAAATGAGAACAGAAAAACCTAGAAAGCATATTCAGAAGATACACGCGGAGAAAGGTCAGAAAAAGAAGAAGACGAAAATCAGAATAAGGAAATTTCGAAAAAAAATTCAGACGATGCACCAGAAGAAAATCCAGATGATAAAGAACACAAAAATCCGAACAATGAATCTAATAAGAGATATTTAGAGAATATACAGGTATAAAACCACGATAAAATGGAAATCAATACCCTGGAACAAAACAGACACATTGATGGTTTGGTGATATTTAAATCAAAAGCCTCAATTTCTGAGACGGGCAGCAATGAAGAAACACAAGTGACACCTCCACCGTCACGCAAACCAACATCATCAAAACAGCACCAAAATATCGCAAATGAGGTTACATCCCATCTTAAAAATCTTTTATTATTACAAGAAAAAAAAGAAATAGAAAAAGATTGGAACAAAAAAACGAAAGAACAGTCAAGAACGGAAAAGAAACTAAAAACACAAGATGGAAGCAACTGGTATTATGATATTTGTGAGAAAAGTGCGGTAGAAAATACGATTTGTTGCATGAAGTGTTCACAATGTACAAATGTATCTGCTAAAACAAAAAATTCTACTGCGCTTCCTATACAGACCAAAAAAGTCGAATGGGTTTTTATATTTTAATTTTTTTGTGACTTCAGTTACTTATTACTTCAGCTTTTTGCTTAATAAATGTTTTTTAATTTCTCATAATCATTTGATATTCCCTAGAACGCCTGTGACGATTCTGGTGCCATATACTGACGACCATTGGCATAACAGTACTTCTGACATGTCGAACACTTCTATACATATTTACATTTAATTAAAATAGGAATATAAAACCGTAAGTTCGATTTAGTATAAAAGCAACATGACTCCAAGGTCCTTTCACATTTGAAGAGCAATACAATAAAAACCTGTAAGGTTACGTCAACATTTACTATTACCACAAGCGAATCTCTATAGCCCTTGATCTCGAGGTCACGAACACTGGTGCCACTACCTTAGAGGGTATTCAAATAAACATTTTTTATTAATAAACTAGTGTATAGAAATTCCCCAGTATCGTGCTAAAATGAAACAAATCGGCTATCACCCCAGGACTTCTGGCAGTATTCAAAGTACAAATTGAACCATAGCAACCTTTTGAAGAACAACAACCACTTTCGTAGTTGTCATTTTACGCCTGTCACAAATTATTCCTTATTAGAGATGTATGTTTAATTGTCATTCTACGTGTCACTAATTAATCTTTATTAAATAAATTAGTGGTTGACTGAAAATGCGTCATTTTACAAATATTCATTTAGCAGACATGCATCTTGCCTACGGAGCAGCTTACGATAATGCTAACGAGCAAGGCAAATTTATGCGTAGCAGCATGCACAACGTCACATTCACCGTCATACGTCAAGATTGGATCAGCGTATTTAAGATACTGGTGAATTCCAAGTACAGAAAAAAGATTCCAGAGTCAATCGTACTGTCCGAAAAGTTGACTTTGAACACCAAGTTCTGCAACAATATAAAGATAACCTTAAAACAAGCACTCGTGCCATTACCTATACGATACATACAAGTCACACATCTGTAGGGTGGGTATCGAAGGAATACCAGAAGCATCCGTTTCACAATCAAAAACACAAACGTTAATTCCACCTCATTATCCCAACAGAGTTCAAGTTGCCGAATGGTGCTTGAATAAAGTTAACGACAAATCAAGATTTCCTAGAAGTGTATTATGGACAGACGAGGCATGTTTTACAAGTGATGGCTATTTTAATACACACAATAGTCACATTTGGAGCAAAGAAAATTCTCAGGCGTTTACAAGTTACATCATCAATAGAAGTATTTTGTTAATACTTGGGCTGGTATTATTAACAATTATGTAGTGGGACCGTATTTACTGCCTGCACGGTTAGATTGTCATGTGTATAGGATTTTTCTGAAACATAATCTACCAGAATTGTCTGAAAATGGCTCACTTAATATTCGAAGAAATATAGTTTTACAGCATGATAGTGCACTCGCACACTTTAGACTCAATTGACGAATTATCTAAATGCACAATTTCCAAATGGATGGATCGGAAAAGGAGGCCGATTTCTTGGCCTGCACGTTCACCAGATATGACTCCATTTTTGAATTTTGGGTCATATCACATCACTGGTTTATGAAATGCCTGTTAATACAGAAGAAGAGTTAGTGGTTCGAATTATTCTATCGTGTGATAATATTGTGAACGTCCGCAACTATTTTGAAGAATTCGGCAGTCGATTGAACATCGTTACATGAAAATGGTGTTCGTAACTTCGAACAATTTTTATAAAGTTTGATATCTGCCATGGAAAGTGTCGTACATTTGACTTTCCAATGCTCCACCCGAACGTACTACATTGGCCAGGAAGGCAAGTATTTTTTACCTTGAAATTTTAAATTTTGCTGAACTCTTGCTGCCCCAAGCAAGGTAGAGATCTTTAATGTAAATTACAACACTCACACATGGGATCCACATTTTTCCATTTATCTGAACGATAGCGTATTTTTGTGGGCCGTCAAACATTTTTCAAGCGGTCCATATCGGGGCTCCAAATAAAGACCGATTTTTTTACAATACTCTATCGAAAGGTACTACTTTGTCCAGGAAGTAAGCTTTTTTAATCTGGAAATTTTGAACTTTGCTGATTGCATGCTATATCAATCAAGGTAGGAATCTTTAACATGCGTGACAACACTTCACGGGACCTACATTTAACTTCTCATTAGAACAAGGACGTAATTTTGTGTAAAATGCAAGCCTAAAAATTGTGGTCCGTGTCCAGAATCGAACCCAGGATCTTGGGATCAGCAGCCATATGCAACCTTTGTGATACACGGAGCAGCCGCTTGAAGTTAGCCGCACGTTTTTTCAATTTTCCAAAAATATTCGCGCGCCATTTTACAACGTTAAATGTAAATTTTCCACCCTTTGGGCAAATAAGTTATTTAGATTTTTTCGGCAAAGTTCACAATTTTCAATTTTCATAAAAGTTTTATTTCATAAATAAGCGCCAATTAGATGCCATTTTGCGCCGCTAGAACAAAATTTTGCGCCCTCTTGAAAGACCGTGATATTTATAATGTTATTGTTGACTAAGGTTACGAAGCCGCGCCAAGTTTTGAAATTAAAAAAAAGTTGTGCAATAATTAAACGCAATTTTGGGCTGCTAAAACAAAATTTGGCGCGATCTTTGCTGGCAACTTATTTAAAAATTCACCCATAGGTGCGTGAAGTTGGAGCATAATTTTGGAATTTTCTAAAAATTCTTGTCATAATTAAGCGCCAGTTAGGTGTCGTTGAAACAAAATTTTGCACCCTCCCAAGTAGCAAGTTAGTTGAAAAAATCTATTACTGCGAGGGGCCTAAAAGCGTGAAGTTGGCCGCAACTTATTTGAATTTTCTAAAAATTATTGTATCATAATAACCTCCAATTAGGCACCATTTTGCGCCGTTGAAACAAAATATTGCGTCCTTCCGTGTAACAAGTTATTGAAAAAAAAAAACATTTCTCCGACCTATCTAAAAACGTAAAGTAGGCCCGAGTAGGCCAGAAATTGTTTTAATTTACTAAAAATTCAAACCATTTCTCTTGGGCTACCTTAGATGCGCGAAGTTACAACTTTCTTGAAGTATCTAAAAATTCTTGTAATATGATTTGACGCCATTTTACGTCATTGAAACAAAATTTTATGCTCTACTGCGCCACACGTTATTTGAAAAGTGATTGTGCCTTACAATTTTTTTAGAAAATTATCAAATGTTGCAGCAACTTTACGAGAAGTAGCTCTCTTGGATGGAGAACTGGAAACAAATATCAAATGTCGAGCGAACATCATGAGGCGACTTCGTGGTTCCGCAAGTTCGCGTTGACTGCTGAACTTAAGGTCCCGGGTTCAATTGTAGATACGGACCACTTGAAAAATATTAGGCGAGCATTTTCCACAAAAAATACCCTAGTTCTTATGAGAGGTAAAATGTAGATCCCGTGTGTGTGTTGTCACGCACGTTAAAGAACCCTGCCTTACGTGCAATAAAAATAGTTCGGCAAAATTCATTATTTCCAGATAAAAGAAAACTAGGTGCCTGGCCAATGTATACCTTCAGGTGATGCATTGGAAAATTAAATGTAGGTTGCTATAAATGGGGCGGCTTCGTGGATCAGACAGGTTTGCGTATGTCTGCTCATCGCAAGGTCCAGGGTTAGATTTTCTACACGGGCCGCTTGAAAAATGTTTTGCGAGCATTTTCTTACAAAAAAGCGTCATTCTTCGGATGAGAGGTAAAAATGTAGGTCCCGTGTGTGTGATGTCACGCAGGCTAATGATTTCTACCTGCCTCGAAACAACAAGGGTTCAATAAAATTTTAAATCTCCATGTAAGAAAAACCCTTCTTCCTGGCCAATGTAGTACCTTCGGGTGGAGCGTTGAGAAAACTCAAATATACGACCAACTTCGCGCTTTTAGGTAAGTAGCTCGGAGAAATAGTTCTTCAAGTTACTTGTAGCGCGCCTAAGTTTATTTCAACGACGCAAAATTCCATTCTGAAAGGTCCTGCACCTTGACGGCGTTCTAAAATACTGGAACAGGTAGAATGGCTTGCGCGTTTCAATGAGCTAAAGAGCTGAACTATAGGTTTACGCAAATTAATGGGGTCTTTAGTGAGGAACAAGACTAAGACAGGTCCCCGAAAAAGGGCAGCAGCTTTTTCGGCACTTAGAGTGACAGAGACCATAGGGGTCGGTCGGTATGACATTCTAGGACACACTACTGCGATGTGGAAGGCAACGAGAAATCACCACATTACTTCCCAAGTACATTGCGTACAGAAATTAGTAAATATGATGGCATCCTCTGGAGTAAAAAAATACGGAGGTAAAATAGTCCCTCATTCGGATCTCGGGGGGGGGGGGGACTACTTTGGAGGATGTGATCCGAAAGTATAGAAAAAGATGCGTGAACATTCTGCGAGCCGGAGCGTGTAATGTCAGAAGTATGGAACAAGTAGGTAAGCTGGAGAACCTGAAACTCGAAATGGATAGGTAAGCACTAGACATGTTAGGAATCAGCTAACTCCGCTGGCCAGAAGCGGGGGATATTGGAGTGGAGACTTTAGGGTAATTCATACATGATTACAGGAAGGAAATTCGGGTGTGGGGATAGTTATGCGAAAAAGATAAGACTACGTGTAGAAAACTACTTACAAAAGAACGTAGGTTTATTTGGTTTAGGCACGCGAAATGACAGAGGAAATAGGCTGGTAGAATTTTGCGACAAGAACATAAATACATTATTTCAACATCATGTTAGAAGACGATTCACGTGTAAGATGCCCGGATATATAGGAAGATTTCAAATAGATGACATTATTGTTAGACAACGGTTTATAAATCAAGTAAAAGACTGTAGAAACTACCCGGAAGCAGATATAGACACTTACCACAACCTCGTAATTATGAAGACCACATTTAAATTAAAAAATCTGAAAAAGAGGAAGGTAAAAGGACACTTTGACTTTGAGAAGATAAAAGATAAAGATATCCACGAAAGATTTTAAAAAAGATCAAATGAATTGCTGAAAGATATAGGGAAAATTTCTGATACTAAGGCAGTAGAAACAGAATGAAATAACATTAAATCTATCCTAGACATGGCGGCCAGAGATATTCTGGGGTATACACAAAAAGAAAATAAGAAACCATGGATAACACAGGATATCCTGAATATAATAGAAGACGAAAATACAAAAATATATAAGATGAAACAGGAAAACAGAGATACAAAGACATAAAATGGGAAATTATTCGAAATGCATGAAAGCTAATGAACAATGGATTGATGAAAAGTGCAAAAGGTACAAACTAAGATGGAAATAGGAAAGACAGACGAAGCATACAAATTAATTAGAATGAATTTTAGGGATGTAAAACCATATAGCAAAAATATAAGGGACGCGGGAGGAAACGTCATTATAGAAAATGTAGAGAAAGTAGCTAGATGGCAGGAATATATAGGGAATTTATATTCAGGAGAGGAACTAATAGCATTAGAACAGAAATCAGACATTGAAAATGATGACCTGGGATATCTTATACTTAGAGATGAGTTTCAATTAGCATTAAAGAGTTTGAAAAATGGTAAGGCGCCGGGTACAGATAAGGTGCAAACAGAAACTTTAAAAGTCGTTGGACAAGCAGTAACAGAACGTCTCTTCCGACTTGTAAGCTATATGTATGAGACAGGTGAGATACCCAAAGATTTCAAACGTATCATCATAGTAACTATACCAAAAAAAAGAGGCGCGAATAGATGTGAAAATTTTCGAATAATAAGTTTGACAGCACACGTTTCAAAAATATTAGCTAGAATTGTACAAAGACGAATGCAAAAATGAGCTGAAGAAATACTGGGAGAAGATCAATTTGAGTTTAGGCGAAAAAGGGGAACACGGGAGGCTATTTCAGCTCTGAGTGTGATAATGGAGAAAGCAATAGAGAAGATTGGATGAGTTTTAGGAATAGACTGATAGTACATTGCTTATACAAAGATTAAACAGCGTTAATAGAATTAGAGCAAGAAAGTAGAGGAGTCAATATTAGGAAAGGGGTGAGAAAGGGATGTGCCTTATCCTCATTAATTTTTAACTTGTACATTGAAGAAGCAATGAATACTGTCAAATGCAGGAAGACATTTGGAATTAATATGCAGGGGCAAAAGATTGATATGCTTAGATTTGCAGATGATATAGCGGTATTAGCATCTAGTAAAGAAGAGTTAGAAGCTGCTCTTAATGAGATGGAAACAGTTCTAACGGAGAGATACGATATGAAAAATAACAAAAATAAAACTAAAGTTGTAGTATGCAAACGAGGGGAAAATAAATCAAAAACAAGAATACACATGGGTAACAAGAATGCAAATAGGTATAGAGAACTTACAAGAGGTTAAGGATTTCTGCTACCTAGGAAGTCAAATAACGCAAGATGGGAAAAGCATAAAAGATATAAAACAAAGATTAACACAAGGTCGTGCTGCATTTAACAGGAAAAAGCAACTACTGTGCTCAAAGACAACAAACATAGAACCAAGGAAAAGATTGCTTAAAACATATGTGTGGAGCACAGCACTGTATGGCTGTGAAGCCTGGACAGTAGGAGAAGTAGACAAGAAAAAGGTAGAAGAAGCCTTTGAAATGTGGTGCTACAGATGTATGATGAAGGTCTCATGGACAGACAAAGTTAAGAACAAAGAAGTACTGAAATGGTAGGGGAAGTAAGAAATATGTGGAAAACAGTAAAAAATAGCAGAGATAGGATGATAGGCCACATACTAAGACATGAGGGAATAGTGTGGAATATATTAGAAGCAGAGATAGGAAAAATAAATAGAAGAGGCAAACCTAGGTTAGACTACTGCACCCAGATAGTAAAAGATGTAGGCTGCAGGAATTTCAGGGAGATGTGTAGGCTAGCCCAGAATAGAAATCAATGGAGGTACGCTTCCAACCAGTCGCAAGATGGAAAAACTATTGACAAAAATAATAACTGTACTTAAACATGGTGATTATTATAAACATCTACAGATATTGGTTTTGCAATACTCTCAACTAATGTTAAGTGTGCGAAAGGATTTACTGGAAAAGTATTAATATGGCAAATGTATAAGTGTTGGGGGATCCTTGGCAGCCACAGGCTGCTTAACCCCCTTCACATACCTTACATGTGATTTTTTTCCAATGCTCCACCCGAAGGTACTACATTGGCCAGGAAACGAGTTTTTTTTTTACCTGGAAAATTTTGAATTTTGCCGAACCCTTGCTGTTCCAAGCAAGGTAGGGATCTTTAACGTGCGTGACAACACTCACACACGGGACCTCCATTTTACCTCTCATCCGAACGATGGTGTATTTTTGCGAAAAATGCTCGCCTGACATTTTTCAAACGGACCGTGTCGGGATTCGAACCCAGGACCGTTCATTTACATTTCTAATGCTCCACCCGAAGGTCCTACATTGGCCAAGAGGCGAGTTTTTTTGTTGCCTGGAAATTTATAATTTTGCCGAACCCTTGTCGTTCCAGGCAATGTAAGGATCTTTAACGTGCGTGACAACACTCACACACGGGACCTCCATTTAACCTCTCATCCGAACGAGGGCGTAATTTTTGTGAAAAATGCTCACCTGCCATTTTTCAAGCAGTCGGCCGTGTCGGGATTTGATCCCAAGACCTTGGGATCCGTAGTCTTGCACTTACTACATTGATCCACGGCGACGCCCCCCCCCCCTTCACATACATCTGAATATCGGGGAAATGGGGTATATAACTGTAAAACAATAGAAGGTGACCTAATTGCATCAAACTAGAAAGAACAGCAGTTATGTTCAAAGACAACGAATATATATACAAGAAGAAAACTGTTCACAGCACAAAACAATTATGAAATAGGGGCAGTAGGAAAAGCAGACAGAAAGAGACAGAAGTCATCTGGAATGTTGCGCTTCAGATGTATGAGGATGGTAGCATGGACAGACAATGTTAATAACAAATAGGTTGTGGAAATAGTACAGGAATAAAGATATCTGTGGAAAACGAAAAAATAGGACAGGGATACATTCTAAGGAATTTCTGGGGAATAGTACGGGATATATTACAAGCAGAGATAGGAAAAGATAGGTAGAGGTAGATCGAGATCAGACGTTCACACACAGATAGTGATAGATGCAGACTGCAAATTTCAGAGAAATGTGTAGGTTGGTTCAGACTAGAAAACAATGAGGGTACGTGTCCAACCAGTTCTAGGACTGAAAACCTAATGATGATGGCGCAAAATGGTGCGTAATTATCGCTTAATTATGATACATACATTTTTTAGAAAACTCAGACGAGTTGCTGTCAACTTCACGCACGCACTTCCAAAGCCTATGAAATTTAGATGAACATCAAACAGGACACACAGGTAACCACTGAACCTCAGGTCCTTGACCAAATTTGTTTTATTTCGCAGAAATAAAAAAAAACGTCGGTACATGGATTTTTGTTTGATTATTCTACATAAATGAAAAATAAAAATTGACACCTTTTTTGTAGCGTGTGTAGGATATTAGGAGCTAGGAGATGATGAACCAAACGTGAAGTTGGGAGCTCGGTCAATAAGTTACGAAAGTACCAAAATGACTTGCCTATTCACGGGAAAAATGAAAATATAGCGATTGCAAACTAAAGAGAACTCAAAGATTGTAATTGTGGTACCTTACGGTATTCGGCAAATGTCCTAAAGGATACTAAAACTAGCTGAGAGGTTCGAATTTCGAATTTTCATGCGAAATTTGTATTCAAATGGATGTTTGTAATATTGATGACGCTTTAATGGCTGCGATGGAATGCTCTTCAACCCCTTGAAAATTAACAGGGGGTTACGAAATCTCCAAAGCTGTTATACGTTCAGTGACCACACTAAATTCTTGTACTCAACTAGACACGTGCATTTCATGCCGTCAATGTTCTTCTCAATACGCTTTTGATAAAAGACACGAATAGCATCCTAAAATTCTCTGTTCTCTACATTATTGTTTGAATGTATTGTGATGTTTGGGGGCAACTGGTTTACTGTAATACCCAGGGCTTTGTTAATTCGTATAATCGTGTGTCAATTAGCAGAGTCCAAAGTGTACTTACATATTATGACGGTCTAATAATATTCAACGGGAACAGATAACGATTCATAAGCTATAGGTATAAAATATACGTAATAAATACAAATCTCAAGATAATTTGTTTTGTATATAAAACGCATGCGCCAATTGGTATATGTAGGTACATAATGCCATACATTCTACACTTCTAATTCCACAAAAAGTAAGACCAAGGCCTAAAGTATTATTTAGAAACGCATTTGTCCAACTGTTACCTCTAGTTAGAATCTAAATTAATGCCAACCCAACACCTAACGTTGGTGTACTACATGTAAATAAGCACTACAAACAATTATAGGAAAAAAGGAATTCGGACAAACTTACCCTAATTGTAGATTAAAATCCTTAAATATCACTGCACAGTAATCACAAAAGTCAAATACTCATCAACATCAGTCATTACATCTACAAATGCGTCACACCGAAATTCGTTTGTTTAGGAATTGTTTACCTACTTGCAAACTGCAATAGTAATAAACCGACTAGTTATTTAAAAATTAAAATATCTAAGATTAATATCAAAAATAAACACAGCTTTTATATTACTAAAACTCCAGCAGCACCGTAGCGTATATTCTAAATACCGACGGAAAGTGCTTTCAGACAATTAAGTTAACAAACGAATTTGAACCTAAACGACAACATAACCTTACTTTGCATCTATCTATTTGAAGCACGACTTTCCGGTTTCTCTACGGAACGTTATTGTCACGCGTGTATAACGTACACCACCTACACTTTTTAATTAAACAAAAGCTTGTATTATTATTTAAGCTCTTTAAAGTAAAAAACAACGTTATCGTAAGCCGCAACTTCATTTCATAGAACACCACGATTTCGCTCGACAGACTGCTGAGTTCCCATCCGACAGTCGTTGCGAGAGAGCGGTATATAGACCTCTATGTATTATTTCCCCTTATGTATTAGAGATATATAAGCGTTCTACCGGCGGCTGTTACTTTAGTAAGGTTTTGTTCGAATCAAATAAGTACACTGTTAAAAATGTAGAACCGGTTCTAAATAGGATAAATTGTATTTATTTATTAAATTGAAGCTCTACTTATTATATACGTGATCGAAAGGTTCTCACGTTGGGTATATACTTAGATATTTGGAGGTTGAGATTTATGTGGTTATCGATAATTTATTGGAACTTATCAAAATAAATAAATGTACCTAAGCTTTCATCTCTGGCACGTGGTCAAGACCGCTTTACAACACACAAAGAGTGCTATAAATTCTTGGAATATTATTTGTATTATAGGTAGTGCATAGGCGTTACGAAGTTGCTGCTATACATAGTATATATGAGAATATCCACAGAAGGCGGGATTTTTTAAAATTCATTTTTTAGTAATAAAGTTAATATTGTATTCTAATTAAATGAGAAGGTATTTCGACAGAATGTTTATTCAAAGAACGAGCGCATTGTGAAACATTTTTGAGAATTTGAAAATCTTAATAAATTTTGTTTACCTACTTAATTTCAAGCAACCCCCCGCGCTGCGCCGTTTTCGAATTAATTAATGGATTTTTATTCTGTTTAATTTCTGAATCTGCTACTTGATGACATAAATAACAAATCAACATTTTTAAACGTAAAAAATGAAAATTGGACGATAGTAGTTAAGGGTGAAATAATGCATAAACATAATCATGTACATTGATTCTACCTTTGATGCTGGATTGTAACTTGCTTTAACTATATAGCGATGTAGAACGCTAGTGTAATTATACTTATTAACTAGAATTGTGCAAAGACGAATGGAAAAACGGGCGGAAGAAATACTAGAAGAAGACCAATTTGGGTTAGGCGAAACAAGGGAACACGGGAGGCTATCTTAGCTCTGAGAGTGATAATGGAGAAAACAATAGAAAAAGGGGAAAGCGTGTATATAGGGTTTGTAGATCTGGAAAAAGCATCGACAATGTAAAATGGAAAAAAATGTTTGAAATTCAAAAAGATTGGAATGAGTTATAGGGATAGACGAATAGTACATAGCTTATACAAAGAGCAAACAGCAGTAATAGAATTAGAGCAGGAACGTAGAGAAGTAAACATTAGGAAAGGGGTGAGACAGGGATGTGCCCTATCCCCATTGATTTTTAACTTGTACATAGAAGATGCAATGAATACTGTCAAATGCAGGAAGACATTTGGAATTACTATGCAGGGACAAAAAATTGAAATGCTTAGATTTGCAGATGATATAGCGGTATTAGCGTCTAGCAAGGAAGAGTTAGAAGCTGCTCTTAATGAAATGGAAACGGTTCTAACAGAGAGATACGGTATGAAAATTAACAAAACTAAAACTAAAGTTCTAGTATGCAAAAGTTGGGAAAATAAATCAAAAACACGAATACAAGTATGTAACACGAACTTACAAGAGGTTAAGGATTTCTGCTACCCAGGAAGCCAAGTAATGCAAGATGGGAAAATCACAAAAGATATAAAACAAAGATTAGCACAAGGTCGTGCTACACTTAACAAGAAAAATCAACTACTGTGCTCAAAGAGAACACACATAGAAACAAGGAAAAGATTGCTTAAAACATATGTGTGGAGCACAGCACTGTACGGCTGTGAAGCCTGGACAGTAGGAGAAGCGGACAAGAAAAAGGTAGAAGCCTTTGAAATGTGGTGCTACAGACGTATGATGAAGATATCATGGACAGACAAAGTTAAGAACGAAGAGGTACTAAAAATGGTAGGGGAAGAAAGAAATATGTGGAAAACGGTAAAAAAATAGGAGAGATAGGATGATAGGCCACATACTACGGCATGAGGGAATAGTGCGGAATATATTAGAAGCAGAGATAGGAAAAAAAGAGAAGAAGAGACAGACCTAGGTTAGACTACTGCACACAGATAGTAAAAGATGTAGGCTGTAGGGGTTTCAGGGAGATGTGTAGGCTAGCCCAGAATAGAAATCAATGGAGGTACGCATGCAACCAATCCCAAGATGGATAGACTAATGACGAAAAAATAACTATACTTAAACATGATGATTATTATAAGTAACTACAAGAATTAGTTCGGCAATACTCTCGAATAATGTTAAGTGTGTGAAAGGATTTACTGAAAAACCATTATTTCGGCAAATGTCTAACTGTTGGGGGATCTTGGTAGCCACAGGTTGCTTAACCCCTTTCACTGAATCTCGGTGAAATAGGGCATAAAATTAGAAAACAATAGAAGGGGAACGAGCTGTATACACATGCTGTGAAGGTCGGAGAAACAGGGTATATAATTGTAAAACAATAGAAGGTGACCGGACGGCATCTAACAAGAAAAAACAGCGCCTATTGGGAAAGACAACAAACATAGAACAAGAAGAAAATTGTTGAAAGCATATGTGTGGAGCACAGCACAGCATGCCTATGAAATACGGGCATTCTGAAAGGCAGACAGAAAAACGGTAGCAGCCTTTTGAAATGCTGTGCTTCAGATGTATGAGGACGATAGCATGGACAGACTAAGATAATATCAAATAGGTTATAGAAATAGTAGGGAACAAGGATATCTGGGGAAAAAGATAAGAGAAATAGAAGGGCAGAATACGTTCTAAGGGATTTTTGGGGAATAGTATGGGATATATTACAAGCAGAGATAGGAAAAGAAGGTAGATGTTGACCTAGATCAGATAGTGATAGATGCAGACTGTGCAAATTTCAGGGAAATCTGTAGGTTAGTTCAGAATAGGAAACAAAGATGGTACGCGTCTAACCAGTTCCAGGACTGAAGGCCTAATGTTGATCACAAATAAAAATAAAGTTAATAGTTTCGTTATCTCAACATGACAACAATCCGTTGATGAAGTCTGCATGATTTATAAAAGGATCGATAAGTATTCGGGAACGGAGTACCTATTGTCTAAACATCAAGCTCACCACACTAAGCATAAATTTATTTTAAACAACGCGAACAAAAAGATTAATATGCACAACGAAAACGAAAAATTTGTACGTTGCTTATATACCCTAATGCTATGAGCTTGTGATACAAGGATACAAACAAATGTAAGTCAAAATACTTATATAAATAAATAGGACAATTAGGGATATCCCTATAGTAGGGGACAAAGAATACTATATAGTAAGCCTGCTTATCGTAAAAGGCGATTAAAAAGCGCAGCCTTGCTGGCTAAAAGATATTACAGGAGATTCGGTTGGTCTCGGGCGATCCTCAATAATTTACAAGGTTGTTGGGGGTTGGCCGTGACAAATACAACTTTTCGCTAAAATCTTTAAAAACTGCATTGTAGAAAGATATGGGAACCTACCACAATTTTTCCTACGTATGCGTGGCCTAAAACACGAACTATGTATGATAGAGAGTTCACAAGTAAAATTCTTATTCGGAGGTTAAATACCCCTCATTCGAATCTCCTTGAGGGGTTACTTGGTGCTCGTCATCGTAAGATTTTAAAACAACGGTTCGATTTAGTGATAGCGACCATTACTTAGAGTAGATAAGTTAAGAAATTTATTAGTCGAAATGAGGAAAGGAAAGCTGGACATTTTTGGTATTAGTGAGGTGAGATGCCCAGATAATAATGACTCTTGGAAAGATAATTACAGAATAATTACAACTTCTTTAACTAATGGACAGGCAGGGATGGGAATAGTGTTAGGTAAAAGACTAGGACGTAAAGTTACAGAGTACCTACAATTTAGCGAAGAATAATTATGGTTAGATTGAGTACAAAACCCACAGACACTGTTTTAGTACAGGTTTACATGCCAACTATTCAGTACGAGGATGAGGAAGTAGAAAAGGTATACGAAGATATAAATCGTGTAGTGAGAAAAGTAAAGGGAGATTAGAATTTAATAGTTATGAGCGATTTTAATGCGTGAGTAGGAGAAGGTAGTGAAGGGAAACAGGGTAGGCAAAATTTGGGTATGGTAGACGAAATGATAGAGGAGAAAGATTAGTTGAGTTTTGCCAGGAACATAGAGTAGTAACTGTAAACAACCTATTCGAACAACATATTAGAAGAAGATATACCTGGAAAGCGCCAGGTGATAGGGCTAGATACCAAATAGATTATATTTTAGTTAAACAAAGATTTAGAATCCAAGTTAAAAACTGTCGTAGTTATCCAGGCGCTGACATAGATAGCGATCATAACTTAGTTAAAATGAAGTGTAATCTAGCATTCAAAAATTGAGAAAGGCTAAAAAAGAGAGATGGGATATAGGTAAGCTCAATGACAGTGAGGTAAAAGATGAATATAAACAAGTATTAGATAATAAGATCAATGAGATAGCTATAGGAGGGAATGTAGAAAATAGATGGAAAGAAATAAAAAGGGCTGTACATGATAGAGCAACACAGACTATAGGTAAGAAAAAAGTAGAAGCGAGAAAACCTTAGGTAACAAAGGAGATATAAGATTTAATAGAGAATAGAAGAAACCTTAAACCTCTCAGAGAATTGGATAGTGAAAGTAAGCAAAAATATAATAGAAATAGAAATGAGTGTGGAAAAGCTAAAAATAAATAGATGGAGGAGAATTGTAACGGATTACAAGATGATTTGAAAGTAGGTAAGGCAGAAGGGTTTACAGGGCAGTTAAAAAGTTTTTCGGGGAAGATACGAAAAATATAATGGTATTAAAGATAAGAATAATGAACTTCTAAAAAATAAAGTTGAGGTAGCAAATAGATGGAAAAGATATTTAAAAGATTTATATAAGGGAGACGATATGAATGAGTTAGAGAACGGCCAAGAAGAAAATGTAGAAATAGGGTTCCCAATATTAAGAGAGGAATTTGATAGAGCTGTTAGGGATCTTATACTAAATAAAGCGCTGGGGATAGACGATATACCCGCAGAATTAATAAAATATACGAGTCAGAAAACTTTAGACAGATTATATGAACTAATAATATGACACAGGTGAAGTCCCAATAGATTTCAAAGAAAAAATTATTATCCCAATCCCGAAAAAGTCAGGAGCTGATAGGTGTGAGAATAATAATTAAAAATAGAGTAGAAGCTTTGACTGAAAATTATTTAGGCGAAAACCAATATGGTTTTCGTAAAGACAGAGGGACTAGAGAACCGATACTAGTGATTAGGGTAATTCTAGAAAAAAGGTTTCACAAAAATAAAAAGATTCATTTCGCATTTATAGATTTAGAAAAAGCATTTGATAGGGTTAGTTGGATTGCTATGTTCAGGGTTTTGCGAAAAATAGGAATCTCTCATAGGGATAGGAAAATTATTTACAGTCTATATAAAAACCAAAGCGTAGTAATTAGATTTGTTAAAATAGAAAAGTAAGCTAAGATTAGAAATGATGTTAAACAGGGCTGTATACTATCTCCCTTGATTTTTAATGTTTATATTAAGGAAGCTATATACTTAGCTAGAGAGAGAAGAAAGATAGGTATTAGTGTACAGGGACAGAAATTAGACATGTTACGTTTGCAGATAATATAACCATTATAGCAGAGCCTAGAAAAGAGTTAAGATTTCGAAAAATATATTATTATCTCAATCCCAAAAAAGTCAGGAGCTGATGTGTGTGAGAATATTAGAACGGTTAGTTTAACTTCCCACACTTCCAAAATACTAGCAGTAATAATTAAAAATAGAGGCGAAGACCAATATGGTTTTCGTAAAGACAGAGGGACTAGAGAACCGATACTAATGATTAAGGTAATTATCGAAAAAAAATAAAAAGACTCTTTCGCGTTTGTAGATTTAGAAAAAGCATTTGATAGGGTTAATTGGATTGTTATGTTCAGGTTTTTGCGAAAAATAGGAATCTCTCATAGGGATAGGAAAATTATTTACAGTCTATATAAAAACCAAAGCGTAGTAATTAGATTTGTTAAAATAGAAAAGTAAGCTAAGATTAGAAATGATGTTAAACAGGGCTGTATACTATCTCCCTTGATTTTTAATGTTTATATTAAGGAAGCTATATACTTAGCTAGAGAGAGAAGAAAGATAGGTATTAGTGTACAGGGACAGAAATTAGACATGTTACGTTTGCAGATAATATAGCCATTATAGCAGTGTCTAGAAAAGAGTTAAGATTTCGAAAAATATATTATTATCTCAATCCCAAAAAAGTCAGGAGCTGATATGTGTGAGAATATTAGAACGGTTAGTTTAACTTCCCACACTTCCAAAATACTAACAGTAATAATTAAAAATAGAGGCGAAGACCAATATGGTTTTCGTAAAGACAGAGGGTCTAGAGAACCGATACTAATGATTAAGGTAATTATCGAAAAAATAAAGATCTTTCGCTTTTAGATTTAGAAAGCATTTGATAGGGTTATTGGATTGTATGTTCAGGTTTTGCGAAAAATAGGAATCTCATAGGGATAGAAAATTATTTACAGTCTATATAAAACCAAAGCGTAGTAATTGATTTGTTAAAATAGAAAAGTAACTAAGATTAGAAATGATGTTAAACAGGGCTGTATACTATCTCTTGATTTTTAATGTTTATATTAAGGAAGCTATATACTTAGCTAGAGAGAGAAGAAAGATAGGTATTAGTGTACAGGGACAGAAATTAGACATGTTACGTTTGCAGATAATATACCATTATAGCAGGCCTAGAAGAGTTAAGATTTCGAAATATATTATTATCTCAATCCCAAAAAGTCAGGAGCTGATTGTGAGAATATTAGAACGGTTAGTTTAACTTCCCACACTTCCAAAATACTACAGTAATAATTAAAAATAGAGGCGAAGACCAATATGGTTTTCGTAAAGACAGAGGGCTAGAGAACCGATACTAATGATTAAGGTAATTATCGAAAAATAAAGACTCTTTCGCGTTTGTAGATTTAGAAAAGCATTTGATAGGGTTAATTGGATTGTTATGTTCAGGTTTGCGAAAATAGGAATCTCTCATAGGGATAGAAAATTTTTACAGTCTATAAAACCAAAGCGTAGTAATTGATTTGTTAAAATAGAAAAGTAACTAAGATTAGAAATGATGTTAAACAGGGCTGTATACTATCTCTTGATTTTAATGTTTATATTAAGGAAGCTATATACTTAGCTTAGAGATTAGAAAAGATAGGTATTAGTGTACAGGGACAGAAATTAGACATGTTACGTTTGCAGATAATATACCATTATAGCAGGCTAGAAAAGAGTTAAGATTTCGAAAACTATATTATTATCTCAATCCCAAAAAGTCAGGAGCTGATGTTGAGAATATTAGAACGGTTAGTTTAACTTCCCACACTTCCAAAATACTAACAGTAATAATTAAAAATAGAGGCGAAGACCAATATGGTTTTCGTAAAGACAGAGGGTCTAGAGAACCGATACTAATGATTAAGGTAATTATCGAAAAAAAATAAAAAGACTCTTTCGCGTTTGTAGATTTAGAAAAAGCATTTGATAGGGTTAATTGGACTGTTATGTTCAGGTTTTTGCGAAAAATAGGAATCTCTCATAGGGATACAAAATTTTTTACAGTCTATATAAAAACCAAAGCGTAGTAATTAGATTTGATGAAATAGAAAAAGGAAGCTAAGATTAGAAATGGTGTTAGACAGGGTTGTATACTGTCTCCCTTGATTTTTAATGTTTATATTGAGGAAGCTTTAAACTTAGCTAGAAAGAGAAAAGAGACAGGTATTAGTGGATAGGGACAGAAAATAGATATGACATTATCACGTTGCCAGAAATGGAATTCAAATGCTATTTATCAGCATTTTGAGTCAACAATGAAGGACAGGTGCAATTGGATTAGATTCTTATTGTTTTTCTTTTTTAGTTATGTTTCTGTAATGTAGGTGACTACCTGGCAAGTGTGATGATAGAAAAGTGTAAGGAATTAGTTGTTCTTTTCTCTCCTTAAGGAACGTGTATTTGTACTTACATTGCAATTATTTAATGTTTGTGTAGGTTAAGCTTAGACTGACTGCACAGTCTTTACAAAAAGGGGAAAGCAACATCATTGTAAAAGGGAATCTAACAATGAAACAGAAACCGCACTGGAGGGTTTTCACTACTTTGAGAACCCACCATTTTAAATTTCTTTAAAGGACTAATTTGAATGAGTTTTGTCCCTTGAATTTTTTTCGAAAAAAAGAGATAAAGTATGAATTAACGAGAGTTAGGAAATCAAACGCAACGCAGATGTTTTAGAAATAGCCGTTTTTGTGTTGTCAGGTCGATCGAAATGAAGGTTTTCCGACACTACCGGTGTTTTGGCTCCCTATCAATTGTAACAGAGGCAAAAATTAAAACGTTCTTCAATGTAAGCGCACATTTTAACGCAGTTTTTATAATTTAACAGTCTCCATTTTTATACTTTTGTTTCCATAAAACACATCCCTCACCACTGTAATTAGCCAGTGCATACTTAACTTGTTACGTCACCACATGCCTTTAAGAAAAGTTACAGTATTAACGTAACGTCAGTTTTTCACATAACAATAATTTGAATAATACCACATTCGTATGTAAAGAGAAAAATATGTACTTTACTGGACAATCAGTCAGTCAAAACTCATAGTCAAACGTTTCATTGAAATTCTAGCTGAAGCGCATTCGCGCGAATAATATGCGGATTATCATATCAAAAAAAGGTATTGCGTTGGTTTAAAATTTTCTCTTTGTCGACGTAGTTTAATTCCTGCGGAATGATTTAGGTTCAAATTCTACAGCTATATTGCAAAGTTTAAGTTTAACCCTAAAGAGATATAATAAATACGAACGTATGAGATGTAATCTTTGTATCTCAATTTTCAGGAATATTCTAATCATTCCACTAATCGCAGAGTTTGCATTAAGTGTTTCCACAATTATTGTTGGAGGGATCCAACCTTTTTGAACTGTAAGAGGTTTAATCTGTGCCAACTTCGAAGTGTTCGACTCAATATTCGTTCGCTTGGGGCTCAGCGTTAAAGGAAGCAATTTAAGTATTCACGAACAGCGTTACCTACAGAACGTACATAGTTATGGGAAAGTTCAACTGTGTAAAATGCAACTGACATATCAATTCCAATGTATTGGATCAAAGCTTTTCAAGCAGCACCTAAAAAGGAATTTCAATTTCATAACATTCAAGAGAGCATATTACTACGGGCATGGCATCTACTTCTTTTACAGTTTTATTTCAGAAAACTTAAACTACATTGACAAAGCATCAGTTGTATTTCATATTAGTTAATTATATTTCAAAAAAGATCACTTGGATTTTAGAAAGTAGTTTTTATTTCAGAAAGCACCAATTAAACGACCGATTTGTATTTGTATTTTAAAAAGTAATTAGTTGTAATTCACGTAACTATGTACTAAGAGAAATACTCCATATTTTTAATAATAAATAAAAATATATTTCTGCAGTACTTATTCGTCGTCCAACAAGTATGTCTTCCATTGCTAATGCAGCAGGATGATTCACTGTATACTATGCTGAACTGAACGAGCACAGTCACCACCGACAATTGTTTTCTTTGCCTAGTCAGTTACGTTCTGCAAGTAAACCAAGCTGCACAACGTCTGGAACACTGAGATGGGTTTTAACAAATGCCTTCACTTTAGGCTATATTGTTTCTACTGGATTTAACATGGAGAGTATTGAGTCACCGTAACAATGATACTGGTGTTGCATCAAGAATAGTTTGTAAGCGTTTGTGACAAGGTGCTATAGCCTTTCTACTTATTATGGGATTTTATTTTACGAGAATTTCCAGAAAGCGAATAGAGCCCACGGCAAGTTCTGATGGAAAATGGCCCAAAGTTGTGGAAATCTCAAAGGCAAAGCGGCTAGTCGAACTATATGCTCTGGGTGGAACATGAGCTGTGGGTCGGGGTTGGATTGCGACCAAAAATATGAAGAATAAGGCGCCACCGTATTTTTCTATACAGAGAAGAGCTTACTCAAGTCCCTTGTACAAGGCGAATGCGGAAATCTTTATTCTATAACCGCTATACAGTTTATTAAAGACAACATAATCCCTAAAGTTTCTTACCTTATGGCTCGACTTTGACCTTAGTACTTCACTCCTTCACCTGTGAACAGATTAAACAAAGAATAGCACTGTTTGTGCATTTATACTCAAAATTTTAAAATTTAATTCGAATCAACTTTCATTCATTCTAATTAAAAAGAATAGTCTTGTTCAAAAATAAAAATCTATTACTCTTGTATTCAATTAACGTGCTTTTTTACAAAATATCCTTTCATTTATTATATATTTTTGATTAAATTAATTTGTGAAAATTATTTACAAAGGCACTGGATAAAATCAGTACCGTTCAAGTTAAATGTGGATATTTCTGTAAGAAATATCTAGCCAAGTTTTATTAACAAATTGATTAAGCATAAAGTTGCTTTCTAAACTGTTACTTACTGATAACAAAAATATGGTTTGGGTAGATCTATCATAACCTCACAATAAATAATTCCAGTTAGTTATTAATGAAATAGTAAACATAGAAGTTTAATTTCTAATTTTTCTTAAATAGAAGAATTTACTTCCTCTATCACATAATGACATCTTCCGTAGTTTCAGTGAATTAATAAAAGATTAAGGAATGTAAAATTTACAGATTCCTATTGTTTAATATTGAAAAATATATTTATAGTCTGTCCTTGACCTATTTTGAAGTTTAAATAACTTTATTAAACAAAAAATTATCTAACTGCTATGTCCATAGTTCAGCTAACATACGAAAACAAATTTCTACACACCATATGTCCGTCTGACAGAAAAATACCTGCTAGGCGTCTTGCGTCAGCATTAAAATAAAGAAATCTCAAGTCCGGAACAAATAATTTTGCTGCTTACAGATCCACACTCGAACAAAGCGTAAAATCCTATATATTTTCATCTTGTGCTTTTCGGAGATGACGTTCTCCTAAAACAACTTAAATCGTACGTGCTTCCAACACGAAAAAACTGCAAAAACCATTGTCCTCGGGTTCAAGGAACAATTCGACTTGCTTTCACCACAGCTGTATTGGAAGTGTCCTCATGTCAAGCGAGTTACCGCCCGGAAACAAGATTACCTTACAATTTCTTAACAGATGGAGCTCTAGGAATGATACTAAATGAAAAGTTTATTTTGTCACCGTATAAATTAAATTTTAATTTGAATTGAATGCTAATACTTTATTGGGCAGTAGGTAATATTTATTTAATGGATTGTGTAGCAGTATTATGCATTATATTGTTTATTATTAAATAAATAGATTAATTATATGAACACATTTAGATAGGAAATAAAATCGTTACAGTGCATTGTCAGCAACAATAGCTAAATCTTCGAGCTGATTATCGATATCCTGCCATCGTTACAGTATCGATTGAACCCATGCATTTGCTGTCTCTGCAGTAAAAGATCCTATCGCGTGTTCCATAAGTATACCTCCTGCTGCAAAGATTTCACCAATAAGGTGAATATTACAGCCTTTATTGACGGTAGTTTTTGTACTGCACGAGCACCAGCTTTGGCACGACTTCGTCTGCGTCTACAAAACAAGTTGAAATTTGTTTCATTCATAAACATGTGTTTTCTTTACAGAATGAATTTATTCAGGGCTTGGGCATATTCGGCTTGCTTAGTTTTATTTTCTTCGGAATTCATTGTAAGCGGCTTATTGTGAATCTGCTTTACTGTAAATATTCTACATTCCAGGTACTTACTTACTGTAGACACAGAAACTTTTACATTGAAAATGTGCAGTGTTTTACATTTTATTTGTTTCAACTTAATCCTGCAGTCGTCTTCTATCCAACCAAGAAATAAATCAATTTGCTCCTCAGTGAGAAGTTTTGGCGTCTTGCCTCCTTTAGGTAATGATGCCTCTTCGCGTGATCGAACTCAAAAATAAACAGCCTTGTACGGAACATTCAGCTGGATACTGAATACTACCCAATCTTCTCCTCTGTTGCACATCCGACTATTCTTTCCCGGTCTTGAACAGCATGTTTCTTGTAAACCTTCTCGTGGTTTTCATTGTTTCCAAATTGCATTTGTAGATTATTAGCACATTTCTGGTGCAACAAGTGCCTGCGAGGCAATAATCGCATGACTGGATTTCTTAGCATAGTTTTCATACAAATTCCGCAATCATCTTTAAACTCCATGCTCGTAAATTAAAAAAACACACGCAACTACAACAAACATACAGTAAACCTTATGCAGTAACAATAATAATTACCCATCATTTGTTTTTAGTTTGACATACAAGACTTTCAGCTTACTCAGTATTTCAAAAATTTAAAAATAAATGATATTTGTTCTAAATAAGGATTTTCTGAAATACCATTCATTAATTCTAAAATTTAAATAACACTTTCTGAAATAAAACCGACTATTCTGAAATACAATTGATGCTCTCTTGAATAAAACTAACACATCTAAAATACAACTAACTCCTTCTAAAATTAAAATGACTAAATTGAAATACAATTTACATTTTCTGAAAAAAAAACGTAAAAGGTATAGTACAATTTATAAAAAGTAAAGAGTTAATTAATTACTGCTATCATTTGATAATAATTGTATTTAGAAAAAAAAACTGTTCACATTTAGAATGTAGAAACACTCTCAGTAGAGCAGATACTGGGGAACCAGGACCACATCTACAGCAGCATCCCACATATCCACCCGCGAGATAAATCTTATCCCACATTTCCACCCACGAGCTAAATCTATCTTGTTTGGTATCAATTAATATTAGATTTTTCTCAGCTATCCGAGTTTCTAGGAATCTTTCAGATTGCATCATCCCCCAGGAAGCTACCCTCATTTTAAGAATTTTTACCAACCCACATTTCCACCGACGAGATAAATCTTTCTCCACATTTCCACCCACCAGATAAATGTATCTTGTTTGGTATCAATTAATATTAGATTTTTCTCAGCTATCCGAATTTCTAGGAATTCTTCAGATTGCATCATCTCCCAGGAAGCTACCCTAATTTTAAAAATTTTTACCAATTGATTTTTTAATCACTCCCTATATGCTTTTTAGGTGGTTCAAGATACGGATTCATCTTGTTGTTTACGCAAAATCCCAACCTGCAAATAGATTTAAAATCGGGGCAACCCGTTATCCATTTAGACGCGTACCCTCTAGTGAACGTATAAAAGATTATTTCTTGTTTCTTTTAAGATAAATGTATCTTGTTCGGTATCAATTAATGATAGATTGTTCTCTGCTAACCAAATTTCTAGGAAATTTTCAGATTGCATCATCCCCCAGGAAGCTACCTCATTTTAAGAATTTTTACCAACCCACATTTCCACCGACGAGATAAATCTTTCTCCACATTTCCACCCACGAGATAAATGTATCTTGTTTGGTATCAATTAATATTACATTTTTCTCAGTTATCCGAATTTTTAGGAATTTTTCAGATTGCATCATCTCCCAGGAAGCTACCCTAATTTTAAAAATTTTTACCAACTGATTTTTTAATCACTCCCTATATGCTTTTTAGGTGGTTCAAGATACGGATTCATCTTGTTGTTTACGCAAAATCCCAACCTGCAAATAGATTTAAAATCGGGGCAACCCGTTATCCATTTAGACGCGTACCCTCTAGTGAACGTATAAAAGATTATTTCTTGTTTCTTTTAAGATAAATGTACCTTGTTCGGTATCAATTAATGATAGATTGTTCTCTGCTAACCGAATTTCTAGGAAATTTTCAGATTGCATCATCCCCCAGGAAGCTACTCTCATTTTAAGAATTTTTACCAACCCACATTTCCACCCACGAGATAAATCTTTCTCCACATTTCCACCCACGAAATTAATCTCTCTTGTTTGTTATCAATTATTATTATATTTCCCTCAGCTGTCCGAATTTCTAGGAATTGTTCAGATTGCATCATCCCCTAGGGAGCTACCCTCATTTTAATAATTTTTACCAACTGGTTCTTTAATCACCCCTTATATACATTTTAGGGGGTTTGAGATACGGATTCATGTTGCTGTTTTAAGCAAAATCCGAATCTACAAACAGATTTAAAATCGGGACAACCCGCTACCCATTAAAACACATACCTTCTAGCGAACATATAAAAGATTATTTCTTGTTTCTTTTAAGATAAATGTACTTTGTTCTGTATCAATTAATATTAGATTTTCCTCTGCTGTCCGAATTTCGACGAATCTTTTAAATAGGACCACCCCTTACAAAGTTACACCTTTTAAAGGCCCCAAACCTCTAAATTTTTGCTCATCTATTTTAACTCCATCTTTAAAACCATTTTCCTAGAAATTTAAAACCGCTGGAATTTTAGAAATTAACCCTTAATAAGCCATAAGTGTTTGATATTTAAAACCATTTTTAAACAGAAATGTTATGTTTTGAGAATAATGTAAAACATTCCAATGTAATGTGTTTTTAATATATAAATGGGAAAGACGAGTTTAGCCACGGGATGACATAACGTTTGTCATCATCGCCTGAATTATATGTGAAAACGGTATATAACTTCTTTTCAATGGACTTTCTATTAATTATCTAATTGACTGTATGTTTGAGGAATACGGGAAATATGTTTCAATCACGTACATTCCGACTTTTAATTGTGAAAGGTACTTTCCTACAATTCTAGTTAATATATGGGAATACGCATTCTATAATTTGATTTAAATTTGGTGAGTGTAAGAAGAAATTATACTTATACTTTCTCTATACGGGGGATGATGATACTAAAAGCTCATTTTCAATTTATTTTTGTAAAATGTAAAGTCGTTCAAAGTGTAATAGCATTGCGAAATTTACCGCTTTTGAAAATTTCGTGCGAAGACTATCGACAAGAAGAGTTTTAAGCTGTAAGCTTAGAAGAAATTAATATTTACATGTATAATTCAAAAACTGTAAATCATCAACTTTTCTCGAATGAACATCTTAAGTATCTCATGCAGTGTGTAAAAGCGTTTTTACTAGAGCTGACGCCGTAAACAAACACGGCGAGAAGCACATCGAGATGGTTGCTTTCCAGAAGGAGCTAAAAATTACAGACGGTGAGTAGGAGCAAATTAAGGATTTCGAAAAGCAGTCGACCGCAGTGCATGAAGAAGGTATAAACGCCTCAATTCAGTTAACGCGAACCAAGTTGCTATTTGAAAAACCATAGCCATAACAAAATCTTCTTCCAAAATCATAATTGTAAGTCTGAACCCGTTCGACGATTATAAAATAACTTTCAGATTTGTTGACATTATTTCGCAGACCGTACTTGATGTACCGCTCAATGTAATTAGAAAGTTTATATCAAATCTTCCATCTATTATACGCACTATGGAAGTTCCTTTTTACCCAACAGCAGTGGTTTCCATTGATCTGTTGTATCGTTTACTCTCCTTAAGCTGCTCGTTAGCTATCTTGACATCATTTACTGCTTTAACTATCACCGCAGCACCACCTGTTAGGGCTTCAAGAGCACCTAGCCCTGCGAATATCGGAATCAATGGTAGAAAACCTCCTTTCTGCGGAACGGGTATAATACGTGGGACTTTAATTTTGTTCCCTCACCAGCTCTTTTGATGATTTTTTTACCAATTAGAATACCGACATCTAGTAGCTTTTTCAAGTTGTTGGAACCAACTCGCACTATTGCAGATCGTATTTTCTTCAGGAACTCTCCTTTAAATCTTATTTTCTTCTTTAAGCCCATACCCATTTTTCTCTTTGCTTTTATTGCGTTTGTCACGAACCAAGATGCAGTCTTTTCACCAAACTTTGCATCCTTGGACCTAACTCTATCCCAGGCTTCTTCTTCTAAAATTGTATCTGCTCGATGTCTAGTTGAGAGATCGTTGGGGTACTTGGAGTATGCAATGTCGTGGCGCCTACATAAGCGATCCAACTCGTTTACTCCAGGATCGTCTTGAGCTAACCTTTATCGAGTCCCAGGGCCACAATAAGAATAACTTGGAATGTTGAGCTCAAATGGTAAATTATTTATAGCTTTGTTAACTAACCCCCTACCGGAATGCACAATCATGGATGTGCACCCTTTAATAAACAATAACTAAATGAACAATAAAAATGTAAAACATCTCTATTTATACTTTTATACAGCTGTTATGCAGATTTTACAAAATTATTAATTAGAATCGTTTTATTTAAAACTATAACATAATTTTATTTACAGCTATTAATATCTGTAGTTGAAATACACCAAGATAGAAAAATATAAGAGAATAAACTGTAATATACAAGATTATAGTGACAGAGATTTCTCTAAAATCGATGGTTTAAAATTTGAACATCGCTCATAAATGCGTGGAATGGAAACCTGTTATACTCTTCCATGTACCCAACTTGTCTACAAATACTGTTTTCAAACAATCTTGAACAGGTTCTTACAAATTCGTATAAAATGACCCCAATATCACTATTACTGTATTTGCTTTTGATTATGCCATGTGCGAGATTCTGTAAGACATCATTCCTATTATACCTTTCCATTGCCACATTTAACAAAAACAGATCTATATTAGGAGTACCGTTTTCCATTAGTTTTCTTAAAGTATTAGCGTAGTTGAGAACGATCTGAGATACCCCTAAAAAGAGTTCTAAAGTTCCTTTGGTAAATAACATATAATTCTTATCGAATGTTACCATCTTCACTAAACAATTCTTATTTAAATAAAAACGCAGGTTATCAAATTTGCATATCTGATTTCGCACGCCAACTTCCATAGTGCATATAATATATGGAAGATTTGATATAAACTTTCTAAATACATTGAGCGGTACATCAACTATGGTCTGCAAAATGATGTCAACAAATCTGAAAGTTATTTTATAATCGCCGAACAGATTCAGATCTACAATTATGATTTTGGAAGAAGATTTTGTTATGGCGTATGGTTTTTCAAATAGCAACTTGGATCGATCTAACTGAATTGAGGCGTTTATACATTTTTCATGCGCTGTGGTCGACTGCTTTTTCAAATTCTTTATTTGCTTCTACTCATCGTCTGTAATTTTTAGCTCCTCCTGGAAATAAACCATCTCGCCGTGTTTGTTTACTGCATCAGCTCCAGTAAAACTCTTTTACACACTGCATGAGATACTTAAGATGTTCATTCTAGAAAAGTTGATGATTAACAGTTTTTGAATTATACATGTAAATATTAATTTCTTCTACGTTTACAGCTTAAAATTCAAACTAAGATTTACTCTTCTATGTCGATAGTCCTCACACAAAATTTTCAAAGGCGGTAAATTCTGCAATGCTATTACACTTTGAACGACTTTACGTTTTACAAAAATAAATTAAGAATGAGCTTTTAGTATTATTTGCTTCGTATTTATACACATAGAGAAAGTATAAGTATAATTTGTTCTTACACTGGCCCACTTTAAATCAAATTATAGAATGCGTATTCTCATATATTAACTTAAATTGTAGGAAAGTACCTTTCACAATTAATAGTCGGAATGTACGGCATTGAAACATATTTCATGTATTCCTCAAAACATGTAGTCAATAAGATAATTAATAGAAAGTCCATTGAAAAGAAATTATCGCTTTCACATGTAATTTGGGTGATGATAACAAACGCTATGTCATCCCGGGGCTAAACGCGTCCTTCCCATTTATATAATAAAAACACATTACATTAGGAATGTTTTAAATTATTCTAAAAACAGAACATTACTGTTTGAGAATGTTTTAAATATCAAACACTTATGGCTTATAAAGGGTTCATTTCTAAAATTCCAGCAGTTTTAGATTTTTCGGGAAATGGTTGGTTAAAGCATATGTCTTGGATAGCGAAAGAAAGGTTTTAAAGATGGAGTTAAATATAGATAAACAAAAATTTAGAGATTTGGGTCCTTTAAAAAGTATAACTTTGTAAGGGGTGGTCTTATTTAAAAGATTCCTAGAAATTCGGATAGCAAAGAAAAATCTAATATTAATTGATACCGAACAAAGTACAATTATCTTAAAAGAAACAAGAAATAATCTTTTATATGTTCACTAGAGGGTATGCGTCTGAATGGGTAACGGATTGCCCCGATTTTATATCTGTTTGCAAATTCGGATTTTGCGTAAAACAGCAAGATGAATCCGTATTTCGAACCCCCTAAAAAGTATATAGGGAGTGATTAAAAAACCAGTTGGTAAAAAACTCTTACAATGAGGGTAGCTCCTTGGGAGATGATACAATCTGAAAAATTGCTAGAAATTTGGATAGCTGAGAAAAATCTAATATTAATTGATACCAAACAAGATAGATTTATCTCGTGGGTGGAAATGTGGAGAAAGATTTATCTCGCGGGTGGAAATGTGGGATGCTGGTGCAAATGTGGTTCCTGTTTCCCCTGTTTCTGTTATACTGCTATTGTGTAACTAACGCTTCGACAATGTGTGTGCGTGTGTGTGCGCGTGTGGGAGCATCCATATACATATAACATTCACGGCATCAATTGTCCTCTATTACATTTGTTTGTGAAATACAATCAAGTGGTTTAAAAAGCTGCATTTGAGATCATCTTAGATCCGCGTGTAGTCAATACCTGGATCATTTTCAAACAAAATACCAACAAAAGGATAGATACACTGGAAATCAGAAATAGATCGATTGAAAGGTTATTGACAAACGAAGGTTGTAACACAGTAGGATACGTGAAACGTGCCTCAAAAAGAAATACGATGCACTTGTTAGACAAAACAGAAGGCTCACCAAGAACTAAAAGAGAAGAGAAAAGTAAAATGAAAACCAGAGAGAAAACTACAGTAATAATTTCGTTGGCAAACCAGTTATGTGCTAAAATTGTTTTAACGATAAATTTTTCGTTCTTTTCTAGAAAAACTTTTGTTTTCTTACTTTATGTATTTTGCATTTTGGTTTCAGATCTGCGAAATATGTTTGTTTTCTGTATTGTATGTATTATCTTAGCTAGCATTTAAAAAAATGTGTTGTTTTTTCTTTTGCTCGGTATTTATTAAAACTGTTTATGTTTTCTTTTACATATTCCAAAGTAGAGGATGAGGCCGATCGATCTGACGGTGAATTCGGTGGATCCGGTTCCGGTGGATGCAAGGGTTAATCCCATAAGGTGAATCTGATCGTCAATCGGCATGGCCTTATTCTCTACCTTGGAATATGTAAAAGAAAACCAGCTTTCTATTGGTTTATCGTTCTCGAAAATGAAGTAATCAAACTGCAACCGTTTTTATCCTTTTAAAAGTTGTGCAACTTATCTAATAATGTTAAGTGCATGAAAATAGTTGTAACACCTATATCAGTTAGTTTCGAGTTGTTCCTTGTAGTGAGTGCATTAAATATTTAAACGCGTCTTTAGTGATAGATATTGCATCGTACAGGTAAGTCTTTATTGTTTATACTTATTTATATATCCGGAGTATCGTGAGCTTTCGTGTAGATGCAAGTTGGCTCTTTCTGCTTGAGGACTTCTTGGAATTGATGGTGCTCCCTAATTGCAATCATTCAAGCGCTGTTATGTCATTTATAAGGACGTCATTTATCTAAGCAATCGACAGCATAATGTTTAAATGCTGAAACATACGATGTTTTTGCTATATTTCAAAATTTACAAAAAAGGCGTTTATCTTGAAAACGGCAAAAGATATCTACAAAATAAATTAAAAACTTCCTCCTAAATGAAACAACTCCCCTGTCGATTTTTGATGTCCTTTATCTATATACAGAGTTTTAAGATCGTATGTCGAAAGATTTACGAGTTCTTTATGAAATAACTTCGACCTTTTAATATAATTTTTAAAAGTTGATATACGATCCAAAATGGCCTGATTCGTGCTCATTTGCAATTCGTATGACCCTGTGTAACTTAGTTTTCGAGATTTCAAATTTGAATACTTTGGGACTAGTGAAATTTTTAATAATAAGCTTAAGACTTAGAAATTTTTTTACATAAAATTGGAAATTATATATTATGGCCTCTAACTCGAAAACGGATAGAGATATCACAAAACACCCATGTCCCCGATATTCAGTGGTATGCGAAGGCGTTTAAGCAGCCTGCGGTTACCAAGTTCCAACACTCGAACATTTGCCGAATGAATAGTTTTCCAATATATTCTTGCCAACAAGGTTTATCGTCTCGAAACAGGTTGGACACTCAAGTTATTAGTACATGAATTATGTATATATCTAGATTCAATTCTCTTAAATGCAAGACGTAATTGAAAATTGGTAACAAGAGCCAAGCTTCAGTAGTATTCATTATAACATCATCTAAATAATTAGGCTAGATAGCTCAATTGGTTAGAGCGCTGATCCGGAAAATCAGAGGTTGCAGGTTCAAATCCTGCTGTAACCGTTCTTTAGTGGTTTTCAATTACTAGTTCGATTTGAAATGGTAATTCAACTTTACATATAAAAGTTGGGTTTTCATTTGATCTTAAAACTATTTATGATATATATAGTATATATATATATATATATATAATATATATATATATATATATATATATATATATATGATATCTATTTAGTATAAAGGTGTAAATATGTTAATCTTTAGTATGTAAACGTAAATATATAAATAATATGCTAATTTATACGTCATAGTTTCACGTAGTAATATATGTTATAAAACGATATAGAAATTGCATATGTAACTGCAATAAATTATATTCTATTATAAATATTAATCTGTAGGATGTTAATTTATAAATAATCAACTAATATGTTAAATGTATGTTAATTCCGATAAACCGCTATACGTAATACGTAATAGATATGTGTAACATAACACTCTTATGATTTCTTATTTTTAGTTACAAAATGTATGATAGATTAAAATATGACTGTGATGATAAATAGTAAAGACAGAAGTACAAATTTTGATAATGTAAGTACTGAAGTAAAAAATAAAAACATGGTGTAAGAGTCATGTGGGAAGATGTGATTAAAAGACTGGGGTATTAACGGACTCTACTGGATATGTAATGTATAGAATAAGTAAGTTAGGTAATTTTCTGGAATCTAGATAGGGGAAATGGCTAAGCAAAGGTCACGTGAACCTTGAATGTAAGGGTTTCGCGGGGCGAATGACCTGGCAAAAATAGTCAGAGTAAACTTTATATTCTCTTATGGGAAAATACATATAAAAATGAGCGATTTTGCTCTCGTTGTAACATAGCTTACCTACTTAACTGCAGACGATCTTTTAGCTAAGGCAAAATATTTGCAAAAATTTTATCTCAAAGATTTGAATGATGCTCTCTCTAGCTTTAGAACTTGCTACACTCAGAAATAATAGACTAATTTATGATGATTTAAAGAACATTAAGGGTATTTGGGTATTTTCACCTTTTGATATATTTAGTACTTGCGAAGTCTACAGGTTCTAGCAGTTTTCCAAAAGCAATCAGCCTTAATGTTGTATCTAACTTTACGCGGTAGCACTGCATGTGCCGAGAGATCTTTTTCAAAATTGAAAAATTATCTTAGGAACCACGTTTCACAATTCAGATTAGAAGATTTATCTCTCTTGGCAATAGAACATGACATTGTCAAAGATATGAATATAAATGATACAATAAATGAATTTGCAGCAAAACGTACAAGAAAAAAGAATTTTTAAATTTGATTTTGAGTATCTGCTATTTCATGTTTATTTGATGTATCAAATTTTGAAGTTAAATAATTTTGTGCGGCCTGTAGGTAATTTACGGGAACCCAAAAATCATAGTTAAGCATGTGCGTGAAGTTAGCCCCCCAACTTTTGAAAAATAACTTTCTATTACTCATTCGTTTGCACATTGTTTGCACATGTATGCACATCTGGTATTTTTGTTTGCACACTTTTCGTTTAAAAATTATTCAAGAAACAATTTGGGGGGGGGGCAACTTCAGACTGGCCCCGCGACTTTCAGGAAATTTATTTTAAACCGGCGGAATCAATACACCATCGTTTGCACATATATGCACATCCATTATTTTTGTTTGCACACCTTTCGTTTAAAAGTTATTAAAGAAACAATTGTGGGGGCGAACTTAACACTAGACCCCGACTTTCAGCAAATTCATTTTTAACCGACGAAATTGATAGATCTTCGTTTGCACATGTATACACATCTATTATTTTTGTTTGCACACTTCCAGTTTAAAAGTTATTTAACATTCAGCTTTATAGTCCTTGCTACGAAAGTAAATATTAAATAAGATTTGAACTAAAGGTGTGCAAACGAAAAAGCGACTTGATTCATGATGTGCAAACGAAGATACTTTGATTTCCGTCATCATATGTTAGAATTGCACAAAATGCGATATTTGACTTGTGTGAAGTTAGCCCCCCCCTGATTAAATTAAAAAATTTTTTTGACTTACAGTGGTGTGCAAATAAAAAGTTGATGTGTTTCATAATATACAAACGAAAAGGTATGAATTGGACTCATTGTAATAATTTTTTCACATTTTCAACAGTAGCCATCGTCTAGCGAGGACTATGAAGCTGAATGTTAAATAACTTTTAAACTGAAAATGTAAATGTTAAATAAGTTTTGAACTAAAGGTGTGCAAACGAAAAAGCAACTTGATTCATGACGTGCAAACGAAGCTACTTTGATTTCCGTCAGCACATATTAGAATTGCATAAAAATGCGATATTTGACATGTGTAAAGTTACCCCCCTGATTAAATTTAATAATTTTTTGACTTACAGTGGTGTGCAAAAAAAAAGTTGATGTGTTTAGTAATGTGCAAACGAAAAGGTATCAATTAGACTCATTGTAATCCATTTTTGAACACTTTGAACAGTAACTATCGTATAGTGGATACTACGAAAATGTTAAATAAGTTTTGAACTAAAGGTGTGCAAACGAAAAAGCAACTTGATTCATGATGTGCAAACGAGGATACCTTGATTTCCGTCATCACATGTTAGAATTGCACAAAAATGCAATGTTTGACATGTGTGAAGTTAGCCCCCTGATTAAATTTAAAAAAATTTTTGACTTACAGTATGTGCAAACAAAAAGTTGATGTGTTTCGCAATGTGCAAACGAAAAGGTATCAATTGAACTCATTGTAACAATTTTTTTACATTTTCAACAGAAGCTATAGTACAGCGAGGACTATGCGGCTGAATGTTAAATAACTATTAAACTGGAAGTCTAAATGTTAAGTAAGTTTAGAACTAACAGTGTGCAAACGAAAAAGCGATTTGATTCATGATGTGCAATCTAAACTACTTTAATTTTCATCATCACATATTAGAATTGCACAAAAATGCGATGTTTGACACGTGTGAAGTTAGCCCCCTGATTAAATTAAAAAATTTTTTACTTACAGTGGTGTGCAAAAAAAAGTTGATGTGTTTAGTAATGTGCAAACAAAAAGGTATCAATTAGGCTCATTGTAATCCATTTTTGAACACTTTGAACAGTAGCTATCGTAGTGGGGATACTACGAAAATGTTAAATAAGTTTTGAACTAAAGGTGTACAAACGAAAAAGCGACTTGATTCATGATGTGCAAACGAAGATACCTTGATTTCCGTCATCACATGTTAGAATTGCACAAAAATACGATGTTTGACATGTGTGAAGTTAACCCCTCCTCCCGATTAAATTAAAAAATTTTTTGGACCTACATCGGTGTGCAAACAAAAAGTTGATATATTTCGTAATGTTCAAACGACAAGGTATCAACTAAGCTCATTGTAGTCCATTTTTGCGCATTTTCAACAGTAGTTATCGTGTAGCGGGTACTACGAAAGTAAATATTAAATACGTTTTGAACTAAAGGTGTGCAAACGAGAAAGCAACTTGATTCATGATGTGCAAACGCAGATACTTTGATTTCCTTCATCACATATTATAATTTCACAAATATGTGATATTTGACATGTGTGAAGTTAGCTGCACTTGATTAAATATAAAAAATTGTTTGACTTACAGTGGTGTGCAAACAAAAAGTTGATGTGTTTCGTAATGTGCAAACGAAAAGGAGTAGAGGAAAATCAGGCAACCCACCCCCACATTTCCACCAGCATCCACATTTCCACACACATCTGGACCAAATTTACATGTAAATTCATAAGGAGAAATGAAGATTCATCTCACATTTCCACAGCATCCACATTTCCACATACGAGATAAACCTATTTTTAAGATTTTTTACCGCTAACATTCTGGACAAAAAAGTTTTCTTCGACTAGCCATTTTTTTATCTTTCATCTGAACCAAATAGTTTTCTTTGTCTAGCCATTGCATCTTTCGAGATAAACCTACCTTGTTTGGTATCAATTAATATTAGATTTTTCTCAGCTACCCGAATGTTTAGGAATTTTTTAGATTGCATCACCCCCAAGGGAGCTACCCCATTTTAAGATTTTTTACCTATAGCGACTTTTGAGCGTTCTTATAAATTTTCTTAGTCATGCGATACATCTTGTTAGTCTAGAATTTTACGCAGAATTTGAATCTGCAAACAGATTTGAAATCGGACAACGCCCTGCAAAATTACACTTTAAGCTCTCAAACCTCTAAATTTCGCCTTTGCTTTATAAGCAAAACTAACAAATAGTTTTCCTCGTCTAGCCAATGCATCTTTCAAGATAAACCTACCTTGTTTGGTATCAATTAATATTAGATTTTCTCAGCTACCCGAATCTTTTTATTTCTAATTTTCAGATCTCCGCGCTAGCTCTTTTCAACGTCTTAAAACCGGTTGTAGAAATTGTTTTGTGAACCTTAGAATTTTGGTGTTGAAAATAAAAACTAAACATATTAAATAAAATTTATTGATAAAATAGCCGCTACTGAACACCTTATCCATCTAACGTATTGATTTTTTAAATAATATTAACAAAAACGCTAGTTCGCAGGATCTGAAATTTGTGTAAACAAGGATGAACTCCATTCAACGGTACATCAACTACTTATTTTCTCTTTAGGAATATACACCAGAAACTTGTATGCTTTTAATTAATTAAAAGCAGAAAGTTTTACTGTAAAATATATAGAGCAAATAAATTATTCCCTGAATGTGTTTTCAATTGCAATAACTGACTATACAATCACAATTTAAATTACACTTTATTTAACTAAGTTACTTTAAACAAGAAATTACCGCATCCAAAATTCAATGCATGCTTAACAATAATGTAGAAATGGCAAGGTCGACTTTTGATGTCCAATGTAATGTGTTTTAAATATCTAAAAGAAAGCGCATTTTGCTGGTATGAAATCTATGGAATTTCTCCTGTAATGAAAGAAGAATGCATTCGTAATTGAAAATGCGTGCTACAACTTTCGCTAGATACCAGCCATGTATGTTAATTAGAAATTTTGTGTATGACATCATTAACTACCTAAATTCCAGAATTAACAAAATGTAATAAACCAGATTAAGTACTGAAAGTAAATGGGTCTTATTACCTAAATTACCTTACGTGACGCGGTAGAAGCATTATAATGCAAATTCGGAAACTTCAATGTAGTATTAATAAATTTGTAACTCGTAATCCAACAAATATTCTAGATTTCTTAACGAACATTTGAATGCTGTTTTATAATTTCTTTTCTTGGACTTTCTATTAATTATGTTGAGAATATGTTTCAATAACGCGCATTTCAAATCGAGATATAATTGTTTGTAGATTACCAATACCACGAGGCGCTGAAAAGTGCGTATTTACGGAAAATACAAACCTCATTTAGTAGTATAATTAACGGAGCTTAACAGTGGACGATGTTACACCACGACATTAAATGGCATGCTTGAATATTTTCTTTGAAACAATCGAAGATTGCCGAAGACACTCGAAGAGTGCACAAACGCGGTCACTAAACCACAATTAATAATCGCCTTTATAGGTTTAACATTTTACCATTACCAATGACTTTAATTTCTTATTGGAGAATCCTTATTCTCCACACACTGCTACGTAGTTGCATGTCCATTCCTTTTGAGGTATATGCTCGTTATAGGTTGTAAGCACCCGCGGTTTTACTTAACTACACTTTGAGAGATCCTTTAATCTTTTTTAATCGTGTCCTTCTCGCGTACAATACAGTAGGACTTAGCCTTACTACCTACAAATTCTAACACCAAGTCACCGTTAAACTCGTCTTTAAATTTCCCCACAACTTTTGTTAACATGCGGTATATTGTGTTTATTATTTCCGCGTACACCACTTTAAACCTAAAAATAAAAACAGGATAGTTTAATACGTCTATTAATAATTTATGGTAATGTTGGCGATACAAATATGTAAAACAAACTTTATCAAGAAATATGTTTTAATAGAATACATACATGTATTGATAACATCTATAAACCGCTGTGGTAACCAGAGTCTGGCGAATCTGGGATAGCCAAATCTCTAAACATTTGCGCAAGCGATTGCCTTGCAGTTGCATCTTTTAAGTACTGAATGGGAAACATTTAATAAGTTCCAACACTGTCAAGTAATTTAAATTGCTGCAATCATTAGACAGAGAAATACTGGCACTGCTCTCTCCTCTAATAACGTTTGAACCCTTTCTTCCTCCGTCGTATTTCCACATACTTTTTATATCACCAACAAATTTTCGTAAAATTCTGGAAAGTTTCTACACCTTAACTCAACCATTTTAAAACAGATCAATTCTCGCAAATTTAATAGCTTGATGCACTCGTACGCAGGTAGCACAATAACATTCCCATCTTTCGTAATCTCCATATTATATAAATTCTCTTTTCAAAATTGTTCAAAAACCATATACTTCTATTAAAGGCTGTGCTCAGCTGCAATTTGAAATCTTGATCCAATTGTATCTCAACAACATCGTTTCCAGTAGTCAGACCATTTAATCGTACTTGTTTTGAGTCTTGAGCAAATTGGTGAATTTGAAATTCCACTTGAAAAGTACACAATTTCTTCCAATCGAAGTAAGAGAATGTTATCGTAGAATCAGCACACATACCACTACAGCAAATCACTTGGATGGCAGGTTGAAGACCACCATATAAATCAAAACCAACTTCTAATATATGGTGGTGATAATTTGGAGGAAATTCGCCTAACCTATAGGTTGACTTACCAACTAGTTGGTTGATATTTAATTGTGGTACTCGCACATCACTTGTAACGTCAACACAAGAAAAATCCATCTTTATTTATAATTTTAATCAAACTCGACGATACTTTGACGACTAATGCACTGGAACATGGCTCTCGCCTTTTATGCCGATGGTCGAGCGTGCGCAGCTCTTATTATATTAGTTGGCGTTATATGCAAGTCTTGACTGGAAAAGTGACGTCTATAATTGTTTTATAGTGGGTTTTACCTGTATGTATTTAACCACCAACGCCATTTTAGGATTATTAAACAAAATTACTCTTAGCAGTATTTTTAATATACCATCGTGTAAGATTTCAATTATTATTGTGTTTTCCTCAGGTTTTCAAATCCCTCGGAATTTTTTCCAAATCGAATGACACCTTACTGATTTGCAGAATAACCTTTTGCAAGCACCGTATATAATTCATCTTTAATCTATTTCTAAACCGTATCGCTCTGTCTTTTGAGATAAATCCCTGGTGTGTCCCACAATCGACTTCCTTTCCACCCCAAACACGTTGACACTGATGTTGTTTAATTCCTCGAACCGGGGTATATCCTTTATGGATATCGGGAACTGCAGTCCTGTCAAATTGAGAATGGTGCTGTAATGGGGGTAGCTACCGACCCTTTGCGGATTGTGAGCACTGAGTAGAGCGCAGCTATCACGCACCAGGCAAAGCATGCGTTGTCGTCATTTTGTATATTAATAACAGCTCTGGTGTTTCGAACCCATTTGGGGAGCTCGATGTATGAGGATCCACGCAAAGGGTTGTACTTGTTTACATTAATCTCCAAGTTTCAGAGTCCTGTTTCAGAGTCCATCCTAAAATTTAAAAAATTAGAAAAAATAAATTATTGTAGAAACTAACCAGAATCTCGTTCTTGGAACTCCTCTGACTTAGCTGACATCCTCTCCACAAAGGAATTGTAGATCTCCCCTAGGTTACTGGAGGAGGTGAGCACAACATTTCGAGTGTTGAAAGATTTAACATCCTCTACAATGTCCATCTTAATGTAGCCACTAATTAGGTAGTTTACTTTTAAATTAGAAGAAACCCAGCGTCGTTTAACCTTGAGTAACATTTCATACCAGTCTATTCACGTCGGTGAAAATCAATTAACTTCTTGCTTACGCGCTACATCTATAATTATCGGATGTATCAAACGAGAACAAAGTTAGACGGGGTAAATATTTATACATATTTTCGAAATTGTGAAATTGGAATAGTCTGCATTTGCATTTTGATAAGTAAACATCGTAATAAAAATGAGCGGGGAAAGAATTATATCCTTAGATGCTATAAAAATTTTAGAAGAAGTTGTCAAGGAGATGAAAACAAGTTTATCAAACAACTCAACTAGCCAACATTTGAATGGTATGTCTAATGAATCTCTGGTAAATACTAAAATAGTGCAAGATAAACCTACACATGATAATGTTGATGCGAAAGATCAGAACATAGACTCCAAGTCAGACGTTTCTGACAGAAAAGAAAGAGACAACTTAAATCGTATACTAAAGAGGATTTAAATAAAGCCCTTGACGAAATAAACAAAGGATGGATTACTGGTTCAGAAGCATCCGAAATCTACAATGTTCCAAAAGCTACACTCTATACGAAACTCAGATCAAACGAAAATCGTGTGCAAAATTTGGATATGTATACTACACATTTGCCAATTAAAGGAGGAAAAAGTGACTTTTGTGTGTGTGTGTGTGTGTGTTTAGTTTTAATGAATAAAATATATTTCTATGTGAAGTGTACATGTTAAGTATTTGAATTGTAATATAAATATTGTTTCAAACGTTTTGGTTTTATTTATATATAATGGTATTGTTAGGATACAATTACTCGGAAGCAGTAGCAGAATTTTGGTTTATGTAATATCATAGAAGTTGAAAAAACAAAAACTAAAGGTATGTTTGAAACACGTAGTTGTAGTCATTTCGATTAAAATTAAATGTAGCGCTCTTTGTTATAATTCTTTCATAATTACTTAGATACCCATTTCAGTTACGTGAACATTTGAAAAATTAAACAATACCAATGTATGCTTTATATTTTAAAACATAAACAAGCTAATATATATAAAAATAATTTCTAAATTCACATCATTCATTTCTTATGATAACGTTGTGGTGGTTAAATTGTTATTTTAAAACTTACAATTTAGTATATATTCCATTTGAATATCTGCCAACAGTTTTATAAACCCCATCTCCTCGATTATTTCCATAAAATCATCCAGATCCTCGGGCATTGATAACACTGCAGTACAGTGCTGTATTGCTTCCTCGTATGACTGAACATAAGACATTTTCTCCTTCTATCGAAAAGCGTTGCCCACATTCTGCTTTTTTTACTCGTAGAGCATTGCGAAATCTTCGAATAACCTCTCCAAAGTCTTTATACATATTTGTTATATTGTCTCTTTAAACCGTACAATCAACAAATAATAACTTCTACGCGAACAGTCCTTTTATATGGGCTACTCCTATTCGGATATGTACCGATTGCATCCGATTTGTGTGCACGCACGAAGCAACCGGTATGGAATGTATTCTATGAACAAAATCATTACATTTCTTAAGAAAAATGCTAAGGACTTTAAAATAATTATAACTCTTGTTAGACCTCTAGTCTCTAGATAAACGTTATTATTTTAGGTTGTGTCACTGTTTTCTAAATCAATTTCCTACATACTTTTTCCTAAACTATGCGTATCAATTGACGGTTATACTTTACTCCATAACCGACTTGTATATATTTTCGTCTTCGTCTCTAGCTAACACATCCGCATAGTAAAGATGGAACGGTTCTTCTGGAACGAGTTGCTTAATTTTCTTTATAGGTACGTCCATGTTTTCGACTTTAACCTTTGTTGTAGGTATGGGGATTTTTTCGGTGATCGATTACAACTGGGAAGCGGTTATTTGCAGTGGATCGATCAATTGTTTGTGCACCTCTTTGAATTTTCGCTGGCCTAACCTATTAATTTTTCCTTTTATCTAACCTAGGTCCACACTTTGTTTTAATGGAAAACTCATTAAAAGCAATTAGTGCTAATGGGTTTTAATGAGAAAACTCATTAAAAGAAAGTGTTAATGGGTTTTAATGAGAAAACTCATTAAAAGCAATTAGGTCATATGGTCATGTGGTCATGTGGATTGGTCATTGGTCATATGGTCATGTGGTCAATTGGTCATATGGTCAATTCATTGGTCATATGGTCATTGGTCATATGGTCATGTGGTCATATGGTCATATGGTCATATGGTCATGTGGTCATGTGGTCATATGGTCCATGTGGTCATGTGGTTATGTGAGCAGGAGATTAAATTTGGTATATAAGGAAGTAGTTTTGGGTAGAGCTTAGTTATAGTAAGACATTTTTTCGAAAGATGTCGCATTCAAGCAATCAGTGGTGCTCCAAACAATCTATTCAAAAGCAGCAGAGGATATCCTGGATGGCTCGAGTTTCTACGCTGCTAGTAAAAATATAATATACCTAGAACAACGTTATGCAGATATGTTAAAGGTTGCAGAACGTGAAGAATTACATAATTCCAACGATGCATCCAGAGATGTTATGCCAGAAGTTAAAATACCTATACAGAATTATGATAACTTTGCTATTGCTAATGCAAAAGAGGATGGTAAACATGGTCCTTTGTTCCCGTCTAACATACGAGCTATATTCGTGGGACCATCGAGTTGTGGGAAGACCAACGCTTTAATATCTCTGATCTTGCACGAGAACGGTCTTAGATTTCAAAGTGTCTATGTATTTTCGAAGAGTTTGTATCAACCGAAATACGAATTGTTAAGAAACGTTTTACACCATTAAAAGAAGAAATTGGTTACCATGAGTTTGAAAATTGCGATGATTTGATCGAACCCGGAGATACCAAAGAAGATTCAATTATGGTTTTCGATGATATACCTGCAAACGAGCAAAGTAAAATCACTCAGTTTTTCTCGTTCGGTCGACATAAAGCAATAGATTCGTTCTATCTATGTCAAACTTACGCTAGTGCCTTAAAACATAGACTCAGAGATAACGCCAATGTAATCGCATTATGGAAACAGGATGAAACCAATCTCGGACATATCTTTTCGGATCATATAAGTGGTGACATGATATATCCGAAATTTAAAGAAATGTGTTTACAGTGTTGGGGCGACTCAAAACATAATTTTATAACTGTTGTTAAAGATTTTGATTTGGATAATGGTCGATATAGGAAGAATTTCGACGAGTATATAAATATTTGATATTATTCAAAAAGTTAGTTCCCATCCAAAGTTTCATGATGACGGACGTTAACAATTTTATTGCAAATAAACGCAGTCTTCATCTTATGCAGGATGCTGTACGAAAAAGTTTGTAGCGTACAAAAGGGAGATGCTACATCTCAGCAAAAATTCAAAGAGGTGCACAAACAATTGATCGATCCACTGCAAATAACCGCTTCCCAGTTGTAATCGATCACCGAAAAAATCCCCATACCTACAACAAAGGTTAAAGTCGAAAACATGGACGTACCTATAAAGAAAATTAAGCAACTCGTTCCAGAAGAACCGTTCCATCTTTACTATGCGGATGTGTTAGCTAGAGACGAAGACGAAAATATATACAAGTCGGTTATGGAGTAAAGTATAACCGTCAATTGATACGCATAGTTTAGGAAAAAGTATGTAGGAAATTGATTTAGAAAACAGTGACACAACCTAAAATAATAACGTTTATCTAGAGACTAGAGGTCTAACAAGAGTTATAATTATTTTTAAAGTCCTTAGCATTTTTCTTAAGAAATGTAATGATTTTGTTCATAGAATACATTCCATACCGGTTGCTTCGTGCGTGCACACAAATCGGATGCAATCGGTACATATCCGAATAGGAGTAGCCCATATAAAAGGACTGTTCCTAGAAGTTATTATTTGTTGATTGTACGGTTTAAAGAGACAATATAACAAATATGTATAAAGACTTTGGAGAGGTTATTCGAAGATTTCGCAATGCTCTACGAGTAAAAAAAGCAGAATGTGGGCAACGCTTTTCGATAGAAGGAGAAAAATGTCTTATGTCTCAGTCATACGAGGAAGCAATACAGCACTGTACTGCAGTGTTATCAATGCCCGAGGATCTGGATGATTTTATGGAAATAATCGAGGAGATGGGGTTTATAAAACTGTTGGCAGATATTCAAATGGAATATATACTAAATTGTAAGTTTTAAAATAACAATTTAACCACCACAACGTTATCATAAGAAATGAATGATGTGAATTTAGAAATTATTTTTATATATATTAGCTTGTTTATGTTTTAAAATATAAAGCATACATTGGTATTGTTTAATTTTTCAAATGTTCACGTAACTGAAATGGGTATCTAAGTAATTATGAAAAGAATTATAACAAAGAGCGCTACATTTAATTTTAATCGAAATGACTACAACTACGTGTTTCAAACATACCTTTTAGTTTTTTTTTTTTCAACTTCTATGATATTACATAAACCAAAATTCTGCTACTGCTTCCGAGTAATTGTATCCTAACAATACCATTATATATAAATAAAACCAAAACGTTTGAAACAATATTTATATTACAATTCAAATACTTAACATGTACACTTCACATAGAAATATATTTTTATTCATTAAAACTAATACACACACACACACACACAAAAGTCACTTTTCCTCCTTTTAATTGGCAAATGTGTAGTATACATATCCAAATTTTGCAGATTTTCGTTTGATCTGAGTTTCGTATAGGTGTAGCTTTTGGAACATTGTAGATTTCGGATGCTTCTGAACCAGTAATCCATCCTTTGTTTATTTCGTCAAGGGCTTTATTTAAATCCTCTTTAGTATACGATTTAAGTTGTCTCTTTCTTTTCTGTCAGAAACGTCTGACTTGGAGTCTATGTTCTGATCTTTCGCATCAACATTATCATGTGTAGGTTTATCTTGCACTATTTTAGTATTTCCCAGAGATTCATTAGACATACCATTCAAATGTTGGCTAGTTGAGTTGTTTGATAAACTTGTTTTCATCTCCTTGACAACTTCTTCTAAAATTTTTATAGCATCTAAGGATATAATTCTTTCCCCGCTCATTTTATTACGATGTTTACTTATCAAAATGCAAATGCAGACTATTCCAATTTACAATTTCGAAAAATATGTATAAATATTTACCCCGTCTAACTTTGTTCTCGTTTGATACATCCGATAATTATAGATGTAGCGCGTAAGCAAGAAGTTAATTGATTTTCACCGACGTGAATAGACTGGTATGAAATGTTACTCAAGGTTAAACGACGCTGGGTTTCTCCTAATTTAAAAGTAAACTACCTAATTAGTGGCTACATTAAGATGGACAGTGTAGAGGATGTTAAATCTTTCAACACTCGAAATGTTGTGCTCACCTCCTCCAGTAACCTAGGGGAGATCTACAATTCCTTTGTGGAGAGGATGTCAGCTAAGTCAGAGGAGTTCCAAGAACGAGATTCTGGTTAGTTTCTACAATAATTTATTTTTTCTAATTTTTTAAATTTTAGGATGGACTCTGAAACAGGACTCTGAAACTTGGAGATTAATGTAAACAAGTACAACCCTTTGCGTGGATCCTCATACATCGAGCTCCCAAATGGGTTCGAAACACCAGAGCTGTTATTAATATACAAATGACGACAACGCATGCTTTGCCTGGTGCGTGATAGCTGCGCTCTACTCAGTGCTCACAATCCGCAAAGGGTCGGTAGCTACCCCATTACAGCACCATTCTCAATTTGACAGGACTGCAGTTCCCGATATCCATAAAGGATATACCCCGGTTCGAGGAATTAAACAACATCAGTGTCAACGTGTTTGGGGTGGAAAGGAAGTCGATTGTGGGACACACCAGGGATTTATCTCAAAAGACCTACGGTTTAAAAAGATTGAAATTATATACGGTGCTTGCAAAAGGTTATTCTGCAAATCAAAGGTGTCATTCGATTTGGAAAAATTCCGAGGGATTTGAAAACCTGAGGAAAAACACAATAATAATTGAAATCTTACACGATGGTATATTAAAATACTGCTAGAGTAATTTTGTTTAATAATTCTAAAAATGGCGTTGGTGGTTAAATACATACAGGTAAAACCCACTATAAAACAATTATAGACGTCACTTTTCCAGTCAAGACTTGCATATAACGCCAACTAATATAATGAGCTGCGCACGCTCGACCATCGGCATAAAAGGCGAGCCATGTTCCAGTGCATTAGTCGTCAAAGTATCGTCGAGTTTGATTAAAATTATAAATAAAGATGGATTTTTCTTGTGTTGACGTTACAAGTGATGTGCGAGTACCACAATTAAATATCAACCAACTAGTTGGTAAGTCAACCTATAGGTTAGGCGAATTTCCTCCAAATTATCACCACCATATATTAGAAGTTGGTTTTGATTTATATGGTGGTCTTCAACCTGCCATCCAAGTGATTTGCTGTAGTGGTATGTGTGCTGATTCTACGATAACATTCTCTTACTTCGATTGGAAGAAATTGTGTACTTTTCAAGTGGAATTTCAAATTCACCAATTTGCTCAAGACTCAAAACAAGTACGATTAAATGGTCTGACTACTGGAAACGATGTTGTTGAGATACAATTGGATCAAGATTTCAAATTGCAGCTGAGCACAGCCTTTAATAGAAGTATATGGTTTTGAACAATTTTGAAAAGAGAATTTATATAATATGGAGATTACGAAAGATGGGAATGTTATTGTGCTACCTGCGTACGAGTGCATCAAGCTATTAAATTTGCGAGAATTGATCTGTTTTAAAATGGCCGAGTTAAGGTGTAGAAACTTTCCAGAATTTTACGAAAAATTTGTTGGTGATATAAAAAGTATGTGGAAATACGACGGAGGAAGAAAGGGTTCAAACGTTATTAGAGGAGAGAGCAGTGCCAGTATTTCTCTGTCTAATGATTGCAGCAATTTAAATTACTTGACAGTGTTGGAACTTATTAAATGTTTCCCATTCAGTACTTAAAAGATGCAACTGCAAGGCAATCGCTTGCGCAAATGTTTAGAGATTTGGCTATCCCAGATTCGCCAGACTCTGGTTACCACAGCGGTTTATAGATGTTATCAATACATGTATGTATTCTATTAAAACATATTTCTTGATAAAGTTTGTTTTACATATTTGTATCGCCAACATTACCATAAATTATTAATAGACGTATTAAACTATCCTGTTTTTATTTTTAGGTTTAAAGTGGTGTACGCGAAATAATAAACACAATATACCGCATGTTAACAAAAAGTTGTGGGGAAATTTAAAGACGAGTTTAACGGTGACTTGGTGTTAGAATTTGTAGGTAGTAAGGCTAAGTCCTACTGTATTGTACGCAGAAGGACACGATTAAAAAGATTAAAGGATCTCTCAAAGTGTAGTTAAGTAAAACCGCGGGTGCTACAACCTATAACGAGCATATACCTCCAAAAGGAATGGACATGCAACTACGTAGCAGTGTGTGGGAGAATAAGGATTCTCTCCAATAAGAAATTAAAGTCATTGGTAATGGTAAAAATGTTAAACCTATAAAGGCGATTATTAATTGTGGTTTAGTGACCGCGTTTGTGCACTCTTCGAGTGTCTTCGGCAATCTTCGATTGTTTCCAAAGAAAATATTCAAGCATGCCATTTAATGTCGTGGTGTAACATCGTCCACTGTTAAGCTCCGTTAATTATACTACTAAATGAGGTTTGTATTTTCCGTAAATACGCACTTTTCAGCGCCTCGTGGTATTGGTAATCTACAAACAATTATATCTCGATTTGAAATGCGCGTTATTGAAACATATTCTCAACATAATTAATAGAAAGTCCAAGAAAAGAAATTAAAACAGCATTCAAATGTTCGTTAAGAAATCTAGAATATTTGTTGGATTACGAGTTACAAATTTATTAAATACATTGGAAGTTTCCGGAATTTGCATTATAATGCTTCTACCGCGTCACGTAAGGTAATTTAGGTAATAAGACCCATTTACTTTCAGTACTTAATCTGGTTTATTACATTTTGTTAATTCTGGAATTTAGGTAGTTAATGATGTCATACACAAAATTTCTAATTAACATACATGGCTGGTATCTAGCGAAAGTTGTAGCACGCATTTTCAATTACGAATGCATTCTTCTTTCATTACAGGAGAAATTCCATAGATTTCATACCAGCAAAATGCGCTTTCTTTTAGATATTTAAAACACATTACATTGGACATCAAAAGTCGACCTTGCCATTTCTACATTATTGTTAAGCATGCATTGGAATTTTTGGATGCGGTAATTTCTTGTTTAAAGTAACTTAGTTAAATAAAGTGTAATTTAAATTGTGATTGTATAGTCAGTTATTGCAATTGAAAACACATTCAGGGAATAATTTATTTGCTCTATATATTTTACAGTAGCGTTTCGGACAAAACTTTCTGCTTTTAATTAATTAAAAGCATACAAGTTTCTGGTGTATATTCTAAAGAAAATAAGTAGTTGATGTACCGTTGAATGGAGTTCATCCTTGTTTACACAAATTTCAGATCCTGCGAACTAGCGTTTTTGTTAATATTATTTAAAAATCAATACGTTAGATGGATAAGGTGTTCAGTAGCGGCTATTTTATCAATAAATTTTATTTAATATGTTTAGTTTTTTATTTTCAACACCAAAATTCTAAGGTTCACAAAACAATTTCTACAACCGGTTTTAAGACGTTGAAAAAGAGCTAGCCGCGGAGATCTGAAAATTAGAAATAAAAGATTCGGGTAGCTGAGAAAATCTAATATTAATTGATACCAAACAAGGTAGGTTTATCTCGAAAGATGCATTGGCTAGACGAGGAAAACTATTTGTTAGTTTTGCTTATAAAGCAAAGGCGAAATTTAGAGGTTTGAGAGCTTAAAGTGTAATTTTGCAGGGCGTTGTCCGATTTCAAATCTGTTTGCAGATTCAAATTCTGCGTAAAATTTTAGACTAACAAGATGTATCGCATGACTAAGAAAATTTATAAGAACGCTCAAAAGTCGCTATAGGTAAAAATCTTAAAATGGGGTAGCTCCCTTGGGGGTGATGCAATCTAAAAAATTCCTAAACATTCGGGTAGCTGAGAAAAATCTAATATTAATTGATACCAAACAAGGTAGGTTTATCTCGAAAGATGCAATGGCTAGACAAAGAAAACTATTTGGTTCAGATGAAAGATAAAAAAATGGCTAGTCGAAGAAAACTTTTTGGTCCAGAATGTTAGCGGTAAAAATCTTAAAAATAGGTTTATCTCGTATGTGGAAATGTGGATGCTTGTGGAAATGTGGAGATGAATCTCCTCATTTCCTCCTTATGGGAATTTACATGTAAATTTGGTCCAGATGTGTGTGGAAATGTGGATGCTGGTGGAAATGTGGGGGTGGGTTGCCTGATTTTCCTCTACTAAAAGGTATCAATTACGCTCGTTGTAATCCATTTTTGCACACGCGTGAAGTTAGCCCCCAACTTTTGAAAAAATAACTTTCTATAGCTCATTCGTTTGCACATTGTTTGCACATGTAAGCACATCCGGTATTTATGTATGCACACCTTTCGTTTATATTAAAGAAACCATTGTGGAGGGCTAACTTCACACTAACTTCTCGACTTTCAGAAAATTTATTTTAAACCGGCGGAATTAATACATCTTCGCTTGCACATGTATGCACATCCATTATTTTTGTTTGCACACATTTCGTTTAAAGGTTATTAAAGAAACCATTGTGGGGGGCCAACTTCACACTAGCCCCTCGACTTTCAACAAATTCATATTAAACCTACGAAATGAGTAGATTGCACACAGTTAGTTCTAAACTTACTTAACATTTAGACTTACAGTTTAATAGTGATTTAACATTCAGCATCATAGTCCTCGCTGTACTATAGCTTTTGTTGAAAATATGAAAAAATTGTTACAATGAGTCCAATTGATACCTTTTCGTTTGCACATTGCGAAACACATCAACCTTTTTTTTGCACACCACTGTAAGTCAAAACAAAATTTTAATTTAATCAGGGGGTAACTTTACACATGTCAAATATCGCATTTTTATGCAATTCTAATATGTGATGACGGAAATCAAAGTAGCTTCGTTTACACGTCATGAATTAAGTTGCTTTTTCGTTTACACACCTTTAGTTCAAAACTTATTTAACATTTACATTTTCAGTTTAAAAATTATTTAACATTCAGCTTCATAGTCGTCGCTAGACGATGGCTACTGTTGAAAATGTGAAGAAATTATTACAATGAGTCCAATTGATACCGTTTAGTTTGCACATTATCAAACACATCAACTTTTTATTTGCACACCACTGTAAGTCAAAAAAATTTTAAAATTTATTCAGGGGGCTAACTTCACACAAGTCAAATATCGCATTTTTGTGCAATTCTAACATATGATGACGGAAATCAAAGTATCTTCGTTTGCACATCATGAATCAAGTCGCTTTTTCGTTTGCACATCTTTAGTTCAAAACTTATTTAATATTTACTTTCGTAGCAAGGACTATGAAGCTGAAAGTTAAATAACTTTTAAACTTGAAGTGTGCAAACGAAAATAATAGATGTGTATACATGTGCAAACGAAGATCCATCAATTTCGTCGGTTTAAAATGAATTTGCTGAAAGTCGGGGAGCTAGTGTGAAGTTGGTACCCCACAATGGTTTCTTTAATAACTTTTAAACGAAAGGTGTGCAAACAAAAATAATGGATGTGCATACATGTGCAAACGATGGTGTATTAATTCTGCCGGTTTAAAATAAATTTCCTGAAAGTCGGGGGGCCAGTGTGAAGTTGCCCCCCCCCCATTGTTTCCTGAATAATTTTTAAACGAAAAGTGTGCAAACAAAAATACCGGATGTGCATACATGTGCAAACAATGTGCAAACGAATGAGTTATAGAAAGTTATTTTTTTCAAAAGTTGGGGGGCTAACATCTGGCACATTAGTTAAGCTACTGTTTGAAGCGTTGGTTACACGATAGTGTTTTTGCATTCTCAATGCAAACAGTATTTGTCTAAGTACTATTACTACCAAACAATTAAAGTAATTAATTAACCGTTTACTTTTTATAAATCGTACTAGATGTTCATAGAATAATATGCTCTCCTTAGCCTTATGCAAATGAAATTCCTTGTTAGGTGCTGCTTGAAAATCTTGGGTTCTATTCATTGAAATTGAGATGTCAGTTGCATCATTATGTACATTCTGTAGATAACTCTATTCCCGACAGCTCAAATTGCTTTACTGTAACGCTGAGCTCCAAGTAAAGTGTGGAGTCGAACACTTCGAAGTTGGCGCAAATTAAAGCTCCTACAGTTCAAAAAGTTTTGAACGCTGCAACGGAAATTACTAATTGTGAATACACTTAATACAAACTCTGCGATCACTGGAAGTAAAGATTCTACGATGTTGAATATTTGCCGACCTATAATTAGAAGGTTCATGAAAACTGAAATGCGAGATTGCATTTCATACGTTTATATTTATTATAGTTCCCTACTGTTATATCAGCAGGCGAGCGTTTTCAGTATTGTGCCTCAGACTATGCAATATAGGTGTGGAATTCGAGCCTAAATCATTTCGGATGGATTAATCAACGCTGACAAAGCGAGCAATTTTAAACCAATGTAATACTCTTTTTGATATGACAGCCTGCATATTATTCACGAGAGTGCGCTTCAACCTGAATTCCAGTTAATCGTTTAGCTAAGTTTTGACTGATCGTCCAGTAAAGTACCCATTTTCTCTAAACATTGAGATGCCGTTTTATTCAAGATATTGTGCAAAATTGACGCTTCGTTAAATCTTTAATTTACCCTGAAGGGACGGAGTGATGTAACAAATTGAACGGTCCACCGGCTAACTATAGTATTAAGAGATGGGTTTTATGGAAACAAAATATAAAAATAGCGACTGTTAAATTATAAAAACTGCGTTAAAATGTGCGCTTACCTAGGAGCTTTTTTAATGTTTTTCTGTCAGCAAACCTCCCTTTTGATGCACTGCTACGTACAGTGACGTAGCCTATAAAAAAACCAAAGCAAAAGAAAAAGTATGACCAGGCTCAATCGGTGGGTGGGCGGAATTTTATACCTATAGACAAATTAAAGAGAAACCTGAAATAAATAAAGAGAAATTTATATACACTCACTCATTCACACTCAGAACAAAACATACAAAGGAAAAAAAGAGAACTTATAATTTAACAAAATATTAACAGAACACAGTATTCCCAAACCCAATAAAAAAAAATCAATGTCTCCAATTTACATATACATCATGAGAAACCCCCAAACAGCAAAAAAAAATTACTCATAAAAATGACGCGTTGTAGTTTTTAGGTAATTACCCCCTGACATTATTTAGTAAAAAAGAACCAAACGCAACCCTAAAAACCACAACCCTAGATCATCGTAAATATAAACTTACCCTATAGTTACAAATATAATGACAACAACGTTTTCACACATGGCAGCAAGTCTTTAAACCATTTTTACATTAACAAGTAGTGTATTTTTAGTTATTTAAAAACAAATAGTACTGCATTAATATAATGCCAATAACTACCAAAATAGGGCAAGAATTTTCGTGTAGATCAATTAAATTTGAAAATGCATGATACTTGAACGGTATAATCCCAGACGATCTGGTTCCAAAGTAAGTAGCCAGACAAAAACAAAAAACTCACCCTCGAGTTGCTGACGTTGGGGTTGAGTAAACAGCTGGTTCACGTCAGCGAGTAGGTGAGCCTATGCCCAGGAAGAACGCGTTTTACCTCCCATTACAACAAAAAGCTGCCACTCAAGGGATTAGCGTGTCCCCCGCAGGAAGCTAGAATAATTACGAAAATAAATTAATTTATTGAAGCCGAAAAGTACCGTTTTATAAGAACCTAAATACTTACCACGCCGCATTGCGTGCACAAAATTCGCATAACGAAAAACGGAACGAAGCAAAACAAGACGGATGTTTTCGTGTTGCTATTTGAACAGAAAGGGAATATTAAATTGGTTTAGCTAAAACACAGAACTCAAAGTAATCTTGTTGTAAAGGAAATAAAAGAAGAAAACCCGAGTTTATTGAAATAATATGCAGCTTTTATTCGACGAATTTTTTCAAAGGGAAAACACATTAGCATTAATTATCGGATACTTGCAAAGACGTTCTCGCATATCTAATTATGGCGTAAATTCCACGTTAAGGAATTCTTAGAAAGGATATTTATTTTTAATGAGCAGAAAGATTTATCAAGTAAAATATATAGGATATTTTGTAACATTATTTTGTAATGTTAACTAATAAACAGATTAATTAATTAATAAAAATTCATTAACTTGCATAACCTATAGACAAGAATTCAATAATAAATTATTTTTATTAGTTTAGTTAGCATCCCTCATAAAAAACCAGGTATACAAATAGCTTTAGGCTAAACCATTATAAATTGCAGCGGCTTTCATCATAATTAAAGCTCTACCCTTGTAAATCAAATACAATAACCCTTTTAAAAGCTTATGTCGGTTACAGATTGACGAATCTGATAAAATTAAAATGGAATAGTACCTTTTAACGTAAATAAAGAAAAGTAATTTTCTGTTTGAAAAGCTTAATTTTCTTAATAATTTCTTTGATTGACAAGAGTTATAGAAAACGAAACATTATAAATAGCGAAAACTATTTTCAATTTGATTTGTTCAAAGATTGCAAGTAATTTTAAGTAGTCTGGAGACATCCATTGTATTTAAAATCCATTTCGGCTCAAGTCGGTTAACCGGTCTTTTGTTAATGGCAGATAACTGTCGCCATAAGTATGGTCCACAATTAAATAATTAAAATTTCCAAGAAGATAAAATATATTTAAACCCTTAGAAAAATAATTGCTTCCGTGACCCTCATCTCAAAAGGGGTTGGATTTGGTTTCTAAAATCTTGTTTTTGTGGGAGGTTCTGTTCAGTCATTGGATAACAGAAATATGACGTAAATAATGGCTAGGGTAAGAATTAATCTATATATCTTAAGGCTTTAGTCAAAAGAAGGAGATTTTCCAATGGGGCAGTCCGTGGTTAAGAGGTAGAAACGTAACTAAGAAGTTCGCGGGTAGCGTTCTCCGGCATCACAGATATGATATTTCACTTAGTATCACGATAGGAAATTGGAAAGGAGTAATTAACTCTTCCAGTTCGCGAGGGTTACGCCCGTATGTTCGCGGATTTATAGTGGTATAAAGTAATCATAAGGCGTGTGACGCACAAGTTAAGAATATTATCAACAAGATCCTGCCGGGTTCGTGTGCCAGTCAATTATTTAAAAATTACAAGCAACAAGAGCAACAAGCGAGATTCTCTTCCCCAGTTTAAGATCTATTCTGCGTTGGAAGACAAACCCTCAAACAATGGACAATTTTTAGTAAGTAAGTTTTTATAATTAAGTAGTATGACCAATTTTTAGTTAATTTATTTGTTAGGACGTTTTGGCCATAAACCGTAGGATTAATTTAGTGTAAAATTTATAAGATAAGTTTCTTCCATATAAGTGTTTGGGAATTACTTATGTACGCAAAATTTCCATAATTCCATATTCACCTATTCAATTAAATTTCTAAATTAAAATCAATGAATGTAAGAGGTTCACGTTTATTGCTCTGTTAATTAAATAGTTTGTTTGTCGTTGATTAAGTCAATAGTTTTTTTATTATTTTTTTATCATGGAAGTTGCATAAGTTAGGAATTGATTAAAAGAAACAATTGTCCTCCTTGGGATGACAAGTCTCTCAAGGTTTTGCACGAATATTTGGACATTCTCAACTTGTCTGGCGCCCTTGGTAATTGTCATTAAGCCACAATATATAAGGCTCTATATCCAACCAAAGCTTAACCTCATAATTGCAATGTGAGTACAAATACACATTATTTAAGGAGTAAAAAAATAGAATGAATAGTTTACAGTTTCCTATCATCATACTGACCAAGTATGCAAGTACATTACTGAAACTTAACTAAATAAAAAAAGAATAACAATAAGAGTCTAATCCTATCAAATTTGTTGTTCTTTGCTTACTCAAAATATTGATAAATAACATTTAAATTCCATATCTGGTAACGTTATACTTTGCAATAAACAGAAACTTTGTCCAGGTAAAATTACTATGCCACAATTCAAGTGTCCTTTAAGAATATTAATTATTTACGAACTCTTTAATTAGCAATAACACAAAAGTATACATATACATTAAAAAAACTAATATGCTCCAACTCATCAAAAAAATAAGGTCACTAGAAATTTCAGTTGTTTTATTTTTTTCACGGTCCATAATTGTCCATTACCCTCTTTCGCTTACACCATTATCTCAATACAAAAATTTAAAGATATTTTATGAATAAACCAAATCTTCACTTCGTCACACTGTAATTTACTTAATTAACCTAATGTTTCTTCACTTTCGGTCGACACGCAAGTAAAATCTCGGATTAGGTACTTGACATCTTCCTTGCCTTTACTGCAAGTGGAGGTCAAAAAGGTCGCATAGGTCTAACTGCCGGGTAACCTAACGGGCTACATGCTTTGACTGTGTTACTATTCGACTTTTTACCTCTGTTCCTCTTAGGCAGACTTTTATAAATTTTATGCGTCGGGTGCATTTTACCTTGTTCCGCCCTGCATGCGCTGGTAGTACCTTTAAAATCTGCAAACTGGCAAAACAAATTGTTCTGAACAAAATGTATTCTATTATTGTTTTTCAAATATTCATCTTTAAAGTTAGGCTATTGGTGTCCTCATAAGGAACATAACAGCTGTCATCAAACACGTTTTACATGTATTCGTAATGAAAATCATAGGTAGTTGATATGGTAACAACAGAATGCTTGGTATGATAATAGATGAGATAGACGGATCCATTGTTTTGGGATGGAAAATGTATACAACAATGGTTTTTGTTAAAGCTAAAAGTGTGGATAGGAAATAGATCATATAGGTAGTAAAAGGCGAACGGTATTTTTCTAAAAATCCATCTATTTCCTATAGTTTTTGATACAGCTATCTAAATTTTAGGTATTAGAAAATGCGCCATGGAAACGCAAATTATATTCTATGGTTATCTCCTTTTGGAGAAATTCAAGAAAACATCTATATAGTTCAGAATCTGATTTCGTCGTTTAATCATAGAGTGTAAACAATCGGTCGGGATATTACTTAAGCACGAACATTCAATTAGACTACTTTGCTCGCGGATGATACAGAGAACATTTATTGAATATATGTCGTTCCGATATAAGGTATGTATATACATATATATATATATATATGCGTGTGTGTGTGTGTTTTGTGTATGTGTTGTGTGTGTGTGTTTGTGTGTGTGTGTGTGTGTTGTTAAGTACACTTTTGTTGATTGTACTTGGATACTGTGAAATGTGCTTGGGCGTGATGGCGTACCTTGGTGATGTAATGGTAGAGTCTTTAGTAGCAAGAGGTGGTACTTAACTCAGGTCCTAAGGACCTAGGAACCTTTAGGAACCGCAATGGGGTTTTGGGACAAGACATTCTTGTAAAACGATTATAGTAATAAAGTGTAATGATAAGATGAAAGTAAACAACAATATTTAATGACAACAAATGAATATGTATATAGATTCAGTATAACAGCAAAGCGTAATAACAGTTCAAGCAATAATAATAATAAAGGTTGGCTTACGTTATAGAATTTCATCCTGAATAATACAAGCGTACGTTTTAGCGATTAAAGTGCAAAGCAAAACACACTTCCCGTGTATTTAAAAGCCCTAATTTTAAATCAATAATGCAGCCTTTTGTGAAACGAAAACAAGCCGTGTGTGTAAATAAAATAAATTATTAAAAAAGCAAAGCTCTTATTAATTATGTGTGTACATATAAAAGCAAATGCGATTCTGATATAAAGCGATGTATTTTTATTTATTAATTATCATAAAAATACATTTCCGGTGCATAAAATATGCTCTTAATTCACTGTAAATAGCATAGAATAGTGCTTGCTTTGCGCATTTCCTAGAATATAAAAGGATGTGTCATTGGGATTTTACGTAAATAATTCAGTAATAAATAATTGTTTATACCAAGAAGCGGCCGGAACACGAAACACCCACAAAATCCAAGAAATTGATTATCTTTAGCATTAGTATGTGACACCACAATGGTAGTATATGTGTAAAACAAAGATAAATAGCGCGTCACGAATAACTAGAATTAGATAATTAGGTAATAAAACGCCGCAATTTTGGACGCTAATTAGGTGTTCTGAGAATCCTTGCATAATAATGTTTCACAATTTTGTAGTAGCATTCTAGAAAATGGATAATTTGTATATAAAGAAGCGTTTATTCATTCGAGATTTATTCATTAATTAGATTTGATTAATGCGATTCTTAAATTAGATCGTGAAATGTTATTTTGATTTAAGCACAAGCTGTTGCTTTGCGAAGATAATATTTGAAGTATGTAGTAAACATACTGTAATTTAATAGTTGCGAAGTTGCAATAAATGAAAGCGATGTCTTTTTAAACGCATATTACGTACAAAAATGAAATTATTAATTACAATGAATAAAATTTTTCAAGATAACGCTATTTTAAAATGAAAATTTTATTAAATAATCGAAAGGAAGATTTAACCAGAAATGTACTTTGGTAACTGCTGTTTTAAATATGGAAAAACTTGTAAGCTGATTTGACGTCAATTTAAAATAAAAAGATTTTAATTATAAGGAGCGTTTTTGTGGATTTTGTAAGTATTAATTTTAGATTTATTTTAACTGATATTGGACTATTTGGGAATAGTTTAGGGAAGTCCTAATAATTTTTTTTGTGTAAAGGATTCTTTTTTAACAGGAGCTTATGTTCAGAGTTTGAAATACTCTAACCTTTTAATAGATTGTCTATCAAGGAATTTTTTGGCTAAAACAAATCTTACAAGCGTGGAAATAATTATAACCAGGCAAACCATCTTCAAAAAAAGAAGCTTAATTCTGTAAATTTAAAATGAGGTAAGAAATGTAATAAATACTTCCTAGAAATTACTTTATGTTTAAAAGAAACAATGTTGTAATTGTTCTAAATGCTTTGTATGCAAGAAAATATTTCATACTGTATAAATGCTTTGTACTATTGCTGTTTTATTTCATTTTGAAAACTCCGCCAATTCCGTTGAGCTAGCCAGGCAAAACTAAAAAGAAAGATAAGTGAACAATTCCAAGTTTTACAAATTGCCGTATCTGTTTCGTATCACTCTTTTAGCAGCACCTCAACGTGCGGCCATTTTCATATAATCTTTTCCGTAACGTCCCAAAGCAAGGCGTTGTCACAGTTTTTAGTGGCGCTTACAATAGCAATATATATATATATATATATATTGCCGTGGAATGCCTTTAAAGACCTCGCCAGAGTAAAAAAAACATTCGAGCCCCAACGTTGGGCCGTCATAAATTGCCGTGGAACTCTCTAATTTCAGACCGGACCTCACCAGTTTTCAAAAAGAAATTTATTTTCAAACATATAAAAATTTTACAAAACTTTCTTACCCATAATCTGCTTCATCGAATTATATTCTTCAGCAGCTTCCCTGGCTAGCTCAGCTGTGCTTCTTTTCATATACCTAAATTTACTCTTATTCTCTTTACAGTTCACACACCATACAATAAAATCACTAAATAATACAACAATCATACAATATTTATTAACCACTATTTACAAATAATAATTCAAAGTTATTTACAGTTCGGTGCTCAAGTTACACCTCAATACATGCTATCTTTGTAAAGTTCAAGTTTTTGTAAAGTGAAAATTTCTAACACATTTAAAGCAACAGGAGTAAATGGGCCCCAAATAATACCTGATCTTGATTTCTCACACTGGAGTATGTTGAGCTCATGATAACCCAGTTTATCAATGTATGCTTTCCACTTGACATACTATTACTACAAACTTCAAAAAAAAAACATGTACTCTTAACAATTAAATTTAAATTTATCAAGCAATTTAATAAGCCTTACGTACAACTTTTGTTTTATATTCACAATACCATATTAATAGTCCGTTATACGTATCCTTTTCAATACGTAATAACGAAAAATACCATCAGAGTTCACTCTCACACATCACAAAATTTTCATAGGTTTATAAAAAAACAGCAAATTCTAATGCGTTACCTGGAAAAACTTGAAGATTCCATCTCCGTTGACGATGTATGTTCCTGAACCCCTCGGCCTAGTGGTTCTGCGTGCGTCTCCACTAGATGTTAAAGATGACCACCATCTAAGCTGCGCTTCATGCTACACATCCAATATCAATTTCAATATCCTAACCCATGTATATTACACTTGTTATTTATCGCTTTATTAATTTACGAGCTGGTTAAAGTATTCTTTGGACCTTAGTTACATTTAAATAAACTCGACACAATTCGATAAGGCCATAACAATCTAATATCGTACTATTGAATTTACAAATTTTTATTATACTTACAAGCCTCGTCAGTAGATTTTTGTACGTCGTAAGCGATGCAAAATAAAAGAGAGAGCTATTAATTTCCCTAGCTTATTTATATCATAAGCCAGGCCCTTCTCGGCCACACTTTACTCGAACTATCTAATTGCAAGATAACATTTCCGCAAATTTTGGTGAAACCATTTTAAACTTCTAGAAAAATATTGTTTGTCAACACGTTACAAACAACAAAACTATCACCTCTGTTCTCAAACTACCTATTTCGACCAATCACATTTCAGTGACGTCTTATAACCCCGCCTGTCATATCTCTATTCCTGTCTTATGCATATTGGATGTCGCGTTCTAATCTTGCTTGAGTGGTAGAAAATCGATATAGCTGCCCGCATCTTTATATCTACCCCACGTGGATTGAATATATACCTACTAAATGCATGCTTCTATGCCCGTCTCATTCTGTAACATATTATTAATTGTGCATCCTTTCTGCTCGTTAAGTAGCTCTTGTTAGTGTTTATTACGAAACCCACCGA